>ML976668.1:669134-729840 GCA_010015655.1 Bimuria novae-zelandiae CBS 107.79 | reverse complement strand
AAAGGAGTAAGAGAAAAGCTTCTCAGCCATCTCCACAGAGCAGAAAGCGTCAGAAACGTGTTGTTGATGCTACGGATGTTGGGGAGGCCTCAAAGGGCGCATCTGCTGCCCCAACCAAATCCACACGGAGCGGCCGCGACGTCAAGCTTCTAGATAGATTTAAATAGTGCAAATGAATCGCAGCTATCGATTTACTATCCTAGTAGAAAATCTTATAATAATATTGTTTGTGGGTGGTTCTGCAGCCTTATTTCTAATAGAGCGTTTATGGTGTTCGGCGTGCATTGGCTGAATCCGTGCATTGGGTGCACGGACACGTTAGTCCTCAACGGACTAGTCGGAATAATGGGGCCGTAGTAACTCCGCTCCGCATTAACAATACTATCACTTTCTGAACCTCTCTCGTAACGTCCCCAATAATCCCAATGGCCACTTCAAAATCCACATTACGAATCTCCAAATTCTCGTTAACTTTCCGTCTGGCGGCTTCTTTCTAGGCACCGGAATACTCGTCGCATCCTCAGTTCGAAGTCCGCCAAAATCCGACTGCAGGATCGGAGAGAGCCCAGAGTACTCTGACCCGACCACGCTCCCTTCATCTGAGAATGACTTAGGCGAATACACCAAAGGCGAGCGCTCGCTGTAGCCCTGGCTCCTTGGACTCGACGTTTGCACGTGCGGACGTACGGGTGTCTCTGGGATGCGCAGCGGCAGCGGCGATGACATTGCACGCCCGGG
Organism: Bimuria novae-zelandiae CBS 107.79; assembly: GCA_010015655.1. NCBI lineage: Eukaryota > Fungi > Ascomycota > Dothideomycetes > Pleosporales > Didymosphaeriaceae > Bimuria > Bimuria novae-zelandiae. Next base: position 729,102 of record ML976668.1, on the reverse strand, counting down.
ATATAGAGCGCGAATGTGAACCTGGTGTTGAGGGCCAGGCTCGTAGTTTGTGAGGATTTTGGTTTTGGCTAGCATCTTATCGCAGGACTCACGGTCGAAGCGAAATGTCTGGATATGTGGGGTTTCTGGATTCGCATACGGTCTTAGTAGCGCCCAGTCTATCTTGTAGACGTGTCGGATGTTGACGTATGAGTCCCACCGTAACGTTGCGCCGTGCTGTAGTTCCAGGGTTGGAAAGCGCTTTTGCATCTTCTTGGAAGTGGCATCTGGGTGAATTGGAGAAGGTGATATGGGAAGGTACCAAGAGCGCCTCGAAGCGTGAAATTCATTATCCTTGGAGTATATCTCATGGAGGCGTTTGCCTTGGAAAGATGTAACCTGATTATCGGTGAGTAAGGTTTTGCATGCTAGATCGAAAGGGGCCGACTTACGATGTGGAAGTGTATAGTTTGTGGCTCTTCTTCTGGTCGAGAGACGACAACTACAGGATGGTTGTATATGCCTTCTTCGACTGCACCTTTCCCATGTGCTCGACGCACTGCTCTCGGCGGTAATTCTTCTTTAGGCGGAAGCCAGAAGACTCGACCCAAAGCCAGGTCGGCCTCATCAACTCGCTTGACTTCTTTCTGTGTCGATGCTCTTCGAGAGATAGAGGTCCTTGCATGGGTTCTAGTTGGTGAAGTATTGCCACATTGAGCATTAGCGTATGGATTCACGGCGGCTTCGTACGAATAAGAGTAAGAATAGTTCGTCATCTCGACCGTGATTCAAGGCGAACCTATGCCAACCTTCCTATACCGACACCTCAGTTTGCGGCCCACAACTCATATATACTAGGCACACGACGCCCACATTTACTACGTGTATGCCCCCGTGAGCTGGGTAGCATTGGGGGCTCAGAGTCATGCTAAGGTGGTGGTGATCCATCCGGCTCGGTCGGTTCCGCACCCTTTCGCAATGCAAGCCTTACTGTCTCTACGCTCGCCCTATCTGAGCGCATGCCTGTCTGGTCTGCGCACGGCGTCTGTGGCGCATGGAGGATCTATTGATGCAATTGGACGTGGGATGATCGGAGTCAGCGATACAGCCGGCCCCGGTGGCTGCGGCGCTGATCCGCTAATGCGGCTCCTCGCTAGAGGCACTCGATTGAGGTGGACCAAGTGCCAGCGCAGAGCCTCCGCCAGGAACACAACTCGATGCCGAGGGAAAGAGGCGCGGAGATTGCGCGTGAGCAAGCCAGAGCGGTGGCTTTACAGCAAGTGTCTTGCATCGCTGGGAGATGAATCTACGAGGCTGATTCACTCCCGAGATCATGATTAGGCCCTCCTCAACGGCACTGTGCCATCAAATCGGTCAAAGCGCGACGGACTTCACGCACTTCCATGGCGTCTTATGCGCACAATTTTGCAAAAGAATCGATCTGATTCGCACACATGAAGCCTTTTTTATACAAATGGAGCAATCAAAGTGCAGGGATTTTCGTGGAGTGGCTGTGAGTGGGAGTGGGGTCGTAGGGTGCTTAGAAGGGTGACGTCCCTACGCAGAACACCGGTACCACCTTTCAGGGTGGTCTAACGCCTGTACCGCTGACCCCGTGCACGCCTAATCGGTCTATACTCAATTCACTGAGTGTGTATCAGGCCCCCATGAAATGGGAGCTCCGAGGCTTGGATCCGAGTACCTGGTCGGGTTGTGATGATGAACGCGCCGTTGAACGGCGTTGATCAGCCGTTAGCCACAGTTGCTTCATTAGGTCGTTATGTGGGGTGTAGCTCAAACTTGTGAAATGTCAATATTCTTTCAGGATTACCTCCCCTTTCGGTGTCCTTATGTCTGCAAGGCCGCCAGTTGCGCCATACAATGCGGGCACGCCGACTATTGACTCTTGCCCCCTTCGACTCGGTCATTATTCCGCCGTGGTTTACTCCTGCCTTCATCCTCGATTCGATAGTACCGATGGTGGATTTATCGACCCCACAATCCGCTAACCTTCTCGCCAAAACCGGTAGCCATGGTGCTGAACCTTCGGCCCCCGCTACGCCCCCGAGCCGCGGCTTTACCCACGTCTATCCTCGGCTCCATACCTCTCAATTCCAGCTTCAACATCTCCGTTTTTGCGCCGATGCCTTCGAGCTGACGTACGGGGTGCGCAACGTGTCGATCCCAAAGGTCATTGCTGACCTCCTGCCCATTTTGGCCATAACTCTTTTGCAGTGGGTGCTTGAATCTATCAGCATCGACGCGACTTCTCCACTGGAATATCATGATTAGTGTCTCATCCTCCGTGCTCGTCCGCTCTTCATCCTCCGTATAGAATAAAGACATGTTCTTTTCGTCCGTATTCGTGCTCATCAAGGCTGGTCTGCTATCGGAGCTTTCGTATCCACTTCCGATTGAACTAGATGAAGACATCGTAGCCCCCGGATGTAATTCAGCCCACGCCCAGAAGTCGTGAACAAGATCTCCCGGCTTGCTGAACGCTGCTGGACCACCAACGCCCGATCGAGCAGAAAGTGCAGAACTTGCTGGATCCCAGCCGAAGCGCTTTCCGACCACACTGGCGACGCCGGGATTTGGCGCTTGGACTATTATGATATCGCATGATATCCTTTGCTCGGGGGACGAGGCGGCGAGAGACATGATCGAGTAGTCAAGATAGACATGTCGAACGTTTGGAGGCGCTGACAGGTGCCCGAGTATGGTTTCGAACACCTGCGACGACCCATTTCTGCAAGTTTTGCTTACTGTTGTGAGGATAGCGGCTATGTTCGAGTTAGAAAGGCATGGCGACCAGGAAGTAAACGTTGTTGGACGAGATGTAGTTTCGGGTGCGTCGGTGATGTTGTTCAGCAAGGTATTAAGAGCCACATATGCAGACCCATTCGTAGTAGTAACCGGAGTCTTGAAATCTAACGTGATCAGACAGACCTCAAGTGGTTGTCTCGTGCTAGAGACTGTCTGGACTGCATGCTCTCGATAGTCGCACGTCCTGCAACAAAATGGCATCTTGTGCTTTTGACGAGTGCAGTGCTCGATTAGAAGCTCCCTACAATCCGTTCCCCAGCGAAGAAAGATGGAGCGGCTGGTTGTATTACAGTGTTGTCCTCCGAGTGGTTAAGAAGCGATCATGGGCCTCTGCGAGGTTCCGAGAGCGAGCAGGGTTAGTAAAAAAGATATCGACGGAAGCGATTTGCTTCGGCCAAGAGGTGTTGATGCTAGGCGTCGACGATTTTCACCCGACACACTGCTTGGGCACGTACGAAACAACCCGCCTGGAGAGTGGTCGACAAGTGACGTTGATTGGTCTGAGCGGTGGAGCAGGATGAGGCTGTGAGGGTGGTAATCGAGGAGCCGGGATGAAGCGAGTGAACAAGCGAGATGGGAACTGCTCAAGACACGCAAACGAGTGAGGTGGGAGTTTGCACTTGGAGAATGATGAACTGAAATCGCAGGCGTGAGGTCAGTATATACACGCGCCCTATTACTTTAGGCGGCTAGTTTGCAGGCGACACAAATTGCTCTTAGCACTGCCCACGAGGGCATGATCTTGCCTCCCTGTCGATAAAGCTCGACCGAGCTTCGGGTATATTTAGTACGCGACCCGGCTGGAATACGCATATGCGTTTCAGAGTTTCAGAGTTCAGGGTAGCGTACATAGAATGTGGGTAAATGCCTTTCTGGGAGCGTCTGCGAGGGCAAACACACGTACTGTCGGTGGTGCTCACCTTGCAGAAGCTAATAAGCCAATCTGGAGCGCGACGCCGTCTCAACGTGGCCGGCTGTGAGTCAATCAAACAACCGTGTTGACGTCAATTGTATTAAAAGCTGTGAGGGGCGGTTGCGAGGGAGTGTGGCGGAGCTCGAGGTGGAGGCCATCGTGACTGTCGCGGACAATGGGCTAGTCTTAATATAGTAAGGCGCGGAATCAAGGAAGGAAGGCACACTGCACCACGATTCCTTACACTAAAGTTCCTGGCCTGTCGACTTCTCACTAGTGAAGGGTGGCACATGTCGCCGGTGCGCATTCGGCTTAAAATACTGCTGATCATGCATTGCTAGACTAGAAGGAACTAGCAGTAGGAAGGTAAGTTGTTAACCCAAAATTAAAACGCGTGTTCTGGCCCAAATGACCTCAGTGTGTCCAAATATCACATTACAGATAATACAGGAAGCGTAAAAAAATAATGCGCCCTATTCTCAGAATTGCTGCCTGAAGGCAAAGGGAGGCTTAATCCCTTGAGATATATGTAGAGGCAGATTTAGATCATACAATAGACAAGTTCAGGTTCCAACGTGATCATGGGACTAATAGAAGAGGCGTATTAAATGTACACACTGTATAGGATACGAGTTGTGTTCGGTGAGGCTCATGAACTCTTACTCAGTCAACTATGCGAATCCAGACCTGATCACTAGAGCCGAAAATGTTCCGCGGCCCCGTAAACTGTGCAGCTCCTAACTCGAAAAGTTCGAAGAGGATACGTTTCCGCAGAAGACAGACGGACAGCTACTACCATGATATACTAGAAATCCAACATTTAAAGTCGCTCCCGAAGTTAAATGTGTGGTTTTGTAAACTCAGACGAAGCCGTCCAATGCTCCCTGACCAATGATTCAAACGTAGACCCAAACCCGTTCGCTATGCGTAAAGAACAAAAAATGCTACAATCCCCATTTTATTGACCAGACCAGGACGTTCGTTCCCGCATATGTACATCGGCCGCTGGGTGATTGTCGTCTCGTGCGATTTTCTAGGCCATGATCACAAAATCATCGCCACTGCTGTTGCGAGAACCAGAGCCATGTAAGTCGACGGTGGCACATCCAAGCTCACACCGAAGCTAGGTGCCATGCCGCAGCACTCCCGATCGTACGTAACATTGTTGGCGCGTGCCGCAACCTCGAAAACCGAGCCGTTCATTGGAGAGCCGTAAGTCGGGCACCCTAGTTTCCGACACCCCATAGTTTCCGACAGCCCCGCAACCTCGCCCCCCACCATGCACCACCACCAAATATTAACTTTAAATAACTTAATTCTTCGCTAATTTTAAAAATATTTTTTGCACTATTTTCGCTACTTTTAAATAGCTAGATATATAGAAGAAGATGTCTAGAATGCGCTTATAGACCTTAAATTTAGGGTCGCTTTAGCTACTACTACTACCTAATACAGGGTCCTACGTAACACTCTTCGCGACCACTTTAATAGTGCCTAACCCTATTAGTACGCTTATAATAGTAAATAATAGCTTATAACTATTTAAGAAGAGCTTCTAGAAAAATAGATTCTCTAATAAGAAGCCTTTAGTTATACGCTAACGCACGCGTAAGTATAGGCTATTATAATTATTATTCTTAAGTAATAGGGTAACTATAAGAACCTAAGAAAGAAGTAGACTAGTCACTTTATATAACGCTACTTAGCTATTAAGTTAAAGTTAGGTTGCTGGACTAGCTAGGAACGCGTAAATAAGGCTACTTTAGAAAATATTAGGCACTTGTTTAACCTATATAAAATAGTTAGCTAGATTCCCCCCTAGCGCAGGTATAATGCTAACAAGGGCGGTATTATAAAGGGCTAGGGTATTAATAGGCTTGTTATAGGCTCCTCGCAAGAGAGCCTAAACGCCGTACTAGTTAAGATAATAAATACCCGCACTTAGACCTCTATAGTAAAGTGTATCTCTACGCTTGGCGTTGCTCTAGACCCCCTTATTATCTTTAAGGCTAAGAGCATCTAGGAGCAGTGGTTTAAGAAGGAGTTTTTGGCTTAGAACCTAGACTAGCATGTTACCTTTTCGCAAAATAGATAGACGAGTAATAACATCACTATTAAGTAGCTAGAAAAGGTGTTTTTGCTACAGACTAAGCCTAATAATCTTTCTAAGGCATGGTTACTTATCGTCGACGGCTATAGTAGTTATACTTTAGACAAATTTATAACTATATATTACTTAAATAATGTCTACTTACTCTTTTTCCCTACTTATACTTCACATCTACTCTAGCCTTTAGATTTAGGCTATTTCTTAAGTCTAAAGGCAGCGTATCGGCGCTTTATTAGTAAATATATAGCTTAAACAGATAAAATAAAGCTTGGGAAGGCCAAGTTTCTTAAATTTTATGCAAAAGCACGTAAAATTGGCCTTTAAGAGTAGTGCATCCAATCTAGGTGGAAGGTAACAGGCTTATACCCTAAGAGCGTAAGGAAGCCCTTAGGTTCTCGCTAGGTAATAGTGCGCGAACGGCCGTTAACACCACCCCCTTCTACTATAGATATTAGGACGCTAAAACGCGGTAGCGATATTATAAAGCTATTTTCTAAAAAGAACTTCTTACTAACTACACGATAATGCGTTTAGCTTACTACTATAGCGTTTAACTATACCTTAATAATAGTTACTATATAAAACTATAAGATTGCTTTCTTGCGTAAGCAGGTGGAGTAAGCTAACCTGCTAAAATATTATAAAGTTATAACTAATCTAAATAATCTTTTTATAAGTCTTGCAGAAGTTCTCTCTTAAACTAATTAAGAGCCTACTTAACGTGTTTGTAAGGTAAGAAGCGTAGAGTAAGGGGTTATTATTATAGAGGAAGAGAGTAGCTCTAAGAAGAAAGTAGAGTAATTATTAGTGCGACGTTTAGCACAGAATTAATAATTAATACAACGGTATCTTAATCGTAATTTAAGTATAGATAAAGAAAGCAATTAAAATCCTTTAAATACAATTTTTTTAATGCTTTTTTAAAATTATTTGATAAAGCTGTGAGCACATTCGCAACGTAGAGTGGTGGCAGCGGCGAAATTTGGCGGGGTGTCGGAAAATGGGGGGTGTCGGAAACTAGGGTGCCCGACTTAATTGTAGTAGTCAACAAGGAGGAAGTTGGGCGGGCGGTCCCACATGCCTAATTGTGAATCAACATTTATAGATTCGTTTTGGAACAGTACGAATATTTACCTGTGCATCTGTTCACCATTTCACCCAGGCTGCCTGACCCGTTGACTCCGTTTGTTTCGTTTAGCTCCGCCGTGTTCGGAATTAAAAAGTTAAGCCCTGTGATACTGACTTGCACATTAAGGTTGTGGTTGGCCATGTAGAGCATCTCTCTTGATCTGTTCTCTGAGAGGCCTTCTGGGCGTTGTATCTCGCATGTGAAGTCTTCTCTCGTAGGACTAAACGGCGTCTCCCACATATTGTAGAACTCCCAAAGCAAATAGGGCACCTCGTTGGTATCCCAGTTGTAATCAATGAAAGTGATGACCCGTTTGCCGGAGATGATCAGCTCGCCCAGAGTCGGCCAATCCTCAAACGTCATAGCTGTCTTGGGCGGTTGGTAGATGTATTGCAAAAGGCCAGAAGCTTCGATTGGCTCCGCGAAGTTGCGAGCGGTGACAATTCGGTTTCCATTATCGTCTGTGTGTTGCCAGTTGGCGTTGCCAAAGATTATCGTTATGACATCGAAAGGGTGCCTTGCAACCCATTGCGAGACAGTGCGAAGGTAGTCCTCCACTGTTCCAGCGTTCAGCAGGTCACAGCTTGTATGACAGTAGAAAAGAGTGCCATTCACGTTGTGCGCCTGGCCTTGGAGCATACGAATGCCATCGTCAAGTTGTTGTGTTACTGTCAATTCCTGGTTCGACGCGACGTTTTTCTGTCGGACAAAAGGGGGATTGTGCGCGCAGACTTCCGTTATGTTACTGTACTTGCGATGGCAAAATTCTGGATGGTTATTGCAAGGTTGCGTATTCACTGGCGGCGCGGCGGTCGACGTGGTCGCTGTCGCGCTTCCGCTTAAGATTCTCGAGGAGCGAGTCCCACCAACTATTTGCGTGTAGGTTGCTTCGGAGGATACAGTGGATGCTGTAGCGTTCAACGAGCCTGCACTCCCAGATACCGTGCTGGTCAGACTTGCACTTGCTATCGTACTCGCATCGAAGTCTGAAGATACTGTGGCAGCAGGTGCCTCCCCGGAAATATTTGCACTGCTTCCAGTAATGGTAATTATTTCGATAGATGAACTTTCCAGTTGCGCTCTCGTAAGGCTCGCAAGCCACAAGAAGCGGAGCAACAACCTCATCCTTGTACACCGTGCTGATACTACTTCTTGTGTCTGTGTCTTCCTGCTGATTTGACAAGACCCTTTCGCAATGCCAGACCTTTGCCAAGCAGTGCGCTATATGTGAATATGCGCTCGCGGGCCTTCGCTACCGGTGTGCGACGAATGTAACAGGGTATTCCAACGACAACATTAAGAAAAGAGGATGAGAAACCGAAATGTGATCATGACAAAACCATTGAACTGAGACATCGCTATGCCAATGATATCCTTGCAAACAATGGTAGTCAGATATCCGCTTAAACAGCATGACGTAGACATAACACGGACGTCCCACAACATCAAGAGCTAAACTTAGAACTACTGGCATCAGCTAATGATCGCCCCGGGCCAAGTCGTCCGTCCGCTACCGGCCCGTCTTGGAGAGTGGACGCTCAAGACCATCTAGAACGTGGTGTGCTCCACGGCAATCCGAAACAAAGTTACTGAAAAGACGAGCTTTGCGCTGGTATGCTAACTTAGTTGGCAGTTGCAACATTGAAACTCACATATGGTATTTACATATATACAAATGCGCTCTGCACGGATTCAGAAGGCGACCAGAGCGTGCGGAGGGTATACCATTCAGTCCAAGGCCTCCGAGTTCGACGAAGCGCCTGTTCAAGAGCTGAAAAGCTGTTCAAACTTGTTCTTCCCTTCCAAAGCCTGGATCTCTTGCTTCATCACATCGATGCGGTAGTTTTTGAAAGCCTTCTCTATTCGCGCCTTTGCTTCTGGGTCCTTGGTGATAGCTCGGGACGCGGAAGCAGTGCCGGTCAAGAAGCCCCCCTCACCTCCGAGAAACAGGCCTCCGAGAGAAAAGAAGAAATATGTAGCTGTATCACCCCACTTTGAAGGCGCAAGCTGGGCCGATATATCCGGAATAGGTTCTGTGGCCAGGGTCAGTATCAAAGGTACCATAGGTCTAGGCGTGTCGAGCAGGGCTGCTACACACCTGTTCGTCCATCAGCGAACTTCACTTCGACTGGTTTTTCCATGGCCCTGAAAGCATTGAAATAGGCCAAGCGCATTCTTCTCAGGCGGACAGCGCAGAAGACCCCGAACCCGAGTCCCAGGAGGGACCCTACTTTGGCATGCGTCGAGACTTTGCTACCAGCACTTCTAAGAATGTCGCGGTCGGATTGGTTTAAGCTGCCACGGTTTAGCTCTGTCTGCTCTTCTCGAACGTAGGAGCCCTACTCGTGTTGCATGTGCTCTTCCGCCAGTTTTCGAAGCTGTGAGCTTCGTCCATCTCTGAAAGCTGCAAGCGATTGGTCCATGGCTCCAAAAAAGTAACAGTAGTACCGGGATCAATTAACTGTTCCAACGGGCGCGAATTGACTTGAGGTCGATGTTGTAGGAGATGTTTGGTTTTATCAAGAGCTTGAAGAGAAGCTTCGCGTAACGGGTACATCACGTCATAGCGGCATTACACTAACCATTGTTGGTCGACCCACCCGGCTTCTCCGTCCTGTTCCTGTTGGACAAAACAACCTCATCACCAAATCACGGAACCACTGAACCACTCTCTCAACCTATTTCATTTATGGCCTTTTCACTGCTATGGTTGCCTTAGAGTTCCAAGACGACATCGAAAACTAGCTGCGTCTCACGCTGTCAAGGTCTTCACCTTGCGATAGATTGCGGCATCAATTGACGTGCACTCGCCCATGCTCTTCTTCGTCCAGTCCGTTATAGGATCCAATGGCTCGACCTCCGTTCCAATCTTGTTTCCTATTCCGAATTGATGGAAGGCCACAAAATTCAAGCCAGTCGGTTTCGCACCTTCAATGTTCCGCGTTTGGAAGAGTGGGCTGTACCTTGTCGTTCGCTGATAGCCCGGCTCTTTAGACATCTGTGCGTTGTGCTCCGTCCTGTACCAATCGTCCAGGTCCTTCTCACCGCCAGGCTTCGGTTGCATGGCTGCGTAGATCATCGTGTCGACTTCATCTGTGGATGATCAGCGACCCGAGTAACCCCAGGAATGCTGGGAGCGTGTAATGGCAGTAAACATACCTGCTGCTAAGGTTCCGCTGTCGCCATATGACTCAATTTGCGACAGCAGCCTTGATTCGAAGTCGACGAAGTCGTCTACCGGTCCATCCGTAGGGAACAGCTCGCTTTTCCGAGGAATGTTGTGCAATCCACCGCCAACTTTATGGTTCTGATCACCATACTGGATGAGCTCCATATTCTCGACCTCCGATACAAACATCAACGGTCTTTCGTAGTTTGGATCCACAGCTCTCCAGGTAGTGGTGGTTTTGGCAATACCTGTTTTCAGGACAGCTGGAAAGTATACTTCGTGGAACCACTTTTCAAGTGTCTCTTGCGAAAGCTTTGAATCTTTCCTGAGTGTTACGATCGCTTGCATGACTCCTGGCCCGGACCAGGTTGGAGTGTAAGGGCTGGATTCTGTTGCTGTGGACATCTTGTATTCGTTTCAAGTTCTTGGATTGAGGGTAACACAAGAAAGAGCGAGCCTGTGAGATTATGTCGGCCGACTGTGCCGCCGGAGCGATAATCGGCCGTTCGAGCGTAATTTGTACTTTCGCAAGGCAGCAACCTAATTGCTTGGATATAAGCCAAACTCTCGGTGTTAAGTCAAAGTATCAAGTTGTCCTGCTGGCTCCGCACTCCTTTCTCACGGATTCGCTTACCCGGATTTACAACTGATCATTAGCGCGATCGTGTTTGGGAGAGCGCAGTCTTTTAACACTGTTGGCGCTTGAAAAGAGTGATGAAAAGAGAGTGTTGAGGCAATCGTTTTCCTGATTGAGAAGCTACTCTATGGAGCTATATACTGTAGATCACGTGAGTCACGTGCACGGGCCGCACGGGTGGCCCAAGCTTCCATACTGAAACGTCACAAACATTGAACGAAAGCCTTCCACCTCGGTATGGCAGCATGGTCAAAGATATTCCTCAATGGATATATCACGCATCCAGGTCCTTGTCCACAGTGAGCGCTAGAAGATAGGTTTTCTTTAAATCTCCTCGCATACCGGACGGCGGAGCTCTGGATCGAAACAAGCTCATTCCCGTCTGACCTGACCGAACTTGACGTGACACTCGCTCTCTCAAAGTATCATTGTACTGAGCCAGTCTTCTACGAAGTCGACGCGATCGTCCTTGTCGCGCTCCTTACAAGATTCCGCTCGTCAAGCCTGGCCAACGTAATCCCCACTCGGATGCATCAGAGTCGCCAGGGAAAACCTTTATTAGGGCAGCTCAATGTGGAACGCTCCTCTCGACGAACTCTACGAATTCTTCTTTGAGTAACACGCAGCGACGTACTCTCAAGCTCCAAAAACAGACCCTTCACTAATACAACACCAGGCACACGATGCCTTGTCTATCTTTAGCCCCCCCGGATTCCAAGAACCCTCACCTACCCAGTCCCAAACCGTCCCGTCACCCAAGGCAGACATCGTCCTTTCCAAACCAGAACCCTAAAAAGCCGTACCTATACCATAACACGACACCTAGCCCCGTTCTATTTTCAGCGCAAAAAACCTTGACCTATCACATACTCTAATCGGTGGAAAAATGGCGTTTCATCCTGATGCGTAAATAACCCCAGTCCCACCCTGGCCTTTACCCACGCGAGTGTTAAGACCTAGGGGAGAGGAACGCACGCACACCACGGTCAGCGCAAATGAACGCCCGCGCTCAGCGTGCGCTAAGCGCGCACGGCGCCAGCCCTACAGGCCACAGCTGCGCGATTGTGCGCTTTGCGGTTGATAAGATTACTTGCCAGGGTATATGGATGAGGACCACCGGTGTGTATGTGGCTAGATTAGTTGCGGTAGAGGGGGGCGCAAGCACACGCGTGGTGTTGGTTGGCGTTGATCACTTATTTTCAAGTTGTGGGGAGGTAGGTTGAACGGGTGGAGAGTCGGGGAGAAGGAGCGGCACGACGCGACGGGAGGATGCCGTTTCCTAGGGCTGAGAGGCTGAGTGTGGAGTGGTACGCGTGTGGTGTGTTGTTGAGATCGTACCTTGGAGCACTGGGCGGTGGGGTGCACGAACGGGTGGGCGTAGAAAGCGCAGGCGAGGCCTACGTCCACGCACGCAGCAGGCTGGGAATACAAGATGCGGAGGGCATGCGCTTGCGCCTAATTCCTTTCTCAAATGCCTCTCTGGGGATCGCGCTGTGGTGCGGAGCTGCCACTGTGTTTCCTAGCCATCCATGTACGGATTGCTTACCACGGGCATGGCTGCTCAATTAGTGCTGGTTTGGGAAACGATCCTTGATCGAAGGATCAGTACCTAGGTGAGGTTTATGACAAGGCCAGAGCTGACGTTGATATGTATGTATATATGAATATGCCTACAGACGCCGATCGAAACATCTGCAGGCTGTCGCCCAATCGTAGCCGCGCTGGAAATATGCGGGTGCTGGCGCCCAGTCGTGGCAGGCGCTGTGTAACAGTAAGCGGCAGCAGCAAGAAGCGCGGCATTTCGCTGGGTAGTTCTCTGGCCTGGGTTGCAGATGCTTATGGATATTGTCATGTGCGGTGTGAGTGTGAGAGACGGGTATTAAGTAGGGTGTGGCCGCGGGCTGAGGGCTGTTGTTTGCTTATGCTCCACGTTGAGAAGCGGTTTCCTTCGCAGTGGCCTTCTTGTGTCTTTTCCGTACCTTGAGTCCGTTTCAAAATCTTTGGAGCGCAAGTGCATTGGGTGAGCAGTGTATGAGGCCTTTGGTCATTGGACGTCCTGTGGTCCTACAAGAACGCGGCAGTGTCGGTTGGGTTCACAAGGGAGAGCGAACAACGATGACGATGGCCGACCTACGAGCAACCATCGTTTGGCTGAACTCGATCCTCATAGCGTTCACGCTGTGTGCCGTGGTATCCAGAGCAGGGCGTAAGATCTTCGTCGTCGGGAAATTTGGCTGGCATGATGGCCTCATAGTATTAGCCGCCGTAAGCAAGACCTCACTACCCATCCTCATGAAGACACTCACTGATACAATGGCAGGTATCGGCCACCATATTCTCCGTCTTCCAGATGGTTAGCACAAACCTAGGTCTTGGTGACCATATGGCCAACGTGAATCCGGCGAACCTCCCTGAGCTCAAGAAGCTGCTCCTCGCCTCAAACGTCTTCTATTTCACGTGTAACTGGGCCGTCAAACACGCCCTCCTCTTCTTCTACTCTGAGATAACTCGAGAGCGCACGCATCGTATTTCCATCAACATCATGCACGGCGTTGCATTTGGCTTCGGATTGTCCTCCGTGCTAGCTGACGTCTTCCGCTGCCGTCCTTTCAACAAAGCTGTCTATCCCGAGATACCCGGCTACTGCATCAACTCCGGTATCTTCTACTACTTCAATTCGAGTATGATGCTGGCGACGGATATAGTGCTGTACGCGATGCCGATGGTGTTCACCCGGAACCTGAAGTTGCGACGGACACAGAAGATAGGGCTGAATTGCCTGTTCGCTCTCGGAGGCGTGTACGTGTGACTCTTCCTTGGAACGGGAGCGTTACTGACAGGAGTGGTGTAGTGTGCTAGCAGCCAGCGCGGCGCGCATATGGTCTATTCACGTGTTCGTTACCAAGCCCGACTTCACATGTAAGTCCCACCTAGCTTCATACTTACCTATTCCTCTTTTCATTTGTTGTGATCACGCTTCTTCAGTCGGACAAGAATGCGGGTTGACCAAGGTCTCAGGGCGCTTCGCAACCATCATGCTCCTCTCCGTTGTCGAGAATCACCTCGCTATCCTCGTCGCGTGCACGCCTTCTTTGAAGACTGTGACGCTGTTCATCTTCCCGCGTTTCACATCCTCGGTCAAACGCCTTACTTCGCACATCACGCCTACCTCCTCGTTCCCTAATTGGTCGCTGCGCTCTAAATCGCGGGCCTCAATGCCCTTTAACTTCGTCGACGTTGAGCTCGGGGACTCGAAAAGCTCTGCTAGAAAATATAGCGTGATTAGCAAAGACGATGTACTGGGTACGGCACCGGTATCACTGATCTTGCCGGATCGACCAGAACCAGTACATAGGGCGGGTAACAGAGTGAGTAGGGGAGTTGGGCGGTGGTTTGACAAGGAGAAAGGACGCAGAGCTGGGGAGAGCACGGAGGACATGGGGTTGGTGTACGTGGAGCATAGTTTCAGCGTTGAGAGATCGGCGAGACTAGGATAGGTCAATGTTAATGGTTTTAGTTGTTCAGAACTATCAAAATGGTTTTGGGTAATACAAGGCGCTAGCTACCTATACAGCAGCGCGGAAGCACAAATCATGTCATCGTGACATCGTGAATAACGCCATGTCGTAAACATGAAGGAAGAACGATCACATGTCGATGATACAGTCCCTTATCAAGAGGACGTATGTAGCATCCTGTGCCCCAGGCTTATACAGAGCATTTTGTTTTGAAAGCGCTCGGCGAAGTCCTGGGGGCAATCAATGATGTATCTTCAAATCGTTAGCGTATTGAAGCGGTGATGAGACGTGCGACAAGAGCGAAACGTACAAGAAGAGAGTGACAGTGGGCACCCAATCAAGTGAACGACTGAGAGACCCGAACAGTCTCCCAGTCTCCATTGTCGCCCTCGGTGTCATGGCTCTCGGCCGCCTTTTGGCCTGGGAGGCAGGCCGTACCCGTCTTCAGGTGCTGGAAGTCAGTGTCATGGTTCCCGGATGGGTTGTGGCCTGGGAGACAAGCGATACCCGTCCCCACGTGGTGAAAGTCGGTGGGGCTGCTTATGAGGAAGGCCTTCTTCTTGATGACTGGTCCTTTCTCCTTGCGGAAGGGTTTCTTGAGCGCCCGAATGAAGCGTCGCCAGACAGATTGCTTCTTGCCCTCCTCTTCTAGATCGGTCATGCTCCTCGATTGCCTGAGCGCCCGCTCGGTGAGTCCCTCCAGGTCAGACGAGCTCTGCGACCGCAGGGACGATGCTGTCAGGTCTTGTGTCTTGGGTTGGCGACGAAGCGGTTTAGCAGGTCCCGGAGCTGGTGGAAGGGCGGTGAGATCGTCGTCCTCAACTGGGATGTGGCCGACCGTCGCCGACGACTTCGTGAAGATATTGTGCTTAGAGGTATAAGGTAAGTTCATGGACGACTTCGATTTGAAGATCATGCTGTTGAGCGGAAGGAGGTAGTGGGATTTTTGGTTTTTGATTGCGGCCATGACGGCGGCCTGAGGGCAGCTTCGGTCAAACTCCAGATTCGAACGATTGCCAAACAAGGTTTTGGATAGCACGTCCAGATGTGCAGATTGGCTAGCTCTGGAAGGTGGGTCGGCCCTATGCGGGTTGACCACGAGGGTGTGCGGCGGGTGCCTGGCGTGAAGTCGCGAGGTCAAAGAGACGCTGAAGTCAAGTCGGTACCCATTGCACGGTTGCCGACGCGCCTGCAAGCGAAATGAGGGAATGGACGTGATTGGCAGTTGCGCTGTTAATACGCAGTGAAAGAGTCTCTGGCAAGCAAACGGGGCGAACTCACAGCAGCGACTTGCCGGATTTTTACGATGGGAACCGTTTTAAGGCTTTCTCGCACACGTGCTATAATAGCAGGGTTCATATCGTATACAATTTTAACTGGAGTATCGAAGTGTCTGGAGGTGCGCCTGAACGAGCCATGAACTTGTGTATTGTCCCACGACATGTTTAATGGTGGCCGTAAATGAGCAGCTATGTCGCGATACTCACACTATATGAAGAGAAAAATTGTACCATCATGCTAAGAGACCCCGCAAAAGCTTTGTACAAGAAGCTGCACGTCCCAATTGATAGTACCATGGAAGTGACCGCACTAGGGTACCTCAGGTACTTGGTGAGCCAGACCGGGAACCAGTCATGGTCCTGGATGTTGGTTAATACTACGGAATTGTCTCGTCCTTTTCTGGTAACGACCGCAGAAGTAGCTGTGGAGATGCTGCGTCGCATAAAATGCTATGTTCATGTACTGTGTGTTTCGAGTCTTGGATCGACAGGAGGAAGGTGCGGAAGGTGGGACTGGGGAAATAAGTAAGATGTAAAGGTACCTCACACAATTTTGAAGCATCACAGAGCCTTGGAAGCGATGCGTCTTGTTGAAGCAGCTGGACCACAGGCGTTCATCACGATTGACGTTATTCAGCCGCACAACCAGCTGCAGCCAATCAGAGGGCGGATGATGCGATTATTCGCAGCGGGGAAGACTTGGAGGTGCTCCGAAGCTATCGGCTTCTCTTGCGCCTGGGCAATTCTTTCGTCAGACGCTGCTCTTGATAATTTCTATCCAGCTGCTCTTCAACGGCTCTTTCTTTACCTCGCCTGGCTTCGTTAAAGCCACCTCGCAAGATTGAAGTCTCTCGGAACGAAGCCCCACTTCGGCTCTTCTTCATCCTGGCAACTAATTCTGCCACCCGTCATCCATTCCGACACCTCAAACCGCCTTACGACCTGATACGTACCCATTGATACCCCTCTGCGTTCTGCCTGTCGGTCTTTCACTCTACGCTATAGTTTGATACCCCTACACCATGTTCTCGACTCTCGTCTCAGACATTGCGCGCAGAGACGCAGATCGCAATGACGACGGGCGGTCACAGCTCTCTCGCGCTCGATCGTATGCCAGCACCGCGGCGACGAGCGTCAGTATTACTGGAGACATCAAGAGCCAGTTGCATGGAGGTTACAGCCACCCTCTGGCCCGCTCATGGCAGGCCGAGCGGCAATTGACCAAGGTCAGAACTGCGACTGCACCCCGCTCCTCTTTGCGGGAGCTAACATATGCCACAGTCGATGCTCATTTTCCCTCTCTTCGTATCCGATCAGCCTGACGAGGAAACCATCATTCCCGCCTTGCCGAACCAGAATCGCCGTGGCCTGAACAAGCTCGTCCCATACCTAAAACCGCTGGTGGAAAAGGGTTTGAAATCGGTCATCCTGTTTGGCGTGCCTCTTGCGCCGGGAGCGAAGGATGCGTTAGGAACGAGCGCCGACGACCCAAAGGGCCCCGTTATCAAGGCCATTCGATTACTCCGACGAACCTTCCCCGATCTTTTCATCGTTGCCGATGTCTGCCTCTGCGAGTACACATCCCACGGCCACTGCGGCATTCTACGGGACGACGGCAGCTTGAACAATGCTTTGTCAGTGGACAGGATCAGCGACGTGGCTATGGCATATGCGGAGGCAGGCGCGCACTGCGTCGCTCCTTCCGACATGAACGACGGCCGTATCCGAGCCATCAAGCTCAAACTGATCGAGGCTGGCATCGCACACCAGGTCGTGCTGATGTCGTACTCGGCGAAGTTCTCCGGTGTGCTATATGGACCCTTCCGCGATGCTGCAGGATCATGCCCGTCGTTCGGCGACCGCAGGTGCTACCAACTTCCCCCCGGCGGCCGTGGCCTCGCGCGACGAGCCATCGTCCGTGATATCAACGAAGGTGCCGACATCATCATGGTGAAGCCAGCGAGCCAATACCTGGACATCATCAGTGACGCGAAGGAGCTTGGCAAAGATATGCCCGTGGCCGCATATCAGGTATCTGGAGAGTACGCCATGATCCACGCAGCAGCCAAGGCAGGCGTGTTCGACCTGCGGGCAATGGCTGAGGAGGCTACACAGGGCATCCTGCGAGCAGGTGCTTCCATTGTCGTGAGCTACTTTACACCCGAATTCCTCGACTGGCTGAGTGAAGATTAGCTACATATGCTAATTGACTTCGTTGTTGGATTACATTTCCGCTTCAAAAAGGTCTTTCTTAGCATGGCGTTTCATATCCGGGTTTGCAAAATTTTAGATCAACTTTTGGTCAGGATACGGGCCATCTTATTCAGATTTTAGGCTCTCGGTTCATTGGAACTGCACGGATATATCAGTGAATCAAAAAGTTGACGAGCTATTTGTTTCATTGACTGCTTATCTCTCCACATACTTGTAGCGATATTAATCTTTGTCTATCGAGCTTAAAGATGCTCTCCGAATCTCGGAAAGGGCCCAGCCGAGCGTGCCTTTCGATCATGCCTTGGCCTTGGCCTGAGTAAACTCGGAGGAAGCCACAATCTTGCGTTACAATAGTTCACTCGAGCACAAACCGCGCTCCCACTCGATCCGCCTCCCAAAACTCCTTCTTTCCTTTACTGGAGTCTGTATGACTCATCTAAGCAGTTGAACGACCACGACCACGGCGATGCCGATAGCCAGGCGTCTAAATTGACCGAGCCATTGGTATCTCGCGCGATCAACGCCATTCCCAACCCGAGAGGCGTCCCGATTAGGAAAAAGTGAGGCTAGTCGGAAATTGTCGGCAATAGCGTGGCGCTTTCTTAGCTACACGCGTCGTCGCGTCCTCTGTTCTCGCGAGTTCGCCGCGTGCTCCTTTCATAGGACCCGGCATTCTTACCAACGATCTGCACGAAAGGCCACCCAGGCGTTGCTGGCACAGCGCCATTTCGACAGTCTGGGCGCACGGCGGTGAGAGCAAAGGGAAATGTCAGCTTGCGCTGGCGGGCATGGGACGGAAAGTCCACCAACCGTGCATCGATAGCGCCATCTCCACGCCAATCTCATTGGCCGGCAAGTTTGGATAAGGATGTCGTTTATCCATCTGGAGACTCAGAGAGCATCGGCAGAAAACCTGGGAGTGATACTCAACTGTGTTATACAAAGACAAGTCTCCCGGGCCTTACCTCGGACAAAGAAGTAGCTCCTGTGTCCGATCTGGAGAATCGTACTGAGCGTCTGACAAAGAACTTCGAGCCGAACTACTTCCTTATCTACAGACTACACGACGGTCAAGGCTGACTGGTCTACACCAGCGAATAGTTTAACGGTCGGACGATCTAGGCTCATACTTATTCCTCTTCGAGCCGCGCTGCTGGTGTTTCATGGCCTGAGCACGACAATTGTTCGCTGGTTGGTTCCTCGATTGTTCCGAACGGGCTTAGGCGAACACGGGATGGATGCAGGGTCCGGTGTTCCTCGCGAAACGTGCGGTATCAATGCAGGGTCCAGTTTTTGCCGATGTTCGGAGACAAGCGGATAACCTGGGGGATGTCAAAGCTCACGAGGAGAAACCGGCAGCGACTTGTGCACACAACAGGTCGAGCTTTGCATGATCTTCGCAATGTAGAAACGAATTGCCTCTGTAGGATGATATATCCCGCGGGCAATGGCTGCAGCACTGCAAGATCCAGCCCACCGCCTCGAACCACAGCTCACGCGTTATACTGCATGTATTCCCCGGCACACCCTGGCTGTGGGGCTTGGCATCGGCTGGACCGCTTCACGTTAGGGTAATCTAACTTATCAGAAAGTGCAGCTAATCCGGGGAGTACCTTGCCGTTGGCATGGATCTAGCGGTCCGAGCTTACGAGGGGGGTCAGACAACGGGTGCGTGTATAAAGCTCTCTTTGTGCCCTCAGAAGGGAGATGAAAGACTCTTTGCCCAGCTTTTTCCGGGTTGCGTGGACGTACAAGGATTGAAGGGTGAAGGGCACACACAGGATTCTCTTGAACTTTCACGGACAGATTGCAATCCTCGGCGCCTTACTTTAACTTTTTCTTGCGGGCGTAGTATTACAGGATACCCTG
This sequence comes from Bimuria novae-zelandiae CBS 107.79, assembly GCA_010015655.1. Lineage (NCBI taxonomy): Eukaryota > Fungi > Ascomycota > Dothideomycetes > Pleosporales > Didymosphaeriaceae > Bimuria > Bimuria novae-zelandiae. The sequence goes on along the minus strand of ML976668.1, from coordinate 709,458 downwards.
CTCGACTTCTGGGGTTCTCCTGGTGAGTACTCTCTTCCATCCGCCTTATCTTTGTTGCACTGAAGAACTCGCAATCACATGTTCAGGTCTAGAACTTGAGCGCGCAGACCCCAGACAACACAATGGCGTGATCTTCTCATCAAATAAGACCGGCAGCTGACAATTAGTGCAGAGGCATTCCCAACACCCACACAACTCGCTCGCGGCGCATCCTCAGCGTGCTGACTAACCACGCGACACCCCACCTACTCCAACCATCTGTCACCATGTGCTCCTACACCTACTCCTGGTACTACTGCAACCACGACTACTACATCTGGTAACACACTCTCACATACTACAACCGCACACATACTCACGCACGCAAAGGGCCAACTCGATCGAAATCTGCCACAACCGCCTTCTGTCCGGCTACTCGTACGACGCGTGGAGCATAGACATGTGCAAGCACATGAAAGTCGAGTGCGGCGGTTTCAGTAACTACTACTGCCACGAGTGCTCCGAAGACGTCGCGCTCGAGTTCGAGCTCGACGAGATGTAGCCGATGCGTCGCGGAGGCTGAGCTGCAGCGCAGCGCAACCGAATCCTGGGGGCCCACCCCCACACCGCCGGAGCTATGCGGATATATGTACGCCCGTCACACCGCCTTTCTTTTGGGGCGGCACAATGCGCGATCCCTGCATGGCGCGGCTCCGGCATGGTGACCAGCCGCGCAAACAGAGGAAGGGAGTTCTGGGTCGCGCATGCATCCGAGTTTTCTTGATGGCATTGGTTTGGTTTGGCTTGGTTTTGGTTTTGGGATACCACTTCTTTTGGTCTCACGGCTTCAGCGGCGTCTTACTGCGAGTGCATAGCGTCGGAGGTCTTTTTTGGTTCTTGGACTTGGTTGGGTGTTGGATATGGATATGGCGTCGACTTCGGTATACTTTAGATCGCATTGTGCATGTTGTGCAATAGAACGTCTCCACATAGAATGAACTCAGCATGCAATACTTGTAACCAGCTTCCCTATCTTGGTGGACCTGGGGTGACTCGCGTCGCATTACACCTGCAAATCTACTTGCTCATGCAGTAACCCCACTGCCCTCACTCAGCATAAGGTACAATATTTACAAAGTCTCACAAGAAGCCGCGCTACTACTACTCTGTAACACTCTTCTCGGCAGTTTCAGGGCTAATCCCCACCCCCTCCTCCTGCAACGTCTCCTTGACCTGCTCCGCCCGCCGCCTCGCATCCAGATACATCATGAACTCCTGATACGTCTTCGGCACAACCCTAATGTTCTTTTCCACATTGAAGGTATAGTTGAACGTGCCCGTCGGCTTGCTCCTGCCATGCTCCACGTCCCTGACCTTACTGTCCACCCTGACCTGCACCCTCGTATAGTTACTCTCCGCGTCGAACTGCTCACCCGGCGCGCCGATGAGCGGAGGGTCAGTGTACACAACTGTCGCGGTGAGGTAGAGGATGGAGCCCACGGGCACAGGGTTTTGGAACGTGGACGGGTCGAGGGAGACGAATGTGGGGCGGGAGTGTGCGAAGGCGGCGGCGGTGGTGAAGGCGAGCTCAAAAGTTTGCTTGAGGAGGAAGCCGCCGAAGATCATGAAGTGGTGGCGATTGCGGTTCTGGGGCTGCATGATGGTGGCGGTACGGAGGACAGTGGTGTCCATGAAGTGGGCGTTGTCGGGCTTGCGGAGCTCGTCGTAGGGGTCGTCTATCAACGTGAGGTCAGCGTTAGTACCGCTTGGGTGCGCGGGTAGGGACTCGATCGATCTGCAACAAGATGTTTACGTACGGTACTGCAGTTGTTTCTGCCAGAAAGCGTGGATGAGGTCGGATTCTTCGTCATTGGGCGTGTGTTTTATCAGGGCGGTTTCTTTGCGTTGCTTGCGGATCTGCGAGTTTCGCTCACCGAGGGCATATAGACGTTTTTCTTCGGTCGTGGAGACGATGATGGGGTTCACATTGACAGGTCTGGGAAGGTGTCAGTCATTTCAGTGGTATTATTTACACGTGTGAGAGACATACTTCCTCGTGCCTGGATCGAGAGCCACCATCGTCATGGTACAGTGGATGAGCACGTCTTCATTCTTGATTTTTTCACCTTCTTTGGGAGCCTTTGCAACCTGCATTGTGATCTCCATACTACTCCTGCCAGTCGCATATGTGACCTTCCCAGACAGTTCCAAATCACATATCTCGGTCAATGGGTGGTTGATGACGATTCGGTCGCAGCTCGCGGTCACGGTGGTCACGTCCTCGCCCGTATGTTTGTATGCGATGACGCCCGAGAGTGCATCGAGGTCCATGAATATCGTCCCCAGCCGGATATGCCCGGAGGAATTGAGATACGTATCGAGCAGCCATGGATCTTGCGCAAGGGGGAGGACTACTTTATGAAAGCTGTCGTCCATGCGCTTTGGCGTCAATTCACGCTCCTTGGGCGTTTGAGGTGTGCCTGAAGGCTGAGAGGGGCTGGTGCCTTCCGCCTGCTGCTTTCGAAGGGCCTCGATCCACGGTGTTTGCAGTCGTTGCGCTGTGAGCTCTCGGAACACGCCATCAGTGCGGTTGCACGAGGTGGTGGTGAAGGCGCGACTCGTCGAAAGGCACGTGGAAGGCCGCTTACTGAACAAGGCTGTAGAGCGACACTCGGCGGTCCGACTGAGATGCCGCCATGTCGTCCTGGAGAGATGCGCCATGCTGTTGGTGTTGAGGGGCTCTATAGAGCAGGGAATGACGTCGGGTGCACTTGCCGTGCCGGGAGCCTCGGCATTCGTTTTGGGAAAGAAGCAGCCATATCGCTCCCGCCGCCGTAACGACCTTCACAGCACCCTGCGCCTGCGAGCTTCAGCTGGATGGCCTGCCATGTCGCGGACGGTCGAATTGGGACGCGCTGTTATTGCTCTGCAATCTGCGAGCATCGAGCTGTGGCTCACCACTTTGATCACTCTCTCACCAGACGCAAATAACCATCTAGCACAGCACAGCAGCCTTGACATTCACAGCCTTGAGCCTAATGCGCTCCTTGAATACTTGTCGTCGGGAAAGGTCTGGGTGGGGCGCGGCAACGGCATGCATATGTCTTTCAATCTTAGCAAGCTTGCGAAACCCCCGAGCAGCCACTGCCTTCGGCAGCTTGGAGATAGCATTGTTGATGCACCAGTGAGTGGCAATAGCATGATTTGCCTCTTTCGCTGACAGCATAGGCGTGGAAACAGTTTGGTCTTCGCTTGTCCTTCCCTCTCAATTACCAGCCAACGCAAGAGAATCTGCGCATTAATGTTGATCACTGCCGCGAAAAGGACCAGTCACCTACTACCGCTAACCACAGTAGTATCGCGAACTCAGATGTCCGACCTCCAGAAGGAATACCCCAAATTTTCTTGGAATCAGTAGAGTTCGTCATCGCAACCTTCGATACCAGGAGCCGTTCTGCAGCACGGAAACGCCCGAAGCGGGAGTCTACACAGCAAAAAGCTGGTGCCAGTCAGCCAGACGCTTCCGTAAATGACGTGACCTCCCTTCCAGGCAAAGCTTACGGATCGAATCAATGTTTGAAATTTTCAGATCTCGGCTGGGCTGACGCCGATCAAGAGGGGAATGACGTACATGAAACGAGGGACACGGCACGTCGCTCATTGACATCACCAAACTTCGACACGAACTCTGGATGGCCTCAAGCTTTCACCTACCACAGCAAAAGAAAACAACCCGTGACTGAATCCGAGCTTCACGTGGTCCACGTCAGTGATCATACGTCTGAGTCGGCCCAGCTTGCGGGCTTGGTTGACGCCGTCCTTCGCCTTTCTATATGCCTCAACCTGAGAGGGTCTATATCCAATCTGAGAGTGAAGGCCAACACCTTTCTTTATGGGCTGACAAACATCGCTCCAGCGCTGTGGCGAATCGGATACCTCATTGTACGTGAGATCTTGAGGTGGGCGAATATTTCGCATTCCACTGTGCTGACTGACTCACCGCAGACATGCTCCCCTGCAATGTACACTAACCCTACCCTTGGTCGCTCGCTCGGTCGTATCAACATAGCAGCCAGATCTACGGACCTAAAAGCCAAGATCCGAGCGCTCGGAAGCGGTCCCTCGAATGTTCGACGAGAGCAAGGTGTAGCCGGTTATGATTGTGTCCGACATATGGCGTCAGCTATCACAGATCGATTGTGGATCCACATACAGAGAAGTCAGTTGTCAAAACCGATGTCTGGCTCCATTCAATCCATGTGCGATCCCGAATTCGAAGGTTCTTCTACCGAGGACCCAGCAGAGCTTCTGGAAGAACACACATCCACAAATAGGTCTGGGTGTCAAGATAGCAATGCCGGCTTGGAAACACCGGTACTGCCACCGAGAGAACAATTGCGCGGTCCCTTGTACAGCGAAAATCTTGACACTGAGCCGAGGCTATCGCAGCTGCACCCTGCTGTGTATTACCTAGGAAGTGACATTATGGAGACCAGTTGCACAAGATATAACAATCGCAAGCCTGACGCCATTCCTGACACCTTCGACATGGTTACTTTGATGCATCAAAGCAGTGAAAGTCAACACAGGTCGTCTTCCGCATCGAGTTCTTCCCTGGGCAGCCCCTTGAGTGCGGATCATATCTCTCATGACGTGAGCGACGGAGAAATAGGTCTGCTTTTCAACTGTGGCAGTCGATTCGACCACACAACGCTGGACCAGGACCAGTTGTGTTTCCATAAGACATCGACAGATGTTGAACGGGCGAGCGATATGTCTCTGCCATTGGTTGACGATGAGGACCTTCTCTTCCACATCTGAGACCATTCGCCACATCATTCCGTCATCATGCTACTTTAGATGGACTTACTTTGACCGAAGATGTGCTTGCGAGGATTGACAAATAGATTTTGAGCGGCAAGATTGCCGTATTGTATATGCATACCGACCAGATGTACGACCCTGCTGGTCGTGTACATCTACGACGCCGATCTTGGGCGGTGGTTACGCGATTAGTTAACTCTAGTCCGCACTGTCCACTTCTCGGAGAAACGGCACGGGATCTCTTCCTATGGACGCATGCCAACAAGGGAAGAAGCGCCGCATAGAGTTCATACTACCGCAGATCGGGGTGGCTTTCCAACGCTTAGCGCTAGGGATGGGCCGTACAATACGGAATACCGTATTTTTCGTACCGTACGATACCGATACGCGTATCGTAGGATTAGATCCGTATGCCAAGGCGGGTAAATGCTGCCAAAAATGACTTTAGGGGCTAACTTTGTTTAGAGCTTGCATCTGGATTGCTTATCTTGTCCTCTAAGCATTGTCTTAGTACTTTGTTATTATTAATTAGTAATATTTATCAAATGCCGCGTACTGCGTTCGAAAGCGAGGACGTCGAGGTCACCTTCGAGGGCCTCCGGGCCATTGTAACATGTCGATTTTGCTCCAAACAATGGCATAACAAAAGCCTCGTACGTCTCCGCGAGCACATGGCTAAATGCCCGAAGCTTTCGCGGGAGAAATATAAGCTGTATAAGGTTAATAGTAACCCTTAAATGCTATCTAAGCGTTAATTATAGCTGCTGACAGAGACGCTGCGTATAAGTAAAATAGACTTTAAGAAGGCAGATCTGCTGCTCGCGGAGGCTATATATAGCTCTAGAGTACCCTTTAGCTTTGTAAGCTCTTGTAGCTTGCCTTAGGTGGAGAAACTCACTAAGATGCCGCAGGTTGAAAATCCCGCGTTCCGTCGATTTCTAAACTTCTTGCGCCCGCCCTACACTCCGCCGGGCCGTAAGGCAATTGCCACGACGTTGCTAGACTCCGTTTATAGCCAAATAAAGCGTGATATGAAAGCCGTGCTCGAGAAGGCCAGGCGGCAAATAACGCTAGTTAGTAATAGCTAGATAAACATACGCGGCGAGGTAGCTATTAATTACTTAGTAGTAACCTAAGAACATGAGATCTTTCTAAAGACTTTATACACGTTAGTAGAGCGTTATAACGCTAAGAACCTAGCTAAAGGGATTCTCAAGATAGCTAAGGACGTTAGCAAGCTTAGTATTACTACTATTTGCCTTAATAATGCCTCTAACATAAAGGTGGCGCAGGGTTTACTTACTAGAGCTATACCTAACTATCTAATATTAAGGTGCGCCTTTTATATTATTAACCTCTACGTTGCCAACTTCTTTAAAATAGGCGACTTTAGGGTAATTTTTGACGCTGTAAAGAACGTTAGCAAGTTCTTTAGACGGTCTAGTTTACTTATAGGCATGCTGGACGAGGCTGCCGGGCCTTAGGTGCGGCGGAAAGCGCTGCAGCTGCCGGGAAACACTCGCTGGCAAGGCAAGTTTAATACTGTCGATTCGGTGCTGGAGAATCGCGACTGGATACTTTCGGTGGTGTAGAATCTGATAGTGACCTCTATTATAACCTAGCAGACGCAGAAACGGCGATTCTATAAGGTTATAGCAATTATGAGCGACGTACGTTAGTAGGAGAAGTTGCAAAGGCTGCGGAGCTTTCTGGTGCCCTTTACAAAAGTAGCCCTGGCGCTCGAGAGTACTCGGCCGAAATTCTCACGGCTATATGCCAGCTTCATCTACTTGCTCACCTCCGTCACTCTCCACACAACTTTGCCGCGAGAAGACGTCCAAAATACGCTTCGAAACCGATTCCAGCAGGTCCACCATCCTCTCGGCACGATTTCGTATATATGCGACCCTCTTGCGCGGCGAGAATTGCCTGTGGCGGTCACTCACAAGATGCAGATGGAAGTGGGCGAATACATCGCCCAGCAGTACCCGCCGACGCAGGGCAACGCCAGGCATGCCGCAGCGCTCTATAAAGAGCTTATGGATGTGCTCTATCGTCAAGGCGCCTTCGAGAAGTGCGGTACTGATTTATCCTGGCAAAGCTTCGAGGATTACACCGATCTGGCGGAGTGGTGGCGCATACAAAGCTGCACCGACGAGCTTAAAGAACTTGCCATCTACGCTCTTAGCATCAACCCTATAACTAGAGTAGCTAAACGTAACTGGAGCGAGCACGGATTTCTTTATAATAAAGTTTAGAATTATCTTGTTAATAAACGGGTTAAAAAGCTAGTGTTTTACTTTTACAATCTACGGATCTGTGACTCTATTTTGGCTGAGGGTGCTTAGTACTTCGACGCCTCCGAGGTGCCCGAACAAATTAACGTTAATGACTATGAAGATGAGCAGCTTTTGCTCGATTACCTAGCTGAATAAGTACAAGAAGAGCACTCTAGGGATCCTAAAGATACCTAGCATCTATAGCTTTAATTGTATCTAATTCTGCACGTGATCATAGGGCCGAGAAAGGCACCGATTGGCTCAATTCACTTTGCCAAGAATGTACGATAATACCGTAAATACGGTATTATACAAGATACCGTATATACAGGGATACACTGAAAAATACGGTATCGGCACATCCCTACTTAGCGCCGGTGTCGAAAGCCGGGCGGACGACGAAATTTTTATTTCCTCCACAGCTTTTCAGCCTTTCACGAACCGTTTCAACTGCCATTCCAACTGCGGGAAGCCACGCGGGACGCGTGCTCACTTCAACGTGGCGTCCCCACTGAATTATCAAGCGCTATTTCGGAGTCTTCGTGTGACCTGGACCCGCCTGCAGCCACCGCAGCCAGGTGGATGAAACATCCATCGCCTGGCAATGCTAGCTGCTAGTATGCTAACCCGAACCTCGGTGGTCACTTGTTGGGCCCTTTCGTGCGCCAATGGACTCGCTGTTTCAAGGACGCAACTTCACTAAAGCTGGTTGAGTCCTCCGCGAGTTGTGGGGACATGGACCTCCTGTCCACCTGCATCGCGAACAGCGTTCTTCGGGATCAATGGGTCCAATGCGCAACAAAGGAGGATGATAGACACGAACGTTAACGGACGCGTTCCTGGTTCCTAGATCAACGGCAAGGGCCCTGGTCGCTCGGCGCGGGAGGGGCTGCACAACAAGCGAAGCAGATCAATCCTTTGGAAGATTCACGTGGTCACGAACGTCAAATGAGAGGTGAGGATAAGACCTCGCAGCCGATGGGACAACCGCAAACAGGTTCATCATACAGCAGTGGTTTCATGTTCCTGGAAATCTCGCTGGTCGCTCTGGATCGCACACGCGACGGCCTGCCCTTCTACCTCACCCTTAACCCTGGGTCCCCGATGCTTCTCCGTTCAACACCTGCGAACCTATTCGAAGTGCAACTACCCCCTGCGTTAGAAGCATACGGATTTTCATCGAAAATCTACTCTTGGAAGGCGGAGGGAAAGCCTAGTCTAGCGGTGCACCTAGGGAAGGTTAGCCGCGGGGAAACCGGCTGAAGATCACTTTCCCAGGATTCGGGGTAGTGTGGAATAACGACTGGCAGCATTATCATCATGTATGCAGTCATTCAGCGCCTGCATCTTGAAAACATTTGGGCAAATGCAATTGAAAGAGTGTTCAACCGCACGTCGTAGTGGGCATGATGAAGCATAGCCGTTGCCGATAGTCACCTTGAGGTTGCAGGCGTGTGCTTCGGAGGAATTCTTGTGACTAGTTAGGTTAGGGTAGGTTAACTATGGACAGGCTATGCTAGCCAAATGACACTCATAGGGTCAGGCGTTTATCATTTGACCCCGGAGCGTGTCCGGAATGACGCGCCTTCAGCGCGGCACAAAGCCACTACCCTCGGTCAAAGATTCCTACTGGCCAGGCTCAGATCTAGCACGGAGTGCATACCCTGTCGCATGGTGTGCCACATTTCGATCGCGCATCCGTCCATAGTAATGGATTGACATGGCGTCCGGAGCGCTGCCTTGGCTTGTCTAAGTTTGTTGCTGACAGGAGGTGCGAAGAGTGGAACTGTCTGCATAGTCGATAGAGCGGCGGCAAAAGACTAACTGCGACATGCAGAGATTAATAAAGCGGTAGTTAGAAATGCCTTGGCAGGCGCAATAGCCGTGTATACAAAGAATGCGGCGCCCAAGTTACACCACTCGCTAGGTGAAGTAACTTGCTGTCGCGGCGAATGCATTTGCGCTGACGACGGTTGCCACGAATCGACCCAAGTCCTTGCGAAGTCCACCATCCCTCCGGAATTCTCCCAGTCCAGTATCTACCTACACCTGCGTTGCTTTTCGCCCTTCAATACACACTGGAAGCCACCAAATATGGGATCTGCTTGATCCATACGCTCACTGACGCCTCCGTATTGCGGTAACCACGCCACTCGGAACACAACGAATTGCGTGGACCCGCTCGTATTCCCTGCTGAAGTACAACTAGCTCTTTTAATTCACTGTATGCCTGCCAACACAACTTGCTAGGACTTCGTACTGATTATGTTAGAATCATTCGACTGAAGTCTTTGCGGCAGCATGGGACCAATCATTGAGGAGCTGTATCCCATTGGATCCAGACCCGGGATTCACTACCTACCGCATTTGATCTTTATCTCGTACATTGTTAGTCTGATCGGAGCTTTTACAACAGTTGAGCTCCTCCATCGAAGGGTGTCCGGATCAGGGTGGCGCAGTTTGTAAGTCGGTCTCGCACTATGCACCTGTGTCTTCTATAACCCCGTCCTAACACCATCCCAGGGTACAACTAGGCGCTTGTGCAGTCTCCTTCGGCCTAGTGGCAATTTGGTGCATGCATTTCGTCGGCAACCGTGCGATCATAGTCGGACGCGGCGAAAGCGAGATTCAACTCTACTACAACGCGACCTATACCACGGTATCTGCGATTCTACCAATCGTCGTGATCTTCATGGGCCTTCTAGCCGCCGACCGCTTCTACAAGAACAATAAGAATGCCTCGACACGTTACGCGGCATTGTTGATATGCGGCGTGTGTTGCGGAGCTTCTGTAACTGCAATGCACTACCTGGGTAACCAGGGTACGACCAACTACCAGATAAGGAATACTCCAGCATTCGTTATCGGCGCTGCTGCGATCGCAATCGTTGCGTGCTTCGTAGCGTTCAGCCTCTTCTTTCACTGGAGTGGACACTGGATGAACGTCATCTGGCGCCGAATCATCGTCGCTTTCTTCTTGGCCGTTGCTGTGTGTGGTATGCATTGGACAGCAGCAGCCGGTACATCGTATGAGATTCGCGGATATCACCGAGGGTCCGGAGCTGCGCGCAATATCAATGTCATCGTTGCGGTATGCTTGGTGAGTACAACTTGCGCTCAGAACCCCAAGCTAGAAGCTTACATTGTCAGTGTTTGGGAGCATGTGGAGTGTGCTTTACGATGGGCTTCATCAAGCAGCGACAGCAAAGGAAAGAACGCGATCGTGCGAAGCAGGTCGTGCTTGCTGTTGCAACTTTCGATTCCGATGGTCGACTTCTCGTTACTCCTGGAGGCTTATTGCCCTGCCAAACGATTACCCGACAGTTCCACCAAAGGGTAAGCATTGTCGCTCCTAATAAGCTCGCAACGATGCAGCTAAGCTAATGCCATTATAGACGTTCGACGAAGAATTCAATATCCGGCACCCTGTGTTCCAATGGCTCTACCGAGTATCTCGAAACTGGAGTGGAATAGTGGACCTAATCCCCGCAATGCGCGACCATCTACAGCACATGGGCTATGTGCAAGTCAGCACTCCGCTGGGTAACCCAAGTCGAGACTCCCTGGACACTGAAGAAGGCGACTCCACATACTCGGCGATATTCCGCCAGATGTTCTGCGTCACAGCTCAGGATATTGCAAGGAGCATGGAAACCAGACTGCAGGATCTCGGTTATCTGTTCGAGGATGTTCTCACAACAGGAACTCTGCTTACCAAGATTATGTTTCGCGACGGCCAAGGCAAGACAATCATTGCTAATGATGTCGGCCTACCGCGGAAGGACGTCGAAGCAGGCCCCGAACAGCCCATCTTGTTCGGTAGAGGGCAGCTTCTCGTACTCACTCGCAAGGTCGGGAAAGAAGAATCCAATCGTCTTCAGAACATTGGGTACCGTTTCGCCAGCACCGATCAAATTGGAGATCAGCTCGCCCGTAGCATGCAAATTTCCCGCCATGATCTCAACGACCTCATCGCGCGGTTGCAGACGTACTGCGACAGAAAGGCGGCCATGCCTAGATACGGGACCTACTTGGCATCTTTCTTGCTTCAGCCGTCCCCGGTTATGAAGGGTCTGGATGTTATCGTATCGAAGGCATGTCCGGATCGACTACCCATGGTGAAATTCATGTCCGATGAGCCCACCCCAAAGCAGCTTCGGATGTTGTCGGCATTCAATGGCTTTACGCTTGATGAATGTCTCATCCGCCTCAGCTCTGCCTCTGGCTTGGTCACTGCCGACGACGTCTTCATGGAGAAGTTCCGCAATTGTATCCAAGAATTGGTCGGCGAGGTGCCTGAGCCCGCACTTCGTCAGGCTACTTTCTCGTCCCAGCAACTGGACATTGCGCACGGCATCTCTGGGCAGAACGAAGCATTACAGGCGACGGTATTTGCCTTTTGCGGGATCAAAGAAGTGTACAACCAGTCTTTGAGCAGCCAGAAGCTTCGATACGTGCCGCTGTCTTTCTTCAAGGCAAGCCTACGGAGCTATCCTGGATGTCCCGACCATGCCATCCTGGCGCATGAGAACCACAAGGAGTTCGGTTCTCTCTTTGCTCCTACAGGCGACTTTTCGAGCCACGGAAATGGGCCAAAGTCAAGTCCCAAGTGGGCCAGCATCTTCCGATCTAACGGGAAGACCATGTCTGAATCTATTGTTCAAGCAGACAGCAGCTCAGAGCAAGGGCTGGTCCCGAATCCACAAACCAGCCTGGACCCTCCGAACAGTATGACCAATCCTTTCGGGGGTATCATGGTCAGTCAAGAGGTCATAATCAGCCAGGTTGCGGACGTTTCCCAGATCGAGTTGCATGAGATGGGTGTACGCTCGCAAGTTAGTGCTGGCGATAGCGAGCAAATGACGGTGGCGGACCGCCTCCTTTCCATCACGACGTCGTTTCGTGATCCTCACGCCAGGCTTTTGACAAAAGAACACCCAGCACGGCGGTAGGCCGCCACAGCCTCTAGGCACCCTCTTTTTCTTTGAAGCATAATTTGGCGTTTTGGTAGGCCCCGTGCCTAATACCCCGGGAGGAACTTTGAAATACTACTGGTATCCCCCACGACGAGGACTTGGTGGAACTTTGGGTCAGTTTTTCGGGTGATAGACGCGTGCCTTTACGCCTATGGATTCGGTGCATCTCGGAGCGGCGTTTACACAACGGAGTTTGGAGGACAATTCCTCCGGCGAAATATATGTCGGCGTGTATTGATAGGAAAACGAGTCAAGAAGAGAGAAATTATGATTGAATTACATGCAGAATCCACCTATGCATGTTGGCCGTCGAGTGGAAAGCGTGGTGGCCTGGAGACAAGGGCAAGTTTTAGCGAGATAGACGTCAGTGCGAGCTTTCGGTGCCCCGCGCTTCTTCTTATTCACAAGTTCAAATTCCTACACGAGGTTTATGCTTCTCTAGCCGAACCCTTACGCTACTTGCAATTTGTCCATATACATTCACACTGCAGCTTCTCTCATCCCCTGCGAGCTGAAGCCATACTCCCCACCTCTGCGGCATCTGCGCCTGCAGTTGCCCCCCAATGGCTTCCACACCCTCCGACGCACCCTCGTCCTCCACTCTCAAGCCGACGCACGAAATCCGACCCCTCGCGACCCTCACGCCGCCGTCAAATTCGCGCACCTGGCAAACAGCGCCACACCCCAGCCAGCCCATCGTCGCAACAGCGTGCTCCGACCGCACCGTACGCGTCTACAGCCTAACCTCCTTCACACTCCTCTACAACGTCAACGACGGCCACAAGCGCAGCGTCCGCAGCGTCTCGTGGAAGCCGCACGTGCGTGACCAAGACGTGCTCGCAACCGGCAGCTTCGACGCCAGCGCGGGCATCTGGCGCCGGCGGCATGCCCACTCTGCCTCCCTCGAGAAAGAAATCAACGCAGAAGGCGATGAGGAGGAAGACGAGGACGAGTACCAGTTCGCCTGTATCCTCGATGGACACGAGTCTGAGATTAAGAGTCTGAGTTGGAGCCCCAGCGGGCAGTATCTTGCTACTTGTTCGAGAGATAAGAGCGTGTGGATATGGGAGGAGCTCGACGAGGATAACTTTGAGACGGTGGCGGTGCTGCAGGAGCACGATGGGGATGTGAAGTGCGTGGCGTGGCATCCGGAAGAAGACCTGCTAGTTAGTGCGAGCTACGATGATACTGTGCGACTCTACCGAGAAGACGCGGACGATTGGGTGCAGATTGCGCTTATAACTGGGCATAAGAAGACGGTGTGGTGGGCCGAGTTTGAGGGCTCGGGCATGGCGAAGAGGGATTTCAGAGCGCAGGAGGGGTTGGGGGATGCGCAACAAAAGCATATTGAGGAGTTGGAGAAGAGTGGGCCCAGGCTTGCGACGGCAAGTGATGACTTTACTGTGAGGATATGGCGGAGGAAACCGAAGGAGAGGACCGGCGGCGGGAACGATGGCATGCCGAGTATTATTCGCAGCTCGGCTATTGACGAAGACTGGTTCGAAGAGGCTGTGCTACCGCAGCGGCATGAGCGCGCTGTGTACGCGGTGAGCTGGTCGCAGAAGACGGGGATGATTGTTTCGGCGGGCAGCGATGGGAAGATTGTGATTTACAAGGAGAGGTGGAAAGACACAGGAGATACTTCTCAAACTCAGGATGGGGCTCAGACGAACGGATCGTCGACAGAGGATGCTCAGGCGAATGGCGACACTGCGATGGCAGACGGCGGAGCACCGCTGACAGAATGGGTTGTTGTCGCTGAACTGTTCTCCGCCCACGAAGTCTTTGAGATCAACCATGTCGTCTGGGCGGCGAGGGCAGATAAGGGGAAGAGGGAGGGCGAGGAGGTCATTCTCAGCACGGGTGATGACGGAGAGGTGAAGGTTTGGGTGTTGGATGAGAAGGGCCAGCTAGAAGAGGACAAGGCCGAAGACGCTGCACCTGAGAGTATAAAGAGGGCAGATTGTGGCCATCGCGAATAGAGCTTGAAACACCGAGTTGATGTACAGTTGAAGCTGAAGCTGTGGTTAAATAGGGCACGTTGAACAGCCTAATCGGGCAACATTTGACAGCCTGCGTGTGGGTTGTGATATTCAACCGGTGTTGCACATGTTGAGGGTTGAGACAACCCGTCTAGCGGAGACTTGAAATTCATTGAGCTGGATAGAAATGCATTGAGGCGGCTCCTTCGAGTAGTTTTGGGTTGTCAAAAAGGAGAGGAAAGTCGCGTGCCATTGCTAGGGTCTCATGCCGCCCATGCCCTTACAAAAGATCAACACAGCGCGCGTCACTTATCGCGCATAAACAGGAATCGTTATCTGTGCGACAGCAAGGGGACAATCAGCGACGAGATGATCGCACGTGCGGGAGTGATGGCCCAAAGTGTGGCACCGGGGGCGGAGAGGCGGATGACGAAAGGGCAGCTTGTGGCCTCCGTCACTTGCCAAGAATGATGGAACAGGGAATGAATTGCGCGAAATTTATCGACGTACCGTGGTTCGCGTCTCCTAAGTCGCGACATATTCATCAATCTGCTACTTATTTTCCTACAATCCTCCGAGCTGCTGCTGTGTTGTAGCTCACCAAAGCTAAGGCTCCATTCGCGGTTTACCTTCCCTACGACTCGGACTCACGTCATTTGCGCGTCGACCGTGCCTCAGCGACAGCTGTCCTTGCTTCGCAGAGCGCAAACGGACGTCAACGCGGCTCGTACCGATCGAGGGTGTTAATGCAAAATACGCAGCACAATTGAATTGAAGCGAATTTTGGATTCGACACAACGGGACGCCTGCCCCCGCAGTCTACCACCGAAATACCTCTGACGTCCACGCACACCTCACCGAATGCCGCCAAAACGCAAAAGGACAAACACCGTCTCCTCTGTTGAAAACCAGGCAGCGATGGATGTTGCACAGCCGTCGTCTCGCGACGCTTCTGACGAGGGCGCCGAAGACCCGGTCCTCCAGGAAGTGACTTCGAAGAAGGAGCAGCAAGCCCATGGCTCGTCGAAACGAACGCGGACCGACAAGAGCGGCGACGGCGAGAATGCACAATTCGACGGAGATCGTGCGAACAAGAAGAGCAGGACGAGCAACCCTGACGATGCAGATGATCACGGCGTGAATGGTGAGGCCGGCACAATGAGGATGGCACCTCCGCCCAAGGCAGGCTTGGTAGACCCTGTCGGCTACAAGACGAACCCGCCGCCGCAGGGACGCCCAGTCAGAGTGTACGCAGACGGCGTGTTCGATCTCTTCCATCTTGGACATGCGCGCGCGCTTCAGCAAGCTAAGACGGCCTTCCCGAACACGCACCTCATCGTCGGCGTTACTGGAAACGGAGAGACACACCGCAGAAAAGGTCTCACTGTGCTCTCTGCCGCAGAACGTGCTGAGAGCGTGCGACACTGCAAATGGGTGGACGAGGTTATTGAAGACTGCCCCTGGATCGTCACGGCGGAGTTCCTGGAACAGCACGGAATTGACTATGTGGCTCACGACGATCTACCCTACGGTGCAGACGAGGGAGACGACATCTACAAGCCGATCAAGGAGAAAGGGATGTTCCTGGTAACCCAGCGAACCGAGGGTCTGAGCACCACCGGCATCATCACAAAGTAAGGGCACCCAGGACCACCTTACGAGAAGCTATGCTAATCTCCGCACAGGATTGTTCGAGACTATGACCAGTACATTGATCGACAACTGAAGCGCGGTACTTCACGCAAAGAGCTCAATGTCTCGTGGCTGAAGAAGAACGAGCTCGACTTCAAGCGCAACATGGTCGAGCTGCGCGACAGCATCAAGGCGAATTGGGCTACCACCGGCCAAGAGCTCACCAAAGACTTCCGCCAGTTCTGGCAATCTAGCAGGCCTGCGAGCCCGGCTAGAACCCCAACTCGGGAGCGAACAGAACGGGAGTTGGCTGCGAGCGCCACCTCTCCGACCGCCGTGTCGCACCTTAGCCACCTTGAGATTCCCGGTCGCTCAACAGAAAGGGGCTCATCAGAATTCGCTGCGGGTTACAATCTCGGTCTGATTGGTGGTGTGAGGGCCTGGGTGAGTACACAATTCAACCCTAACTCAGGAGCCCAGCTAATGAAATATTCTAGATGGCACGCAGTCGCCGCAACCTCAACGACAGCCGTCCTCCAAGCCCCTCTGACGAAGACAGTCCGGATGAGCACGAGGCGAGCGCGGAGCTGCCACGTGGTCGCACTGGCAAACAATCTTCAGAAGCGATGAGCGTACGGTCGTAATCTTTCCCTCATTCTCCAGCGTATCAAAAGTTTCTTAGAACTGCTAGTTTTCTGTGGTCGGCGATTTTCGGACATGCAAAGCATGCGATTACCCGTTTGACCTGCCTGCAGTAAAACGGCATCTCCGACTTATTTCGATGGCGCTGCTGCGGTTTTGCATTCCCTATAAATGGTGCGCATGGTGGACGTGGTCGATTCCAACGATACATGCGCTGCCTTTGAGCTGGCAGCTGCGCCGCGGCGGAAGCCGGAGCGGTTGCACTTCGCGCTCGGTTATCGAACTTGCGCCCTATACAGCCCCATACTTGTAATACTGCTTCCTACGATAGACGAAAAATAGGATATTTTCTTCCTCTCTTTCTTTTGCTTGCTCCCCTGACTGCACCCCCTCAGAGTTTGGAGATTGCTCTTGCGGAAGCCCGCGCCGGTAGAAATAATACACATACACATATGCTATTCTGTTGCTCTTTGGTTTGGGGAGTTGCGTGTTGTTGTTCGTTTGGCTTTTGGGTTTGAGCGCTGGGGAGTAAGGCCCGAGTGGCAAAGGGCTTGCTTCGTGGTACATGCAGCAATCGCGATGATTGTTTCCCGCGATGTGGTGCGCTGCGTGCGTGAGGTGGATGCGAGTGTTTCCTGTTTTCCTGTTTTCCTGTTTTTCTGAAAGGTTCTTTATGCGTCGGTGCCCCTGTGTGCTAGTTGTTGCTAACGCAAGCCGCAAGCGTAGGAAGTGCGGATTGCATTGCGATCAGCTGAGTACTTAGAGGCAAGACTGGCTGTGAGATCGATCATCTGAGTGTGGACTAATCGAAAGAAGCGAGTTACTGACTGGTAGGGTCGATATTGTACGCGTGGCGCTTCGAGTGGAGAGAGCGCAGGCTGAGAAGAGGTGGAGAAGGACGCAGTGTATCGACTTCGTTGCTGTGGGCTATCGATCTCTTACGAACTACATACTACGAACTACATCTCTACGAACTACATACCTACCTACCGACGTCCTCACGATACCTGACACGCCTCTAATACGAGCAGAGCTGCATGTGCGTTACAACACAACCCAGCCCTTGCCATCTTTACCTTCTCTCAACCACCGCCTACGACCCCACCACATACAACACCAACACCAACAAATGTGTCTAGTCGTCTACGCCCTCTCGACCTGCGGCTGCCCGGCCACGCCCGTCCCCCCGTATATGCACCTCTGCCACGCGGCCAGGAGGAAAGGGCCGGGCATGGCGTGTCCGCCGGGTGTGCGGAAAGCGAGGCAAGTCCTTGGGAACGGGCCGTGTTCGTGGTGTATCGAATGTGCGAATCAGGCGTGGAAGAGGGAGAGGGTGGAGGCGAGGAGGAGGCCGTGGTGGCGTTAGGAGGGTGGGGCGGTGTTGAGAGGGGAGGGAAGGGTGCTGGGCCATTGGAAGAGGGGGGAAGGGGCGTGGTTGAATTGACGTACTGCATGCATCGGAGTTGGGAATGAAGAGGGACAGGAAGAGTGAGCGTTATTGTATGCATCGGCGTTGCTTGGATTAGGGCATACTGGCAGTGAGCAGAGATGGCAGGAGTGCGCGGCGCTGCATGCATCGGCGTTATTTGGACTGGCCGGGAGGGAGAATGTATATCTGGGCGGCAGATTGATGCGTTATTCTTATTAGACATTTGCTGCAAAGCAAGGTGGTTGTTATCTGAAGTCGGGCTTGGAGATGAATTACGCAGGTGCACAATGATAATGGGTTGTTGCAAGTAGGCCTGGAGGTACTCGGTCTCGCCTACAGCTTCAAATTTAGGCCAAGACGACAGACTAAGAGGTGACTGTTTGACTATCCCATGCCCGATGGTCTGTTGAGGATGTGTCCTGGAAAGGCTGGCTTCAATATCGAAGACGTGGCTTTGGTAGTGATGTCAGAGCTGGACTTGACTCCTCTTACTTTACATGACCAATTTGCCCTGCAATTTAGGTTGGCCAACAAATGACCTGTCTACCCAGTAGAGGTTGTCGACGATCTTGCAGGCCTCACGTCAACTCCTGATCCTACAGCACCCAGAGCTGCATCACATAATCAAGTCTAAATCAAGTCTCCAGGGAACCCGTCATTAAATTCTGGCACGGCACGAGGACAGCTCTACCATGAGCGTTGCCTCACAATTCAGACAACAACAACATGTGAGGCTTGTCGTCCCGAGGTCGTGGTAACTGCCGCTCTTGGCTATGGAGTCACTGCCTGGGACGGTAGGCGTGATGCTCAGCCCTATGTAAACTACAAATATGGGGCATCTCTCCACTCTAGCTCCTGTTCCACTTGTTCGCACGGTTTCCTCTGCGCCGGTGGTTTACTTAAACTCGGTATGGAAATGATTCACCACCTTTGCACAACAAACGTACAAAAGCCCGCGTGCCGCCAGGCATCATCCTTTCCCAGCCTACAACGTCGGACAGCATCGCCTCACCGGACTCCTCGTGAGTCGTCGCCCTGTACCTCACGTCTTGCAACGCCAGGATGTCGCCCTAGGGGATCTTCTGGTAGTTGAGAAATGGTGTCGTTTGAGCACAGTGCAGGTGAGTCATCATCATTATCGTACGAGCATTGGCTCGGCGATCTGCCATCCGTTACGAGGCGACGAAGGACCGTGGAGCTGTCACGGACATCGTGAGACGGCAGGCCGGGTCGCACAGTCGGCATGGTTGACATTGCGATGGATACGGCGCCCTCCCCGTCGCCAGCACCTTCCGGCCCTTTCAAATGAAGCTGTTCGTACCCTCACTCACAACATGTAACGCGCAACTACTTCGGCCCGACAACTTCCCCTGCCTCAAGCCCAAGGCAGGCTGGTTTGAGATGGCAGGGAGTGATCGACGTGCACGATCGCATTTTTGCTTGACATCGAATCCGGTTGCAACTGCAGTGAACGTACCGGCTGGGCGCGACGCGCATCCCTAGCTGCCGGGTGTTGTAAGATCCCTCGTCCCACGCAATGGTTGTACGCGAGGGAGCAACAGCAGCCGAATCGTAGGCCACGAACAACGCGCGCACTGCAGGCTGAGGGTTGCTTTTTGCCTTCCTGACGGTGCTCAACGCCGTCGCCCTGTTTCTTGCACGCCGGTTCCGGGTCTCATAAAAGTGAGGCTGTTGGCGGATGCGGCTGCGGCTGCAATTGTGAACAACCAGCCAATCTCGCTTTCCTTCCGCCGCCCGCCTAGCCTTAACCGGGTCCGGAATTCACTGTCATCCAGGCCTCTCACGATCCCCTCGCTGCGTGTGACAGCTGCCGGCGTGGGCCATCCAGCTCCTGCGACGCTCTCGTCATGGTGGAGCAGCGAATGGGTAGCGGTGTGGGCGCTGGGTTGGCCTGCCCGCACGCTTCACCAAATGTACCGTCGCGCAACGGCCACGAGAGCCCCAGTGCTATTTCTCCCCAGTGGCGATCAGCCTCCGCGTTGCATTATCGAATGCACGGCCGTATCGTCGCATGCCTTTAAACAGGACGCAAGGGCCCTGCCCTCCCGCTGCCTTGATGTGAGAACCCGCGTCGTCCGTCTTCACCAACACATTGCATACAGCCAAACAACGAACACAGGACCGAACGAGTCAGCAGTTTGAATTCCGCAACGCACCTTGCAGCGTCTCATTCTAGTGAAGCGTGCCGGCTAGAATAGGGCGTTTAGTACTTCCTGTCTGTCTCTCTGTTTTCTCTCGCTTTGCTTTTCGCGGCAAAGCCTTTTCATCCGGAAGCTCTCTTGCAGAACTTCCTTCCGCAAACGTCGTGTGTCTTTCTTTCACCACTACCGCCATCTCACCGCCTGTCGCCCCGACAATGTTAACAGCGTACAAGCCCTGATCTTGCGCTCCAGTCCTCATCGGCCTAAACACCTGCAAAAGGTACATCTTTCCACAAGCGTGAAACACACACTTCGCCGCGTATCGCAGCTTGTCTGTCTGACTCGGCCCGCCTCACACGTCTATGCGGCTACCCGATCGCTCAGTCAAACAGCTCGCGAACACGTCTCGATTGTGTTCTCACAAACCGCGTGCCTTCTTGTATGGTTTGGTGGCTGACGCAGTCGCAGTAGAGGAGCAACGCTTGCGCATTACTTCACCTTTGGCTTCCCCAAGCATATCAACTCTCCTGCCCCGCACCCTTGCAGCTCGGTTATTGACTCCTCACCGGTCGTTACAAGCTCATGAAGACTCGCCCTTCCAGGAAAAGCTGTGGCGGATTTCGTCGTCGCGAAAATATGAACGCCCAAACCCCGGCTAGTACCAGGGCAGCTGATGCCTTCCTACCGCTGCCCACGTCAGGTGTGGATGGCACCCAAGCTTGCAAAGCAGCTAATGGGTCTACGTGGGACGGCGCTATTGTAAGTGCCGAGGGGGTTACACGCGATGGAAGCCGAAGAGTAGCATGTCACCATCAATACACACGCCCAAGGAGCCTTTCTCTGATCGAAAGAGATATCTCAGAAGAGCTTGTAGACGTCCTCATGGACTATCTCCAAGAAGATTCTGAGTTCAAGGACAAGGCGCGGCGTGAAGAGTTGGCAGACGCATTCAGGCATGCAGCAGAATTCCCTCCGATCACGAAGCAGTCCTTGAGTGAGCTCGACATACAAAACATTATCAGCAACATCAAATTACGTCATGACGTCAACTTCGACCGAGACCTCAGCTTTCGACCAAATACCGAGGGCCCGAAGGGGCAACAGAAGAATCTCCAGTCTCAGAGCTATTGGCTGGCATTACAGGCTGAGTTGCATCTGTACACACGCTTGTTTCGCGGAACGCCAACACTGCGACATGTGGAACCATCTGTGTACTTCCAGCATGCACAGAAAAGGGTGCCAAAGCTTTTCGCGACAATACACGAAGTTTTGAAGAGCTTAGTTCCGGACCGAGACCATGATAGAGTAGACGAGCACCTGGATGTCCGGATGTTGATGCAAGAGATTGAGCGGGGTGTATGTGATATGGTGGCCTTGGTGGAATGGACCGCACACCTGCTCAAAGAGCATTGTGCCCCCATGCGAGACGGTTTTGTTGACGGGATGGTATCCCGCATGCGGAAGGGTGCGGCAAATCAGGATATGGCCACCATTGTCGACAGTTTGAGAAGCCTACTGGGAATGTTGGAAACCATGAAGCTAGTATGTATGACTGCTAGCTTACTATTTCAAGCTAACGACTCCCAGGACGTCGCCAACCATCAAATTCGCAACTTAAAAACCCTTCTCATTGAGGATACCGTCAACTACGAAAGTCATTATCACCTGGATAGGATAGTGAACCAACGCGCGAAAGTGAACGTTGATGCCGCCCAAAAGTGGTGGGCAGGCGTTGTTCGGGATCTTCAGCTACATCACACGTCTGCGACCAGAGACATCGCTCGAGCGAAATTGGAATCGTTCTCGCACGCGGTCACCTCCAGCTTGTCCTCCAGGAACAGTCAGCAAGAGCTTCCAGACACATTCTACCTAGACTCGGATAGGCTGCGGGCTTTGAGGCTAGAGATTGAGGACCTGACTCATTTTGAAATATGCTTCACTATGTTCAATCAACTGCGAAAGGATCTTGGACACTACGGGACAGTTCTGAACGACTCCAAGAGCCGCCTACGCTCTTCGCTAGCTGCTATTCTTGGAGAAAACGTGGGGCACGGCTCGCAAACTTGGATGAACAACTCTGAATCGCTCTCACTCGAGATCTATCGGCAAGCGCACGCCATCGCTGGACGGCCGCCCACTTTCAATCACTGCGTTCTACACAACACGAACGAGTGTCTCCGCACGCTGTTTTACAGCACCTTCTCATCGCACGCCGTTACTTTGGAAGCTGTTCTTCTCCCGCAGGTTCTTACCTGTGTGAGCAAGCACTACAATGGGTCACCCACTGAGCTTTACAATTCCCTCGTCGCAACGCCACTTCCGAATTCTACACCTTCGTTTATTCCCTTACCGCCTACTGTTGATACGTTTTCATTCTGCAACAACACGCCTCAGGAGAGACTCACAGATCTTTCCAAGCGCATTTCTCATATAGTCTTACTGCACTGGCGCATCTGGGCAAACATCGCATACGTTCAAAACGACGCAGCACCTACCAACGCACAACTCTCGACACCGCCACCGCCACAGTCATCAACCCGCCCTCACCCGGTCGCCACGTCATCCGGACATACCGCTCCTCTGACACCAACCGCTCCAATATGTCCGTCAGTATCCGAGCACGAGGTGCAGGCTGTGGACATGATGAAGACCGTCGACCCACCGGATCCGGGCTCAGGGTATGAGAGTGGTGTGTCAGAGGAGACAAGGCTGCCTTGACTCTTTTCCTTCCTTCTTTCGCTCCTTGATTTTGTTGTATACCCCATGATGTTATTGAAAATGGGCGCTGGGACTTTGCATTTCCCATTGCATTTGCATAGCGGCGCGTTCATGGTTCAACACATAGGCTTGGGCGTCGATGGATGTTGGCATGGGGTAATTCGGCGTCAGATACGATATGATAGGAGTACCAAAATGGTCTTTACTTTTCATCGTTGCGTGCTTGTTCGTGGAAGAATGGGTGAAGAGGTGATGTCGCACTGGCCCACAGGCAGGTTAAGGGCACGTGATGAGCTTCGGAAGTAAGGTTCTGTGGATCTATGGGGTCTGATGTAGGAAGAGCAGAAGTAGGTTATATAAAAGCCGTCTTTGCGCTTTAGAATATCTTTTCACACAGTACCTGAGTACCGCGGCTCTAAAATCCAGAACTAATCTTACAATGTTTGCGCTGGCTGGTGCGGTCAAAAAAGAAGTGCCACGGTCCAGTACGGCAGCTCTAAAATCAGTCACTCTACCTCTTGATGTGGTGTTGTGTGTGGGGCTCTAAAATTGTATTCAGACCCCTTCGATGTGTCGAGCGCGGACGCGGAAAGGGTCGGCTAATGGTGGTGGTTACTATCATCGTCTCTCGTATACTCCTTCGACTTCATAGCTTCCAAGGTGGGGACTCGATGGGACGATGAGTTAGCGATCGAGGGTCGAGGTATATAAACCGCGCTGTGTTCGAAGTCTGTACTTCACACTTTGACCTCCTGGGAAGGGACTAAAAGATGTAATCGTATGTCGCATGTGTGCCTGGAGTTGTCCGGGTAGGGAACTAAAATACTGCACAGAGAGAAGAAATAGCTAGAAGGCACGTTGCAGAGTTTAAAATTAGGCATTAAATAGTGTTATGCTCTTTTCTAGACCTTTTAAAAAGACCTGCAACCGAAATGTATGCGTCTTTGTGGCTGGGTCAAAATTAATGGTGGCCAAGACGACGTGGACGAACCTCGACCCACCGGGACCAAACACTACCCTCAAAATCACAACCTAATCTTCCTATGGAAGTGTCGAGAGAGCCTCTCTCGAAGCAGTTGAGATGACGCCGAGCTATATAAAACCTCTTCTCCTTGGGGACATTGTTCTTCTCACACCACTGCACTCTTCGGCTCTAAAAGTCGGCAACTAGATTTCTCATGGGGAGACAGGTGCTCTGCTTCTTGCGGAGCAGGACTAAAAACTGGCGGATGCGAAGCTATGTGTGGAAGGGGTCTTTGGAGTACGTTCCATCACGGTACCCTACGATGGGTTTGGTGGGAGATCAAAACGAAGGTGGAGAAGTTTCATGGGTCTGGTGCCGTGCGGCTGCGAATACGTCCAGATTTTGGTCCTCTAAAAAAGAGAGTGAAGGACGATATGTGTGGTAAGACTTGTGTTTCTTACAGGATTGTTAATGGGGAGATATAAAAGATAAAGGTCACAAATTCATGGCATGTTCGTAAGTTTTAGAACTTATTACGCCGGTGCTGTGCAGCGTTTCCAGTATACTATAACTATATTATATAGGTCTGTATAGCGCCGTACTGTAACTAAGGTTTATACAGTATATACTATATAGTTAAAATTTAGCTATATGTAGTTACAGTGGGGTGAAATTTTTTTATATCATTTTAAAATAGTTATGACTTGGCCACTAGTACGTTTAAGATTAAGTAAAATACATCATTTAAAAGAGAAAGTGTTTAATTTTAAACCTATAATTTTTAACTATACTTATTTTGCAGGACTAAAATACAGAAACTTAGTAAACGTTAGAGTATTATTTTATAAAATTATACCTATTTATACCTTTTTAATTAGGTTATAAAAATCTACTAAGATTATACTAGTTAAAATAGGCCTAGAGGTAATTAGTTATTAATAAGTTAAAAAAGTTGATCTACTTACATGAGATATAAGTACATAATAACTTATTAGTATTATAGTATAAATTAATATCTTTCTATACGTAGTCTCTTTTACCTTTATTTCCTTGACATTCTTACAAAATGGCTTTCTAACTTTCTAAATTTAAACCAGAAGTTTAACATCTTTTAAAATTAATACTTCTATTTCTACAATTCCTACTATCCTTAAAAAGCCTCAATATAGTATTGATAATACTATTTACCGGATTAAAAGAAAAAAATGAATTAAAAAATAGTAAAGAGGTTAAAAAGGGGAGTCTAACAAAGACCCCTTTAAGAGACTTAAGAGTTATTAATAGGGACTTAGAAAAAAGTCCTAAAAATAAATAAAAGGATATTATACGAAAATGGCCTTAGTCACTCTACTAGAAGTCTCTAGAGACTTTTAAAGAAGGAGGGATATAGGAAAAGGCCCTCTATATAAGATCCTCTTTTAAATAAGAAAAAAGCCAAACCTTGTATCGGCGCTGGCAACTTAAAGAATCTGTTTAGGCGTTTCTACTTAGTGGCAAAGAGGAGTGCGTGGATAAGAATGTAGCCAAGAATACTTTGAATGCTAATTGGCCTAGTATAAAAGGGTATTAAAAAGGTATTAAACTATATATAAAAGTGCTTCATAAATATTATTTTAGAGAGTTAAATGCTGAAGAACAAGGGAGTTATTTAATAAACTAAAAGCCTAGTCTAATAAAAACCTTAGTACAAGGAATATATAATAAGTCTAATGAAGGTCTAATAAACTACTAACTAGAAGTAAAGGTATATAACTATTAATATAATAGCTTACGCCCGCCTACACTCTAATAGAAATAATATAGTTAATTACTAATTATAAGGTAATTACGTAATTACGATAAAATAAATAGCGCAGGCGTAACTATAAAAAAGAGAAAAATTTACCATAGATAAGAGACTATCTATAATAAGAGGAGGGTAATACAACGTAGCAATTTAGTTATTAACTTATAAAGTTACGTAATTTAACTTATTTTTTAATACTAATCTACTTTAGCTCTGCATTAGACATTAATATTATTTTCTTAATACTACTTCATATTAGACCTTTATTTGTATAATAATATTAAGTAAAAAAGGCCTAATAGCAGGGGTGTTTTAAAAGCTATTACTATAAAAAAGGCTACTCTAGATTTTTTAGCTTTATTATCTACTTACTCTAGTTCATCCGTAACTATATTATAAGTAATTCTAACTATTAGTTAAGACCTGTCTCTAAATAGTAGCTAAATATTTTAGTATAGCTTTTACATTAAATTTGTCACGAGAGGCTACGAGCAGTGATGTCAAGCTTCCAAAATAGCTTGATTGATATGCTACGTACAGAACTCAGGTGGATACAAGACGTTGCGTAAGGAAACAGAAGTGAAGCTCGTACTCGAAAACATATACCAGAACTCTAGCTTATGCGCCAGCGCAGGGTCCAGGTTGCATAGGGAAGGTAGTAGCTATTTGTTAACAAAGCGGGCTATTGTTGCTGTGAAGAACGTCCAGGTTTGGTAGGTGTATATGGGGCTTCTAAGGATGACATTCTCAGAAGTTCCAAAGGTCGTCCAGGTTTGGTAGGTGTTATGGGAACCACGGTGGTTATGTTAAGCCCCTACAGGTAGCTAATCCAGAAGGGGTATAGGGTTAGTTCTCGGGCAAGAGCGTTAGTAATGTAAGTAAAGATTTTATTAATAGCTTACGCTTATTAATAGGCGTTAGTATTAAAAGTGTGTATAGTATAAACAAATTAACAAAAGCCTAAGTTAAATCTAAATAATAGGTTAATAAATAGGTTAAATATAAATATAAAAGCTTATATTTGCGTTTCTATATACTTAGCTTGCTCCTACTCGTTGGCGAGCGCTCTCTAAAGAGCAGT
Source organism: Bimuria novae-zelandiae CBS 107.79 (assembly GCA_010015655.1). Taxonomy (NCBI): domain Eukaryota; kingdom Fungi; phylum Ascomycota; class Dothideomycetes; order Pleosporales; family Didymosphaeriaceae; genus Bimuria; species Bimuria novae-zelandiae. The sequence continues at coordinate 683,004 of ML976668.1, read as the reverse complement.
TACGTAACTTAGCACCCTACGACGTAGTCGCTAATAACAAGTTATTCCTAGCAAATAATATAAGAAATTAAATATAAAACTAGCATAGCCTTTTTTAAATTTTAAATCTTAATATTATCTTCTCCCTTCTAAGATTTATCCTTAAATTACGTATTTAGTTTTAACTTTTTTATATAAGCGTAACCTTACATTTATATTTATAAGTATAACGTTAGCTAATATTCTTGCTAATTCTACTGCTTATAAACTCTATTTATATAATAAAATCCTTTAGGCTAACTTTATCGCTAAGCACCCTTAATTTAAGGGTAAATTTAAAAGTTAAAAGTGCTACGTTCTACTAGAGTTAAGTTTAAAGTATACCAAGTATATTTATTTTAGCTATTTATACGTTAACATGTCTTAGGCTTCCTTAGATAAGATATGAGAGGAGTAAAAAAAATAGTTAGCTATTATGATTTCTTATTTATTAAAAAATAAGAAAATATTAGTATAAGCTAAAGAGCGTGTGCGTAAAAAGACGTTATACCTTACGTCTAACTTAGCTACTAAGAAAGATACAGTAAATGCTAAGGTAGTTAATTATCCTACTATAGATGCCTTAGTTAGATATTTACCTACTATATAGGCTACTCTTAGCCTATTAGATAGTTTTACCACTCCATCTATTCCAAGTTCAGGTAAGTTACTTATAGTATTGTTTAATTATTTGCTAATAGTTTCTTAAGTAATTTACTAGTTCCTATATATTCTTACTATAAGGATAATCTTTCTACTTAGCAAAGTATATTTATAGCTAATCCCTATATTATAGTATACTTTTAACCTCGAATTCATTCACTTCCGCTAGCTAGTAATAGAAAGTAGTTTTAACTAGTGTTTCTAGGTCAACTAGTTCTAATTAGTCTATATAGAATACTAGATGTACTTTAGCATGTAGTAGTAGTTCCAATTAGTAGTTAACTAGTGATATTTATTTTAAAACAAAAAATAGTCCAACTTTAATATAATTTAGTTTCTTGTATTTTTTTCTTTTAAGTTAAAATTTTTTTTATAAGTAAATATGCTTTATCCCCCTTATTTAGCTAAGGTACAGTTTTTTTTAACTTATGTAAGAAATACTTTATTATTAAGCTTTTTTAAAATTCTCTTAGAGTTATTTATGTGTCTTTTTTATAAATTTTACTATATTAATCGCTTTTTCGTTCTAATTACTGTAAGAAATACTTAATTAAAGAGATATAAGTGTCTTTCGTTATTCGCATAGAATAGTGTGTATCTAGTTACTACTAACACCTTGTTATTGTATTCTAGTTGTGCCATAAGTAAGAGGGAAATTTAGTTATTTTTCTAGTCGTTATAGTAGGTACGTAGGTACGTTTTAATTGTCTAATTCGTACGTTCTGTTTGTCCGTCCGTCTATAGATAATATGCTATAGATAACTTTTTATTTTGTTTTAATAAGTGCTATAAGCGTTGTTTAGTAGTTTAAGATAAAGAGTTTATCTTTATTACTAATAATTATCTTTAGGATGCTATAATGGCGTATAAATTAATTTAAGATAAGGAATGGTCGTTTTTTAGTTATAGTTATTTTTTAATAAGGTAGTAATTCCACGTATTTAGTAAATTAATAAATAATTACTAATATTAAGTTAGAGTCTACTCCTGTTGCTAGGTCCTTTAACTTAGGTAGTCTAGTTATAAAGTCTATAGTAATATCTTCTTATAGTGCTATAGGTATCTGGATTACTTATATCTCTTTATACTTAAGGTGTGTGGTGTGCTTGTTTCGTTAGCAGTCTATATATTTTTAGATATATTTTATAATCGCTTTTTTTTATTCCTTTAAATAAGTTCTATTATTTTCATAATGCCTAGGTGTCTATATATTAAATTATTATAATATTATTATATAATTTCGTTTTACTATTCCTTAGGTACTTCTTATATTATAACGAGGAGCTAATTAAGTTCTACTATAGGTTGAAGAGATTTATCCATATTTTTCTATAGTATTATAAAGTAGGTTTTTATATTTTCTTTTATAAGGTTATTTTATTAGCTAAGCGCGTTTACTCGCCTGTTCTTTTTCTTTACTATATAGATAACCTTAAACTTATATTGCCTAATAATTTATAATTATTACTATTCTTACGATGTAAGTTCTTTTATCATTATAAACTATAGTAGAATTTTATAATTTATATAGATTTCTAGCGTTAAATAGCTAAGGGCGTAGATTCTCCAGTGTTTTAATACTTTTATAATAGCGTAGAGTTCTTCATCGTATACGTCGTATCGTGTTTCTGCGTCGTTAAACTTTTGTGAGTAGTACGCAATTAGATGCTATCTACCGTTCTTTTCTTGCTTTGCGCATGCGCCTATCGCGAGATCGCTTGTATTTATCTTAAATTGTAGTAGTTCTCTATTTTAAAAGTAGATAAGTGCTAGTAGCATAGTGCACGCTATCTTTAAAAGTTAAAATAATATTCTATACTCTTAATTTATATAAATAGTATATCCTTCCTTATAAAGCTTATTAAAGGTGTCCGATTACATGGCCCTTTGCACACGCAAAGGTAGCTGGCGCAACCCTACACAAAGAAACCTTGCCAGCAGTCTGGTTCATCCGCACAATTCCGGGCGGGACAAAGGGTAACTCTCCTTAATCAACGGAAATAGATTAGCGTATTAGTGTAAGACGTAAGGATATAAGAGCCTTACATTCTTACAGAGAAAAAAAAAACAACACTTTATACCACAATTTACCTTAATTAATCACTATCTTTTCATCTTATCAGATTGCCCCTCCAATCTGACAAAAGGTATCGTGATTTTTGCATAGTCCTTAATAAATTATTAATTAAATCTACAGAATCCTAAGAATTCTTAAATATTTTTTACAGTCTTTAGTATTAGCTAGTTCTTAATATATTTAATTTTATTTAGTGCTATTTCGATTCTGCCTATGCTAATAATATGTCCTAAAATTTTAGTTTCTATATATAGAATTTGTATTTCTTTTGCTTAATTTGTAGGTATGCTCTATCTAGTACTTGTAGTACTATCTATACATGCGGTACGTGATCTGATTCGTTTTTGGAAAAGAAAAAAATGTTGTCTATGTAGGTAATAACAAATATGTCTAGATAATTGCGTAAGATATTATTAATAAGTGCCTAAAAAGTTACTAGTACGTTAGTAAGTCTAAAAAGTATAATTATATATTTAAATAGTTTATAGCGTATTCTAAATACTATTATCTACTTATTACCTTTCTTAATTTATATAAGGTAGTATTTATTTTATAGATCTATTATTATAAAAATAATTACTTTTAAGAGTTAGTCTCGAAGCTTAAAGATATTTAGTAGTAAGTATTAATTCTTAATTATTATGTTATTAAGTTTCTTATAGTTTATATAGGGCCTCAGTTATCTATCTTTCTTTAGTATAATTATAAAAGGGCTAGCTACTAGTAACTTTAAGAGTCTAATTTTTTTTTACAAGATTTATCTTAATAAATTCTTTTTCTTATTAGAGTTCTTTTTTAATTTTACTATATAGTAGTCTAAAGGGTGGCATTTTTCCTTCTTCTAGGTTAATTACATAATCTTAAGATTAATATTCTAAAAGGTTTGCTTTTCTTTCTCTTTCTGTGAACATATAGTTCCTTGCTTAGTAGCATTCTAGAATCTTATAGTTTGTATTATTATCTATCTTCTTGTACTCTGTGACCTGGTGGTTCCTACCAGCGTCTGGCAAGGATATTTCCTGTTTTTTGACTGTCCGTTGCAAGACTATGTTATTAATAGCTCTCTTATTTACTATTGTATTCTATCATTGCGTAGACTTTACTTATAATATATAGTTATAGCACTTAAAGAATGGCTTCTTTCTTTTTTAATTAATTATAGGATTATGCTTCTTTAACTAAGGTAGTTTTAAAATTACGTCGTAATTAGCTTTCTTAATAACGTTAAGAATTATTAGTTCCTAATATTTATAGATCTTGTTACGGTCCAGAAGTCGACGGGAGGACGACGAGCCTTATAACGGCATCCAGGCCCCACCTCAGGCTTACGTAACGTCCCAGGCTGTTCCAGACGCCAAGACCATAGGACACCGTGGGACCACGTGACCCCGATCACGTGACGTCCCAGGAAATCCCATGAGATCCCACGACGCCAGGATATGGGACATCGTGGGATTCTATAGGATAAGGAGGATATATATACAGGATAGTTTTCTTTATTATGCTCCTTACAGTTAACTTACATATCTTTTATGCAAGTATATTCTCCTATATAAACTAATAGTTATTTTACTTTATTATAAAATTAAATTACCTAGCCTCGCGCTAAATATCGCATCAACTTATACTACTAAATAATCTATAAAGCACCACGATACCTTACCGCCCTAACCTGGATTAGAATAAGGTGTGAGAGCCTCATAACACGTCCTATAAATCCCAATAATCCCTAGAGTCTTAGGAGTCCCAAAGTCCCATGTGCTAAGATACTTCTAGGACACCCGATACTTCTGGGACGCGTAACTAATCACGTAATTCGTGGCTAAGTTAGGAATCTAGGCTAGGCGCACAGATAAGTGTCCATGCCCCATCCCGCATTATGTTAGATCTTAATAGATCTTAACATTAAATACCTACTATAGCTATATAAGACTTATCTAATTACTTAACTAATTAAATTTAGATGTAGTAATAAAAGCCTAATAGTATTAAAGATTAAGATTCTTAACCTAGCTTAATTATATGTTTATAGAGGTGGCTTAATAAATTAGAGCTAGATTTAGGGCAGATCTATTAGCGCATATATAGGCTATAAGCGATATCTACTTATAGCTACTATCTTAGATAGCTTGCCTTATAGCCTTGCTCTCGTACAGAGGCCTATTAAAGATCCTCTTTAAGCGAGAGGTAATATTAAGTAGGATGCTTTTCTCGTCTATATTATAGATATCTCGAGCCTTAATCTAATACTGCTTTATCTTCTACTATAGGAGATTAAAGTAAATCTTGTATTTAGCAAAAAAAAAATTAGCTTTATAATAATTACTATTAATACTAATTATTTATTATAATATTAAGAATTTAGCATAACACTGAATAAAGTTATTAACTTATAATAAGCTAATATTTTTTTTACTACTATAAAGGTAAAACTCTATATTATTTACTATATAAAAGAAATGCTACGTTTAGTAAAGCACTTAATATATTATAAAAGCTTATATCTTTACTATTAGTTAATATTTTAGCTATATTATATAGGAACTTACTACTAACTAATAAAACACTTATACTAGCGCGTTAATATAAATTATATAATACCAAAAAAAAAATTTTAATATAAAAAAGATTCTTTTAATTTTTATAATTTAATTGCTTCTATCACGGCCGTAATTAGGTCTATATTAGTGGAGATGCAGCGCGTTCAAGTTGGGGTATTGCATGGTGGGGGTGGCGCGTTCGGTGTCGCGGCGCGCCAACTGTCAAGCTACGGTACCGGAGCTTTTGCAGTGGGATAAAGCAAAGTCGGGGGAGTTAGGGACGACGTGCACATGCACGGCTGCTCTAAGTGGGCTTATTGTTGGGCAAGAAAGCAAGTTTAACGAGGGTAATGAATCCAACCAATGAAGTGCCGTCTGAAGATATTTGTAATGAAAGTTACGCACATGCGCAGAGCTTTCTGCGCCCCAAGCACGCGGAGAGGCTGATCGCGGGGAACGTCATTCGAACCACCTCGCGATCCCCAAGGAACGATGTACCGGTGGGCACGAGCGATGCCCTCTCTCAAACAACTTTGAAGATGCGGATCTATTTTTTTGGAGCCCTCAGAGATCTGCGTCTAGTCGTGCCGCCGCCTGCCCCTTTGGGGCTGAGCACCTGGTCATTCCTGGAAAATTCGGGGCGATTCTGGAGCTCCCCGCGCCGGCCTATCGCTTCCGACGGCCCTTCACCGAATCCCTCATGGCGCAATTGAGTCATCATCTGTGCCCCTCCTAGTGTTCGTGGTATTGCGTCTTGTCCTCGTCGTCACTACTTCAATGCATCACTATGAGTGTTCCGCCGCCCAAGGCTGCAATCGACAATGTCAACGACAACGGGAATAACACCGCACTCGTGGACTCAGCCACGAACGGTTTCGAGGAAGTTCCCGTTAAACCCGGGACAAAGCCCGAGGATGCCTTGAATGTCAGCTTTACTGGAGGCATCCGCCCGCCTTCGCCAAACCCGTCGTTGTTTTCAGTCGAGGATGTAGGGCGGTTGGGTCGTAGGGATGGGTACCTAGGATTGCAAGATGGTCGGTGGCGTGCTTCGAGGTCGCCTGCTCCGCGTGCGAGGACGTTGAAAGAGAAGGCTAAAGCATTCTGGACAGAGAACCTAGGGCTGATTCTTGTCCTAATTTCTCAGTTATTCGGTACTCTCATGAACGTCATGACACGCATGTTGGAAATAGAAGGGAACGAGGGCAAGGGATATCATCCTTTCCAAATCCTATTTGCCCGTATGAGCATCACGGTGGCGTGTTCGTCATACTACATGTGGTGGACAAAGACGAAGGATTTCCCTCTCGGAACCAAAGAAATGAGATGGTTGCTCGTCGCGCGAGGATTGTTCGGATTTTTCGGTGTGTTTGGGATGTATTACTCGCTGCTATATTTACCGTTAGCAGACGCGACAGTAATAACCTTTCTCGCTCCCTCTCTAGCCTGTTGGGCATGCTCCCACCTTATCAACGAGCCTTTCACACGCATGGAGCAAATCGCTGCTTACGTTTCACTTTTCGGCGTCGTTCTCATCGCACGACCAGTCTCGCTCTTCGCCTCGCTTCGTCACGAAAGCAACCCCGTACCTCTAGCTAGCGGCGAATCGGATATGGAGTTCAGTCCTTCAAATGGCACCACTGCAGACTCTGGAAATCACTTTGCCTCTTCCTACGATAACGTAACTCCAACACAAAGGGCCACGGCAGTGGGGATAGCGATGCTCGGCGTCATCGGCGCCGCTGGTGCCTACACGACAATAAGATGGATTGGGAAGCGAGCGCATCCACTGATATCAGTGAATTACTTTGCCACGTGGTGTACTATCGTCAGTACTGTCATGATGTTTGCCCTGCCAGACGTTGGATTCCTACTTCCACAAAGTTGGGTTGATTTTACATACCTCGTCTTTCTTGGTGTGTGCGGTTTTATCATGCAATTCCTGCTTGCCGCAGGACTGCAATACGAGAAATCATCAAGAGCAACGAACATGGTATACGTCCAGATGCTGTTTGCCCTCACGTTCGATAAGCTGGTTTTCGGGACTACACCGAGCGCGCTGTCCATCGTCGGCTCGTCACTAATTCTGGGATCCGCAATATATGTTGCTACGCATAAAGAAGGCCCAAAGAAACAGGATTGCAGGTGCGAAAGGGGTGATGGCGGAGAAGAGCGAGGCTTGATAATGGAGACGCATGGTGAAGGCGAGCGTGGGGCTTATGATAATGACAACGAGATTCAGATGAGGACGTTGAGATAGTGCTTAAATCATGCATCTAATCCGGCGTATTAGGGCAAAATATACGCATGGATGGCGCATCTATAAAGGAAGAATATGCTTAAGGTGTTAGGATGGATCGCTTACTTTTAGATTACTACTTTGAAACACCTGAGAAGTTCACCTCAATTATCTGCTGAGTCCAATCACTTGCACAAGGACAGAATTTTTCCCAACGAAATTCTAGAATAAGAAACCGGAGTATGTAAGAATAGCCTTAATCAGAAAGATCCACGTTCGCGAGAGCGTTTTCAGTCTCAAAGCGTCCTCCTTCACGACGTCCGCGAATCTCATGGCAATTTTTCCACAGCAAAACCTGTTGTTCAGCGACTTTGCCGTCTCTTGGTGCCACGAACGCCGCAATCGCGAATCTCAACGACAAAATAGCGTACAGAAAGCACACAACAATCAGAAAGATATAGGGCGCTTTCGGAATTCGTGTCACCTCTACGTCCGCTCTAAATCGCACCAGACGACTCGGTGTGGACACGTAGACGCCTGCAGACGCCGCGAGTGCAACCTGATTGAACGCGAGGCCCATGGCGTTCGCAACGGTAATATCGGTGAGCAGGATTGCGAGCAGCGCTGCCAATGAATCGAACAGGATCCGAACAAGGTGCTTGTTCGTTCGTTCGGCCCACATACAAATGTACGTACGTTCGAGACGACTCGAACAGGAGCGTCTTCGAACAGTACAACGAACGTTCGGCCGCACGTTCGTATATATATAACTTCCCTAATTAGGAAGGAGGTTGGTGTTGTGGTCGAGAAACTGGCTGTCGTCCACCAGCTGGATGTTTTGGCCGGCATCCTTCTTGACGACGTGTTTTGACAACGCCGTGAGGTGACTCGATACGGCGTCTCTCGTGAGCCAGTTCTTCTGTAGTTGTAGAGCTTCGACGACGGCTGGCAATAATGAATTGCGATCGCACGTGATTGTTCTCCTAGCGGACGAGAAACACCGCTCGCAATCGCATGAGGTGGCTGGCACAGAGAGATGATCCATCGCCATCTTGCATACAACTGGGAAGCGTTTCTGGCCGACGTCAACCCACCAGCGGTGTGGATCCTGCATCAATTTGTACATGTCCTGGGACGCGGAGCTCGTCAGTCTGTCGTCGTAGAGACTATCAAAGTACTCGTCGAGCTGCGACGTTCGTTTTTGCCGCCTATGTGCCTTCTTGCCTGTGAGAAGGTGATCGTCCACAAACATTGTGCGGAGTCTCTGCTCGTCGCTGGCATACGCCCCAGGGACCTTGCGCGTGCGTGGGACCTCTGGGAGCTCGTCGAGGTCGTCGGCGTCGGGTGCCTCTGCCGCCAGGTATTGTTTGTATACGTCCCGAATCGATTTCTCCGCTGCCTTATACCACATCGGGTGTACCTTCCACTGGGTCTTGAACCACGAGAGGCATAGGCATGGGTGCATGGCCGTCGCCACGCAATAGAGACTCGGTGTCTGGTCGGCTGGTAACACCAGCTTTGTGAAATATGTGATCAGCTTCTCGTGGGCGAGCTTGATGCCAGAGACCATATAATCGGACTGCTCGAAGCCCTCGATTTGATAGATGCTGCGCTCGTCTTCGCCGCTGAGAAAGGCGTAGATTTCTTGTAGGTTGACCACCGTCTGCCACAGTGAGCCGAAACCGCTGCTGGAGGCGTTGCCTTCCAGCGACTTCGTATTCTTGTAGAAAGTCTCTAAGACCTCAGTCATGACGCGGACCTCGTCCCACTCGTCGTCCAACAGAGCGTCGAGCGTAGGATTATATTTATCGCCCATGGTGGAGCTGTCGGCGCGCGCCTGCTTAAAAAAGCGACGGATGGGCTCCTGGAGCTCGAGGCAACGCAGCAACATGAGATATACGCTGTGCTACTAGATCCTACTAAGTATTAAGAAATAAAAGAGGTTATTTTTATTAAGCATTTTTTTGTTTATATTTTTTTAAAGGCGCGTTAACGTGTATAGGAGTTATAAATAGAGTTAATAAAGTTATATAACTTATCAGCTATACTATCGGCCTAAAATATAGTATATTATTTATTAAATAACGCCTTTACTAACGCTATTTAGAAGTTACTTACACCCTTACTATATATAAGAGCTTTTAATATAAAATTAATAATATAGCTAGCGCAGTGTATTCGATAATTACTAATAATATAGATTTTTTTAAAGAGATATTATTAAGCTTATAAATAAAGGTCGTGCTATTATTAGTAGCATTAGTTTCTGTAAAATAATATAGTTTTTAAATAAAATTATACTCCTAGATAATACTAAAAATTACCTAAGCTTATACAGCACCCGTGTAGTTATAAAGAAAAGGCTAAAAGGTAATAAGTGTGTTATATTATTTATAGAAAGAATCTTAAAATTATAGGTTAGCAATATAGATTTTTTAAAGTTTTTTAGATTTATTTAATTCTAGCTAAGCTCGCGTTATTATGGTTAAAAATATTAACTTACTAATAAAGTTCACGATAACTCTAAGAAATTTATATTTATTTAGTAACTATAACTTATGGAAATCATACTTTTTAATTTAGCTAAACGCTCTAAAATTCCTATCTTCCTCTTCGCTAGGCGCGATTTAACGTATTTAGAGAGTGTAGTGTGACTTGCTAGTTGGGCGTACAGTAATAGCGTTCGGTTCTATGCTAGTATACTCCTTATTAATAGATCTACGCACATCTTAAAGCTTAGGTTATTAACTATGACCTAGTCTACGTACGCTAAGTACAGCTCCTCTTCATACTAAAAATAATAAGAAATAGTACTTAATAAGTTAGTAGTAGTATATTACTATAGAGTCTGTAGCTATAGTGCCTTAGTAATTAATAATAAATTAGTATTTAAATTAATACTATAGACCTTCTTAAAATACTGCTTAATATAAGTAGTACTATTAATTACCTAGTAGTCTAGGACCTTACGCTAAGTATAGTATAATTAATAAAAAAAAATTTCTTTTTTTCTCCTTTCAACGTACTTAAGCTCTGCGCTATATTACTAAAATAATACTAACTTCTACTTTTAATCCTATACCTACCGCGCAATAAGCTAAGGAGATGTTTACTTTACTTTACTAAAGGCGGGTCTATATAAAAGAATTTACGCTTTAGATGCTTATAGCTTACTAGGAAACTTATACGTAAAAGTAATATACTTTACTTTAGATAATAAGTTATTCAAGCTCTTAAAGCTCTCTACTATTACTGTAATAATTATTATATATAATCTAGCATAATAATAGTTATTAAATACTAACTAGGTTAATTAGATTAACTAGATTAATAGAATAACTATAAGTAGGTAATAAATTAATCTATAATAAAATACACTTATAGCTAATAATAAGGAATTGTAAGAGGTATATTAATAAGAAAACTTGGAGATTTCTTTTCTTATAAAAATAACATTATATAAGGTAATATACGACAACGCCACGCGTGGTATAAGACTAGTAAAATAAAATAATAATTTACTAATTATAATAGAATTTTTATACTAAATTAACTAAACGTAACGTACTTTACAAGCGAGTGTATTACAGAAGCGAGTGCATCACTCTGCCAAGACCCTACTAAAATCTATGCTCTACACGATAGTACAGAACGCGTATTAATAGTTAAAAGAAATTATAATAAGCTAATCTACCTAAAATTTTGTTTCATAAGCTACTTGTAATTTATTTTATTATACTTAGCCTTACTATAGCGTTTATATTACTATTAAGTTAATTTACTTTTATTAGCGCGCAATTTCTTTTTTACTTCTTTCGTCTTACTACGCGCTTTAAAGTTTTTTAAAGTAATTACTTACTAATTATTAGTAGCTATAAAAACTCTTTCTCATTATAGTTACTTTCGTTTATGTAATTTCTATTACGTGATAGCCTTATTAGTAGCTTAAAACTTAGTAATCTACTTTTATACTAATACTAGCTTATACGCTACTACTACTACGCCTTTTATAATTTTTTAATAGCCTTAACTAAGCTTATTAAGGAGTTATTTAGGTATTTTTAAATTCCCTCCTGTACTATGGTTAATTATAATCCTAATTCTAAAATATTACTAAGTATTTATAACTACTACGTACTATTATATATAGTATAAGGTGAAGGGGTACGTAAACAAGCGTTAAGCTTTAATATTATTAGTATTAGGTTAAGGGAAAAAGGACTAGCGCTTTAAAAACTTTTTTAAATATTATTTTAAGTTATTATAGCTTTAAAAGTAGTATTAAAATAGGATAAGAACTTAATTTTAGTAATATACGTAATATAGCTACGTATTAGATTCTTAGTCTAGTGCCTATACACCTTCTTTAATAGCGAGAAATACCTTATATCTAGTGGCTGTAAGAGGTGCGACGAATATAAAGATATATAAAAAGTAACAATCTTATTATTTTTATAGTATTATTATTATTTAAGCGAGTTATAGCTTTATAACTATTAATAATAAGTAGCTAATAACCATTAATAATAAGTAGCTAATAACTACTAATAGTATATTAGTTTATATACGCGTTAAAGTGTATTAGCCACTATAAACTAAGTTTATTTATTATTTAGCTATTCTTAGAGACTATAAAAATCTAGTCACGAGGAAGATCCTTCTCTTTATATTAGGTAAAGAGGTGGTGCTTACCCTAGAAGATAGTAAAGGGTAGAATTATCTAGTCTATCGCATTAACGACTTAAATAACTAAAATTTATTTTTAATTACTTTACTACAGGCTTTTTAGCCTACCTTAACGCTTAAAGCCTATAATAACTACTTTTTTTTTTAATATTATGCCTATTATAAAGCTAGTCTTATTAAAATTATAAGTATGTTTATCTAAGATACTATGCTTGGCTTTAGTATTCTTTATAAGCTAAAACTAGCCTTATATAACCTTAGGATCCTTATAAAGGGCTCTTTTATAATTATACTTTTAATTAAACTTAACTTACAGCTCTAGCTAGTACTTAATAAAATTTATAGCTTAATTTTAATTAATAAGCTTGCGGCCCTGCTTAGTAAATAAAGAATTAGTTATATCTTTTATAATAATAAGCTAAGATAGAAATCCTTACGCGCTTAAATTAAGTATATACTAAATAATTACTTGCTTCTCTATTAAAACCAGATTTATAAAGTTAAAAGTAAAATTATATTAAAAGGTAATTCTAGCGCGCTATCTACTTAGTAAGATTTATATAACATTATAGATAGCTATAGCGCGTTACTAACTTAGTATTACGTTTTATTTAATAACTTAAAGTATAAGCTATATAGAAGCCTTTTTAATTATAGTAGCTAATTAGTTGGTTAAGACATCGCGTTATACTATTATTATTAATATATTTTAGTAGGGTCTTAGTAGAGTAATGCACTCACTTGTGGATGCACTCGCTTGTAAAGTACGTTAGTCTTAAATAACTAAATAATTAAACGTTTAGCTCTAATAATGTGTTTGTTTAAAGCTCTATTTAACCCACTTTGCCTATTCGTTCGTTTAATCTAAAACACCAGAAAACGTCGTTCGGATCGATTGTTCGGATCGATTGTTCGGATCGATTGTTCGGATCGAACGTTCTGTTCGTTGGCAGGGCTGATTGCGAGGACAGCTTGTTGGAACAATGCGTAGCTGCCTATGCCGACTTGTAGGGGTGCTTTGATGACTGCTGCTTCCATACCACTGGCAGGGGTGGACACAAAGTGGGAGATGTTGTCGGTAACCATTGTATACTCGACGTTGAAGCTTGTCGGTCTCCACCATCATAGGAGTATCTGCGAAGATGTGAGCAGTGCACTGCATATCCGCGTGGTGGGTGCCCCAATAAACAATCAAACTCTTCTAAATATCGACGCCAATGTTCTCAAGAGCTTCGCGGACTTGCTATAGATATTTTGTATTCCTGGTCGGGTCGTCGTCTGCTGGTCCGTAGATTCGTTGAGGTGTCCTCTCTTGCATCCACTCAACGTATTCGTGGTTATCCGGTATGGCTAGGTCGTAGCACTCTCGCATCCCGCGCCTGCCTGCGCGGTACCCTTCTGTGAGATCTAAAATTCCAATTTGATAACCTACACCGCGTTCCTTTGGGCAAACTCTATGAACAGGTTGGCGTTGCATTTGATACGGGGTATCTGATTCACCCTGACTTTATCTATTGATTTCTAATTAAAACGTGGTAACTTCTAGATAGGAATCTGTTAGCCAACATCACAACTCTAGAATATTCTACTATGTCGTCACACAGTCATGTGACCTTGCAGATCCAGAATCTTCTGGATACTCCACTTCAT
>ML976668.1:563348-660560 GCA_010015655.1 Bimuria novae-zelandiae CBS 107.79 | reverse complement strand
TGTGGACGATCACCTTCTCACAGGCAAGAAGGCACATAAGCGGCAGAAACGCACGTCGCAGCTCGACGAATACTTTGACAGTCTCTACGACGACAGACTGACGAGCTCCGCGTCCCCGGACATGTACAAATTGATGCAGGATCCACACCGCTGGTGGGTTGACGTAGGTCAGAAACGCTTCCCAGTTGTATACAAGATGGCGATGGATCATCTCTCTGTGCCAGCCACCTCATGCGACTGCGAGCGGTGTTTCTCGTCCGCTAGGAGAACAATCACGTGCGATCGCAATTCATTATCGCCAGCCGTCGTCGAAGCTCTACAACTGCAGAAGAACTGGCTCACGAGAGACGCCGTATCGAGTCACCTCACGGCGTTGTCAAAACACGTCGTCAAGAAGGATGCCGGCCAAAACATCTAGCTAGTGGACAATAGCTAGTTTCTTAACCACAACACCAACCTGCTTCCTAATTAGGAAAGTTTTATACGAACGTTCGGCCGAACGTTCGTTAGACTGTTCGAAGATGCTCCTGTTCGAGTCGTCTCGAACGAACGAACATTTGTATGTGGGCCGAACGAACGAACAAGCACCTTGTTCGGATCCTGTTCGATTCGTTGGCAGCGCTGTGTTCTATTCCAATGTTTTTTGGTACACTCCAGGTCAAGTGATGTCTATATACAGGTTGGATATCTCGGCACCAGCTGCTCGGCGCGCGCGTGTCAGGTAGGGGTAAGCCCTGGAGTAGGCCTGCCTTAGCGATTCAGTTCATCTCATCTGCCTGCCTCAGCTGCTCGGGCACTTTACATCGTGCCGTAGATATGCCGCGCTTCTTCTCTTAACTCATCACGCCGCTGCCTCAACTGTACAATTCATAATCCGTTGTCAGGCTGCCAAATCGCACGTCTGTGAGGCGAGTTGGAGCACGCGGATCAATGTGACGGCTCATGTGACCAACGGATCTCAGGAGAGTGTCCGCGGATGGTCGACCGAGGAATGCGGCCTGAACATTGCACCTTAAGCATTCGTTGATGTGAGCCTTGAAGGTCCATGAGTTCCTATAGTCTGTCAATACGTGCTGTGTTCCATACCTTCAACAACTTTGTCGGATCCAATTCAGAGGATGCGACGTTCAAACATCCGCATTTGGTACCTTGTTCAATGAGTGGATCGCAGCGCCTTTGAAGCTAGTAAACTGGAACACGTTGCCCGCTGGCATGATGGCCTTCGTCTGCTCGTTGATCCTTCCAATATCCGTTGAGTTCCAGTTTGCGAACTGGTCAAATAGCACGTCCGCACCTACGTATATGTGGTTCAATGTAGGTAGTAGTATCGGGCTCGTGGTAGGCCGGGTCAAGGCGGAATGTACGAACTGCTTCCCTAGAGTAAATACATCGGGCGGTGTTGCTGACCTTGGCGACAGCAATGATAGTACAACGGTGAGGCTGTAGACGAGGATGTGGATGCTGTGTCCGTCGCACCCGTGACCGAACGCGCCACATCCACCACAACGCAAACATCTCATCGCGCTCAAACCTCTTCAAACGCCAGCTAGCACATTATATAATGATATATAATCAACAATTACCTGTCCATCAACCTCGTCCAAAACCCATTGTCCGTATCGCCCTCAGCACCGTGCAAGCCATGCTCTCCCACAAACGCCTGCGCACAACGGAAGTACGAGGAGCTCGTAATAATTGAGGAATAGCGCAAACGCTAGCATTCTTGGCCCCCCGTCAAAAATCGCTCCCCCGTACAAATCCTCATACAAAAGCGATTTTCTTCGGGGTTTTGGACATGTAGACGATAGAGAATTAATTAATTACCTATCTAGGCGATTTTGAAGCTGAGATATGGTGTTGAGAAGGCGTTTTTCAGCCCCCTCCGTCGTGAAAGCAATTGTCACCGCCATACTTGATTATCTGACGTACAACTTCAGGAATTCCGTCAATCCACTTGTTGATGAGATGCTGGGGGAGATTCTCCCACTCATACGACCATTGAAAACGGCACTGATCCTCGCATGTAGATGGCAGAAAGTCCTGCGTTATATGACGCCGGATCCAGGGCCAAGCATGCTCCTCAGCGTTGACGTCTGGTGAGTGCCCTGGCCAGGGGAGCTTCTGTATATGCGAAACTTCAAGATATTCGACTGAGATCCTTGCTGTATGAACAGGAGCTCCGTCCTCGAGCAGCAAAGGCGCTCTGCCTTCTTCATATAGAGAATTGATCCAGGGCACCAGCAAGGGCTTCAGGACCTCCTCACGATGGCGGTAACCATCTACACCTCCACGAGAGCGATCTCCGCGCTTTAATTCGTGGTGTTTTGCCCATGCCCACGCTCTACTATTAGCCTCACTTTCTCCGAGCTCTCCGAGGGCAGCGCGGGCCGTAGGAACGAGCTTTTCTCTCTGCTTCTTATTGCGCTGATTCTCCTCATCGAGAGCTTGTTTTGCTTGCTTTTTGGCCTCCGGAGACTCTTTGCCGTATATGTAATATGGCCCCTTCGTATCGTACGTAAAGCTGCCGTAGAACTGGAGGGCGCAATTGTTGCGTATTTTCGGCCGTTTTACGTCAGGGGCGTACGTCCCATCGGCCTTTGCCCAGGACCTCAGCATGCCGCGCTGCTCGCCCACACGCGCTGGTGTCTCATCAGTATATATAACGCGCCGGAAATTGAAGCCTAGGCCATCGCCGTACTCGTGTTTATCTGGGTTGTGCTCGATCGCCCATTGAAGGCGACGCTTGCGCTGAGCGTCGTCGAGCGTTGGTTTGAAGCCTGGAGCTCTCCGGGCGTACCCAGCTTCATACATGATGTTTTCGAAGCTGCTGACGCTGAGGCGCGTGGGCAGCTGTATATGATCGAAATCTCCGTCAGAAATGGCCTGCCAGCTCTGTTTTTCACGTGCTTCTCGGTTCTGGGTCGCAATAGCGATGACCGCGTCTTTTTGCTCCGCCGTCAGGAGCTTTTCTGGAGCTCCACGGCCAGGTTCGGTTTCGTAGAGATGTGAATCCCAGAGAGGGAGCTTCGAGGCCTCTGCGCGCTCCTTTGTACGGGCGAACAGCTTGCTGAGGGATCCCTGGGCCACGGGAAGCTGTTTTGCGAGAGAGTTTTGCGATACTCCTGCCGCCATCGCGCCGACGGCGTATCCCTTTGTCGCGGCCGGTAATTCGCGACGCGCGGTCCGCGAGGGTCGGGATTTCGCGGGAGTCGTCTTGCGGAGCTTTCTGCGAGCGATTGGCATTTTTTTCGAAGAAATTTGGGCGTGTTTTGGTGGAGTAAAGGCGTGGAGAAGTTGACGACTTCGTCGTGTTGATGCGTAGGTGAGGTGGAGAGGTCCATGCGCGTTGGCGCTATTCCTCAATTATTACGAGCTCCTCGTAGGCCGCACACCCTCATTGTCATACTCTCGCCTCTACCGACAGACACCCGCGCACACCACACAAGTATTCACCTACATCTCCCTACTAGTCCCCATCGCCCTTGCCCCTCGCCTATCCAACCTTCCCAATCCGGCAACTCCGCACCGGAGAAACCTCACCCGTCGAAAGCAGCGGCGCCTTGTCGCCCTTCCTCAAAACGCACTTGCTAAGCCCCTTTAGGCTAAGTGCGCAGCGGCGACGAATCAGCAGCGGCTCATGAGGTGAGGGCATTAGGTAGAGGTGGCGAGGGCGTCGGGCGGGGTGACTGGTTTCTATGTGTTGGGAGGGCGAGGGCGAGAGGTGGGAGGAGTGGGTGGGTGAGTGGGGAAGCGGGAGGGCTGAAAGGTGTGGTGAACCAGTGGGGAAAGTTCGTACAGGTCGGCACGGCACAGCTACAGGCAGGGGCTCACAATAGACGCGGCGGGCGTTTGCGTCAATTTTTTTAAGAGGCTATCCCCCGCATGGCCAAAATCTGCCATACACGAGCTATCCCCCGCACTGTCAAAATCTGCCACAGGCGGACTTCTTGCTAGTGGCCAATCGGACGATAGCTCCGATTCTGCATGAACACCGAGATTTATGAAGTTTGGCTGTAGATTCTTATACAATCTGCATTTTTACTCGTACTTAACTTAAATTACTTAATAATTAAGCTCTTGGTGGTGTTAATTAACTTGATTGTTTGCAGTCGGCGGAGGTGCTCCTGCCAGCACTTAGGGCGTACTTCAGGCCTACACATAGGCAGTTGGCAGAGACTACACCCAAAGCGCGTACGCGGAGTACGCTGAGGAGGTTGAGGAGACTGTAAATTGCCTTAAACGTGACCTAGAGCTACCCTGGGAGGCTGAGACTTGTGCTGGCGTCGCCCACGCTCCGCACAAAGTACACAAGTCTTTGCCTGTTTATACAGGTTTGCGGAGCGATAGGAGCTCTCCTCAGCGACAACGACGTCGTCTGATCTCTTGCGCTTTGCTCCTGCGTTGCAGAGACGCGTCCCGCGGTCGAAAAGCTGCTTAATAAGGTTATATAGGAACCTTTTGTGGCCGCTCCTTTTGGCGGTGGTAGCGTTAGAGTATAAGAATAGCCTATACGCGTTATTAAGCGTTAAGTTAAGTAAAAAGTAGAGTAAAGGTTGCTAGGTACAACGCTTAACTTACTAGGTTAAGTAATACGCCTTTGTCTAATTAAAGCAATTAACCTTAGTTTTATAATAATTATAGTCGTTAATTATCTGCGGTATGCCCAGCAGCCTTATAGGCTTGTTGCTAAAGGCTTTTTTAAAGATCCCCTTGTTGTTTTGGCTTATTTTAGAGCGTTGGCGGAGCTTCATGATGACCTGGATTGCTGGTGGCGACTATTGTTAGCGTGCCAAGGCCATAGTGTTGAGACGACAAACTTACGCTCTGCGACGGTAGAGGCAAAAAGGACGACCTAATTATCTCTCTACGCTGCCTGTAGGACTTCTTTGCTCTTTAATAAGTCCTATCTAATCTCTCCCCACTCTATGTGCTTTGTAAACTGCGTTTTTAGACGCATAAGGCTGCTTAAAAAGCGCTCCTTTGCCACCTTCTGGCGGGCGCGCCCTTTGACGCTAACGTCCTTGGCTTATAACTCCACGCGCGTAGCGTCTTTAAAAGTCTCTTTAATTATTATCTTAATTGTCTGGACTGTCCCTGCGTAACCCACGCCTTGCCGCTGCAGGTATTTAAGTATAGGTATGGTGTTAAACAGATTGTCGTCCCACATAATGTGGAGACCCGACGGAAAAAGGCGCTAACCATTAGCGTTAATGGCGAGGACAAGAGCGATAGGTACTAACTTTATAGGTGTAAAAGCCTGCGCGTTAGCGTTAGTAAAGGTTAGTAAATTAATAGGGCCGCGGCCTTTGCCTCTAGCATAAAATAACTAGTTTAGGACGACTCTATTATTTGCTAGATACTAGATTTTAAAGCCCTTAGGTGTAGGCTTTGTCTTAATGATTACCACCTTGCTAGCACGTCTAGTAAATCTGGTAATAGCCTTGTCGACGTAGAGGTGCTTACTAGGGCGCTAGTACTGCAGAGAGCGCGCGCGGAGGAGCTTTGAGAGATCCCACACCCTGCCAAAAGGTGACTGAAAAGTCTGACTAACTTCCGCAGTGTATAGGTAGCGATCTAGCTGGTGCCAGCGCGTACAGCCTATGAAGTTGTTAAGCTTGTGAGTAGGCGCGTTTTTGTGACCGCGACTCTAATATTCTGCCAGCGACGGCTCTCTGTAGACGGCCATATATACAACAATTGCAAAGTACGTATACAGCTCTCCTAGCGACGTAGGTTTCCAGCCTCTCGCGGAGGGCAGCTGAGGGTGCGCATAAGCAGCGCGATTGTTAGTAAAGTGTGCGATCTGCTCCATAACCTTAGCGTCGAAAAATAAGTTAAAGAGGGCAATTAGAGAGCCTCTGTTAGTACCCTTAGGTAAATTAGCGACTCTAAAAGTACGTGGGTTGTTAATTTTAAGAGGTCTCCATTGCGGTGGCGGCGTGGACGGTAAGTCAGGTAAAACACCTTGTTTTTGTGAGTATTTTGTGTATTTTACGAAGTTAGGATTGTTACTAATAGTAGATGTAGGATTTGGCATGTTTGCATGTGCTAGCAATTTTAAAAGAGGTTAATTTTAGCTATAAAATAAAAATTGCCGTTATCACAATTTAAATTTGGTGTTGAGATCGACTAGACGCTGATTGGCGCGTCGTTTGTGGCAGATTTTGACAGTGCGGGGGATATTAAAATAGCTAATTAGAGCTTTGCTCCGACTTCTGACAAACACTAAAGGAGATTAGGTTATATATAAATTTATATAAAGATATAATTTCTTATAGTATTTTAATAAAACTTCTTAATAATTAAGTTTTAAGAGGTGTCTTTTAATATAATTATTTAATAGCACTATAGGTGCTTTTACTAGTACTTAGGACGCTCCTCTAGCCTATATAAAGATAGCCTACACGCCCTATAGCTAAAAGTACTGCGCGGAGTATGCAGAGGTGCTTTACAATTACTAGAAGTTATTATAAGAGGCTGTCGTGGAGGCCGTGAGTTGTGCTTTTTACGCCTAGACGTCGCATAAGATACACAAGTCTTCGTCTCTATAAATAGCCTTGTAGACGTGTGGGAGCTGCCAGCGTCGCTGACGATATTGTCTACGTGCTAACATTCGTTACTACTATTATAAAGTCGGCCTCCGCGCTTAAAAAGCTAGTTAATTAAGGTATATAAGAAGTCTTTATAACCTATCCTTTTTACTAATAGCTAAGATAAGTATAATAATAGCCTGTAGGTGTTATTTAGTGCTAAATTAAGTAAAAAGTAGAGTAAAGGACGCTAGATACGCTATTTAGCCTACTAAATAAAATAATAGCTTTTATATTAATTAAATTAATTAACCTCGCTTTTATAGGTATTATAATTATCTATTAGTATTAGTATACTTAGTAACTTAATAAGTTTATTACTAAAGCGTCTATAAAGATCTTCTTCTTATTTAATACTATTTTGGAGCATTAATAAAGCTTTTTAACGTACTAAGTAGCTATATAAAGTTAACACTATGCTAAGAAATAACGTTAATACTTATAATTTATAACTATACTAGTAAAAAGGAGAAATAAATTATTTTTAAGCTATTTTTAATACTTCTTTTAATACTAATAGCACATAGCGTATTTCTCTTTACTTTAGAGACTCTTAAGCGTATATTTTAAGACGTATAAAATTACTATTAAAGCGCTCTTTAGATAACTTTTTACGGATAATAAGTACGCTACTTAGAGTTTTACTTCTATAGCCTACTTAAAAATTTCCTTTATTATTATCTTTATAATCCTAATACTCTTAGCGTAGCCAACGCCTTTAAATCTAAAGTTTTTAAGTGTAAGTATTGTATTAAAAAGGTTATTATCCTTGATAATATAATAGCTAGCAAAAAAAAGGTTTTTTCTAGCAGCGTCCTTCGCGAGTATATAAGTAATAAAAATAAGCTTTATTAAAGTTAAAGACCTACTAGTAGCGTTAGCGTTAGTAATTTTAATTAAATTAATAGATCCTCTATCGCGGATATAAAAAAGCTAGTTAAGTATTATTTTATTATTTATTAAACACTAGATCTTATAGCCCTTAAATATAGGCTTTATTTTAATTATTACTTTCTTTAACATGTGTCTAGTAAATTTCATAATTACTTTATTAATACAGAGGTACTTACTAGACGTCCAATATAAAAGCGAGCGCTCGTAGAGTAGCTAAAAGAGATTTTAAACGTAGCTAAATAGGGAGTAAAAGCTCTACTTTACTTTAGTATAGTATAGGTACTAATCTAGCTACTGCTAATGCTGGCGGGATATAAACATATTAATTTTATATATAGAAGTATTTTAGTAGTCCTTCTTTTAGTACTCTGCTAACAAGGGCTCCCGGTAGACACCTATATAAATAATAATTAAAAAGTACGTATAAAACTTTACTGGAGATATTAGTTTCTAATTATAATAGCTACTAGGCATCGCTACTTAGAGTGCCTTAGTATATTAATTTATATAATATACTATACGGTCTATAACATTATTAAAGAAGTATAAATAAAATAAAATAATTAAACTACTATAATTAACACCGTTAGGTAAGTTACCCTCTCCAAAAATACGTAAATTATTAATATTAAGAGGTTTCTAATTAGGTAGTAAATTTATTAATAAAAAAGGCTTTTTAGCATTAGATTTTCTGTATTTTATATATTTTATAAAATTAGGATTATGAGTAGATAGGCTAGTAGCGTTTAACATATTTATAAGTATAGGTAATTTTAAAATAGGCGTTATTTAGCTAGTAAATAGAAATTACTAATATTATGATATAGATTTAGTATTTACTTGGTAGCTCTCCTGATTGGCTATTTTAATGTGGCCCGTGTACGGCAGATTTTGGCCATGCGGGGGATAGATGGCCAGTTTATACTAGCACTAGTCATCCCATTTTAGTCCGCTAATTAGAATTTTGCGCTATTTTAGTGCCCGCACAGGTCACTTTCCCTTTACCGCTTGCTTAAAATAGTAAGAAGTTATTAATTCTGCCACTATTCTATTAGAATACTAGAATTTTAAGTAACTTTTAGTAATTATAATACTCACTAAAATATTAGTTTCTTGTCTATAATACCGCGTGGTAGCTATAAAATAAAGCCCTATAGGTCTAGTAACCACTCTATTACAATTAGAGCCTTAATTATTACTTTACGTGTTATTACACGCTAAAAATATAATAAGATTAAGGCTTCTACTAGAGTTATACTAAGTAGCTATAGTGTAATCAGGCGCTATATAGTAGTAAATACTAGTACTAAGGGCTTTTTTAACCTTCTTAATACACTAGAAATGGCAAATATAAAATAAAAAGTAATTTAGGCTAACCTAGTTTATAAGCAACCGGCGAACCCTACTAGGCTAGTAAATGGGTTGGTTGTAAGGATCACAGTTCGGTCTAACTTGTCAGTTGCCCCGGTGATCCTACGGTCCACCGTGCACCTGCTTAGTCATCGATTCTCTGTTCATGTACTATAGATAGCTAGTCTCAGCACACACACAATACAATCGACTTTTCTGTCCACTTTTGAGCCCTACTTATCTAGTAGGTTATGTTGTCCTTCTAAGCGTAGTGTGAGGTACTGTGTGGCAGGCAATTCGGATCAGGGTAAACGTGTATATTAGACAAATCCTTACGGGATATCGAAGGGTCTATAGAGACATATATAGACTAGGGCACGTGACTGAGCCGGGGGGTGCTCCAAATGTGGCCTGAGGGAGATCCGGAGGATCTCCGAGGGTCGCCTTTTGTGGAGGTCAAGAATGTCCCTGACACGTAGCCTGCTATCGATCTTAGTACTTACACTAATTTTTAGTACCGTAAGAGCTAATCCTGCACTGCTAAAGCTATAGTAACCTAGTAAAGCTCTAGTAAGCTTTTACTAATCTATAATATGTTAACTTTAACTATAGGCGCGATCGTGCTTAACGCGACAGGCTATAACTAAAAGGAGTAGAATAAATAGATAACTAATACAACTATAGAGCATAGCGCGAAATATATCCTTTTAGGCATAAAGGCATGTCCTGCGTACGCCTCTCGCAACTATAAAGAGTATCCACTTATATAAATTATTATTACTAATAGTATATTAAAAGAAGAAGAGACTAGGACGTTTAATATATATAAAAAGACTAATTACTCCTAAATTATTAAAAATAAATAAATATAAACTTTTAAAGTACTAACTCTTACCCGCGTTAAGGCTTAAGATAGTTAAAATGCCTCTCTTTAAAACGCTATTATTAGCTCTATTGATAAGTCTTTATACCTAGCACTAACTAGCTTTAATTTATTAGCTAAAATATATACCTATATTACTAACTATATTTTACTTATTAAGCAGGATAACTTACGCGCTATATAATCTAACTTTATTAACTTTTACGCTAATACCTACTACTTAGTATGTAATTAAATTAATTACTTTTAAGATACTTACTTATAATTAGTATAAATAAGCGTTACTTTTACTTACTATAAGATTAGTCCTTAAAAACTTTAAAGCACATTAATAATCGTGTTAGCTAAAAATCTAATTATTTTTTATTTTTTATATAGTCTAGAGCGCGTACTCTTAGAATAGGTAAAATTACGTAATAAAACTACGTAGATAGTTAATAAGCTCACTATCGTAATCGAGAATTATTTTTAATATGAAAACAAAGAGCTTATTAAAGTATTTATAATTAAAATAAAATAATAAAAGGAAAAGCGGATTAATAGTTATTATTATAATACTAATAAAAAGGTACTAAACGCACCTAAATATACGCTTATAACTAGCTTAAACTAAAATAGAAAGCAGATCTATAACTAGAGCCTACGTCCTAAGAAGTAGTACTGTATATACTATAAACGTAAGTATCATAGGGGTAAGAAGCTTTACTAGAAGAAGCACCTAGAGCTAATCCTAAAATATTTATAGTAACGTACTTCACAAGCGAGCAACTCACTCTGCCAAGACCTTACTAAAATCTATACTCTACATAATAGTACAGAACGCGCATAAACAGTTATAAGAAATTATAGTAGTCTAATCTACTTAGAATTTACTTTTACTTCTTTTTTACACGTGCGTAAGTTATGCCTAGCCTTGCTATAGCGCCTATAGTGTTATTAAGTAGGCTTACCCTTATTAGCGCATACCCTCTTCTTTACCTTCTTCCTATTACTACGCGCCGTAACGTCCTTTATAATAGCTAGTTACTAACTATTAGTAGCTATAAGGACTCCTTCTTGCTATAGTTACTTTCTCTTATATAATTTTTATTACCTAGTAGTTTTATTAGTAGCTTAAAGCTTAGCGTTATACTTTATTATTAATACTAAAAAATACGCTATTAGCTTAGTGACTTTTATAAGCTTTTTAACTACTTTAACTATACTTATTAAGGAACTATTTAGGTACCTCTAAATCTTCTCCTTTACTAGTATTAATTATAACCCTAATTCTAAAGTATTACTTAGTGTTTTATAACTACTACGTACTATTATATATAGTATAAGGCAAAGACGTACGCAGACGAACGTTAAGCTTTAATATTATTACTTTTAGGTTAAGGGAAATAAGGTTAGCGCCTTAAAAGTCTTTTTAAATATTACTTTAAGTAATTATAGCCTTAAAAGTAGTAATAAAGTAAGATAAAAACTTAATTTTAGTAATATACGTAATATAGTTACGTATTAGATCCTTAGCTTAGCGTCTATACGTCTTCTTTAATAGCGAGAAACACACTATATCTAGTAGCTATAAGAGGTGCGACAAATATAAAGGCATATAGAAAGTAATAATCTTATTATTCGTATAGTATTACTAAAATTTAAGTAAGTTATAGCTCTCGTAGCTATTAATAATAAGTAACTAATAACTACTAAAAGTATACTTTTTTATATACGCGTTAAAGTACTTTAACTACTATAAACTAAGCTTATTTATTATTTAGCTATTTTTAGAGACTCTAAAAACCTAGTCGCGAGGTAGATCCTTCTCCTAGTACTAGGTAGAGAGGCAGTGCTTGCCCTAAAAGATAAGGAAGGGTAGAATCGCCTAGCCTATTATATTAACGCCCTAGATAGTTATTATTTACTATTAAATATTTTACTATACGCACTTTAGCCTACCTTAATACTTAAAAACTATAATAACTACTCCTATTAATATTATGCCTATTATAAAGCTAGACTTATTAACGTTATAGGTGTCTTCGTCTAGGATGCCATACTTGGCTTTAGTATTTACCATAAGCCACAACCAGCCTTATATAACCTTAGGATCCTTACAGAGGGCTCTCTTATAGTTATACTTTTAATTAAACTTTATTTTAAGCTCTAGCTAGCGCTTAATAAATTTTATAGCTTAGTTTTAGCTAGCTAAGTCTTAGTAGCGCTTAGCTAGCAAGGAATTAGCTATATTCTTTATAGTAGCAAGCTAGGGTAGAAATCCTCGCGCGTCTAAGTTAAGTATATACTAAATAATAATCTACTCTTCTATTATAAGTAGATTTATTAAGATAGGCGTATAATTACGTTAAAAAGTAATTCTAGCGCGTTATTAACTAAGTAATTTTTAAGAGATATTATAAATAGCTATTGTATATTATTATAATAAATTTACGTTTTATTTAATAGCCTAAAGCGCGAGCTATAATTAAGTCTTTTTTAATTATAATAACTAATAAGGTAGTTAAGACATCGCGCTATACTATAGGAAATAGAATGTTTTAATGGGGTCTTGGTGGAGTGAGTCGCTCGCTTGTGAAGTACGTTATAATAAGAATAAGGATAAGGATAAGACAGGTAATAATAAGAAAGCTATTACTAGTATTTTAATTGTGTCTAACACTTTAGCGTTCTACTTAACTACTATAGTATCCTAAATACTAACTTAAAAGCTACTATATATAGTACCTATTATTAATATTTTTACTATAATATAGCCACCAACTAAATTATTATTAATATATAAGAGCTGTTTATTAACTTTAGAGGCTAAATAATGTTAGAAGTATAAGGAGTAATCTATATAGCTAAGGCCTATAGAGAAAATCTATTAAACTAAGTATTATTTACTTAGATAGTAAGGTTATAGATATATAACTTAGAGATGCTCTATACTACCTAAAATTTAATATTAATATTATATTATAATCGTCTTTTAAGCGCAAGGGCGCGTACTACTATAGTAGTAAAAATAAGCTTTATCTAAGTAATAAAGAAGTGATTGCTTATTTACTAGAGATTAATAGGATACCTAACTTTCTTGTTATTAACTTAGTAGAGAAGGTACCTCACGCGCTTACATACGTGACTCTATACGCCTTACATTCTACTCGGCCACCTAAGATCGCTCGCCCACTATATGTATAGTACCATATTATAGGTCACGAAGACGTAGAGATAATTAAGTAGCTCTTAAAAGTTATTAATAGTATAGAGCTATCTAATTTTACACTATTTAATTATAAGCACTATAGTCTATTAAAATTAAAATAATTTATTACTTGTTATTAATAAGCACGCTCTATATATTAATTAAAAAAGATCTACCTTAATATAGTAGGGCTAATATTTTTTAATAAACAGGATAAAGAGCGCTACTAACTACTTAATATAAATAATTTAACGCGTAAACGCAAGCTTTTTACGTTTAACTTATATATAACTCTTATAGCTAAATTAATTAACTAGCTAAAATAAATAAAAGTAAGCCTATAGCTAATAGTTACTATTATCTATTTTAACGAGGCTAGTAAGTTTATGAGTAATTATATAAAGGAATACTATTATAAAAAGAGTGCACTATTTTAGTATTCCCCACCGCACGATCCCTTCCGTAATAAAACTACAAAGTAAATAGTATTACTAAAGACTAATTTTAAGTAGTAATAATAGCATTAGGTCTACTAAAAATATCTTAGCCTTATTATACCGTATATACAGTCCGTGTCCGTACGCAGGGGCGATACGGCGAAGGGTATTCTATAAGGCCCAACACGTGATCACGTGGTTATCTTATGTAATGTCCGTGCGTAGCTCGCCTCTTGAAATATCGCCACCTTCGTTTGTATAATAGAGAGATAAAGTAATTACACGAACTAGTTACCCTTCCTATTACTTTATACGCTGTGCACACCGTATAAAACCTTATACCTTACTACACCATGCTCACCCCATGTACAGCTAGCTGTGAGAGCCCAATCAACAGTCCGCTTACTTAACTTTAGCCTAATAAGCAAAGTACTAGAGGATAAAACGTCGTATAAGCTATAATATATAGCTATTAGAGCTTTTAACCTAGTACCTAACCTAGGACTAACTTACGCTTTTAAATACGTAGGATACGTACATAGGCCTGCTAACACCTATATTAAAGATAAAAAGTTTACTATTTACGCTAAGCGTGGCCTTCTTATAAGTATAAAGGGCTCTTCCCTTTATAAGATATAAATCCCTGAGTAACCTATTATAATTACGACTATAAGTATTAAATTTAACTTATATAATAGATACGTACGCGTAGTTACTCTTTAAAATAAGCCTTTACTAACGCTATTACTACTAACTACTATTATGCCTCCTGTCCTCTCTAAATAAGCTATAATTAAGCGCCTAATAACACCTTATCCTGTTATTATAGGGGGTAAACAGGAGGAAGAGGAGATACTACTTATAATTACTAAGGGAAAGTGCTATTTTAATAGTTTCAAGCCTACTAATAAGTCTACTGAAGGCCTTATACCTCTAACTAGACATAGTAACGTTGCCTTACGTAGGATAGAGATTTCTGCTAACCTAGCTACTTACCTTATCCTCCTTAAAGGCTCTTAATAAGCGCGTTAACGCGTTAATATAGGCGTAATTACGTTTATACGCTCTTTAGCACTAGCTATATTTAAGTTATTAATAGGTATAAAGTTATCCTTATTACTACTGGAACTATAGAATTATAGAGCTCTAAGTAAGCATCCTATAAAGGCTAAGTTTTAATTACTTATGTTAAATAACACCTAGCGCCCTGCAATAAGAAAAAAAATGAAGTTATTAACACCTAGTAAGTATATAACTATAAGGGAGACGCTACTAGCCTATTAATAAAAGTTAATACTAAGATAGTTAGAGTCCCCCCCCCAGATTTGATCCAACCCCAGATTTAACCCAGCAAAAGCACGCGACGCGCATGCATCACGCGTTATTTTCACTAATGCCTCCCTAAACACTAAAAAGACAATTAAATCGCGAAATTCAAATACAGAAGGCTTTATATGCCTTTTAAAATAAAGATTTTTCTTCTCTAAATTCTGCTATAGACTTCTTTAAAGTTTCGCGACGCACCTTACACCGCAGGTATTACAGCGGCTTAACGCAGTCTATAAGCCACGAAATAGCTTAGATCCTGTCAAACACGAAAGAAAAGACTCTTATATAATAGATTAAGAACTATACTATTACTAGAACCTAAATTACCTACTTAATGCTAAAAAAGCTTACCCTTCTTATACGGGCCGCACGCGTTACGCACGCGTTATAACTAGCCTCTTTTTTATAATTACTCTTCTATATTAATGATAAATAGATTACACGTTTCTAAAAGAGGAACCCTAAAATAGAAGGGGTATTTACTAGGTATCTTAAGCATTTACGAAAGGAAGGAGCATCCTACGCGCGTGTAGAACGCTGGTTTAACGCAGTAGCTTTAAAAATGGAGGAGCATGCGTACCTCCCTTTAGATATATAAAACATGGATAAGTCAGGATTCGGTGTTGGTGAGGAGCAGATTATAAAGGTATTAGTATACCTTAATACTACTTAAAAGGACAAAGTAATTGCTAGGAAGCAAGAATAGATTATAGATATTAAGTATATTAATACTACAGGCGAAGCGCTAGCTTCCCTCCTAATCTTTAAAGGAAATAACATTAATATATAATAGATTAATAAGTAATCGCCTCTAGGGTGGCATTTTGCTACTAGTAAGAATGGCTAGACATTAAATAACCTGGGTCTAGAATGGCTAAAAAGAGTATTTAATCTATTAACCCGCGACAAGGCTGCGGGGCGCTAGCGTTTACTTATCGCGAATAGACATGGAAGTTATATACGCGCAGATTTTATCGCCTACTATATAAGAAATTAGATTAATCTTCTAATTATGCCTACTTATTACTTGTATATACTCTAATCTCTTAATCTTAGCATCTTTTCGGCGTTTAAACAGTATCACTCCTATAAGACGCATATAATATCCCGGCTTAGCTTATAGCGTATTCCGCGATTAGAGTGGATAGAATTACTATCCTGCGCACGAGAGAAGGTAATATTAAAGAAAAATATACTTAGTAGATAGCGTGCCGCTAGCTTATAGCCTGCGTTACCTATGCGCGTCCTTAGTAACCTGTCTTATAAGTTGCCCCCGCTATTGCCTATCCTAGCTATACTATAATAAGCGACTAATTTAGATCTCTTTCTACTATAGAGCTCTCCTCTAGAGCTAGTAGAACTACTAAGATTAAATAAGTAATTTATAGAGTTACTTTGCAAGGATCCCGCAGTCCTCTTGCTAGTAAAACGCTACGTAGAGCGGATAACACGCCTCTGCGAAATGCAGAATGCTATAATAGCTATTTAAGCTAAGTAGATCGCAGATTAGTCTAAGCTTCTTTAAAAGCAAAAGAAGGCTAAGAAAGAAAAAAGAGTTTAACTAGAAGGTTAATTAATCTACATAATAACGGAAGTATTATAGATCGCCCGCGAGGAGGAGGCGAAGCTAATAATAAAATAAGTAAGAGGGCGCCTATAAAAGGTTGTAGTACTAGAAGAAGATAGTTAGGAGGAAGCGGAAGGTTCGGATTATTTAGTAGATAGTTTATTAGAGGGGCCGGCAAAGCGCACGCGACGCGCAATGCAATCACGTACGCAGAGTTGATTTTACTAGGTTAAATCTGGGGTTGGGTCAAATCTGGGGGGGAGACTCTACTTATAGTAATTAATAAACTTAAGCCTTTTAGTACTAAAACGTATATAGTTATGTCGTGCACATAATAATACTAAAGGCAGTCTTTATAATTATTACTACTAAAGATTTAAAGTATAAGTGGGTTAATATAATAATTATATACTTAAACGCTTACTTTTCCCTAGAGCATGTTATCCTCCTTAAACTACCTAAAGGCTGCCCGCTAGCTTACTAGATAGTACACCTCCTCTAAGGTATATATAGACTAAAAGAGTCTGCCTTACTCTAGTATAACAACCTAAAGATCCCCCTTAAGAACCTAAAATTTAAATTATTAAAGTTGCACCTATGCGTCTTTATGCGTAAAGGTAAAATTATTATTATCTATAACGTGGTTCACCACTAAGCGGGCCAACCCCACCGAGCGGGCCAACTTTGCTAAATGCAGCCCACCTCTAGCTTATACTATAATGCCATTACAATATAACGCGCAACAACCTTATACTAAAAGCGCACTATAGCTTGCTATCTAAGCTATAATTAAAAATTATAATAAGAGCAAAAAACGTATTATTATAGCCTTTAGCGTGCCTTAAATAATAGTATAATAACGACGCTAAGAAGCCCTCTCTCGACGCAATTATAAGCCTAACTTAAAGAAGCTAACTAAGCTAGAGGAGGAGGCTCTAGTCTAACGTATACTTAAGCTTAACTAGCGAGGAATAGGTGCAACAAGGGATATAATCTAAGATATAGCTAATAATCTACTTGCTAAGCGCGGTGGATAGCCTATTAGTAAGCACTAGATAGACAGGCTTAAGACGCGTACGCTAGAAATCAAGCTTTAAAAAAGCTATCTATATAATTATTAGCAAGCCCTAAATAAAAATCTACGTATTATAACGCCCTAGTTCGAGCTGGTTGCTAATACTAAGGCTAAGTACAGTATCGCTAATAACGACACGTATAACTTTGACGAGACAGGCTTTATAATAGGGGTAATATAGGGTTAGATAGTCTTTACAGGCTCTAAGAAGCGAAGCAACCTAAAGAAGATTTAACCTAATAACTATAAGTAGGTTACTAATATCTAAGGTGTTAGCGCTAAAGGCTAGGCTCTACTACCTTTTTTTATCTTCCTTAGTAAGGTTCTAATCACGTCTTAGTTCCACAATCTACCCTAAGACTAGGTTATTAAAGTTAGTCCTAATAGCTAGACGTTAAACAAGCTTAGCCTTGCCTAGCTAAGGCACTTTAATACTTATACTAAGGCGCGTAGTTTAGGTGCACACTAGCTACTAATTATAGATAGTTACGAAAGCTACTGCTTACACGAATTCTATAAATACTATAAGGAACAGAAGATTATTATTCTCTATATACCTCTACACTCATCACACCTCTTGCAGCTACTTAATGTAGGTTGTTTTTCGCCTTTAAAGCGGGCGTACAGTAATGAGATTAGTAGCTTAGCACGATATAGTACTAAGTAGATTAAGAAGGAGGCCTTTCTACTAGCTTTTAAAGTAGCTTTTAAAAAAGTAATAATAAAGGCGAATATCTACGCAGGCTTTAGAGGCGCTAGATTAGTCCTACACAACCTAGAGGTGGTGTTATTAAGACTTAATGTGGTTCTTTGTACGCTAACTCCACCTAACGTAGAGGATACCCTATAGGAATTAAAAACACTAAGTAACCTCCGCAAGATAGAGGCTTAGTTAACGCTAGTTCGTAAGCGTGTATAAAAGTATAGAGATTTACTAGTTTCTCCGCTTCTTAGAGCTATTAAGTAGCTTAATAAAGGTGTTGCATTAATAGGGCACGAAATAGTATTAATATAATAGGAAATAGCAGGGCTTCGTAAGGTAGTAGAAATAGTAATAAAGGTAAAAAGTTAAAAGAGGAAGTATATTTAGGCAGCTAAGACACTTATAGTAAAAGAGGTAGTCAATTTAATAGCTAAAAAGGATAGTAGTAGGCAAAAGGAGGGTGAAGAGTCTGTAAAGAGGGTGTATGGGCAGAGGCGCTGCAGACGTTGCGGCAAAGCTGGCCACAACGCTCGCACTTGCGCAGTAGAAATTATAGATACATCTAATAGTAATAAGTCTAAATAGTATTTCTATGTTCTGTGAATTATAGTAAATTATAGTAGTGTTATAGGAGGCGCTTCGCAATAGACTGACTTTTAAAAAGTGGCCCGCTTGGTGGGGTTGGCCCGCTCGGTGGTGAACCACGTTATTAATAATCTTATTTTAATTATATACCTAAAGGACGCTATAACTGCTCTTAAATAGAAAATTAAAAAAATACTATAAAAATCACGACTTACAATGGGTGGAAAAAAGTGGACTATCGCTTACGTGAACTGCCAAGGCGCTAGTTATCTTATTAATAAGGGCACTTGGTCCGTGCCTCAGCTCCAAACTAAACACCAGGACTCTATCACCACCTCGTATATAGCGATTTTTTTCGCCAACAACACCTATTATGCCACCTCAACGCACTAGCGGCCGCCCGAACGACTCTCGCAACCTTACAGAGGCTCAGAAAGGTGCTATCGTAGCCCTACGCAAGCTCTCGAACACTAAATACGCCTATATCGCTGGCGCGATGGGTTTAAGCATCTCAACACCATAGAAAGTCTTTAAGAAGGTTAAAAAGGCTTGTGCGGAGGCCTCGCTTAACCTATCGCTTAACAATTTGCTAGCCAAAGTCTATGCTACCCGTATTAGTCCCCCTAGAGCTAAACCTAAGGTACGTAACGGCAGCAAGCTTAGTGCTTAAATACGTAATGCTATTATATAATTTAGCACTTATAATATTAAAGAATTGACCTGCTACGTCCTCTAAGAGGTCGGGATTACAGTAAGCTATCCTACACTAGTCAAAATTGCTCACGAGCACCGCGATCACGACCACACCTACGCTATTATACGAGGTGTACGCCCAAAGAAGCCTAAGCTTAACAACGACGATATACGCAACCAAGAGCGCTACGTTGCCTAGATCCTTACTACACATAAGCGCTTTGCTCCTAAGCTTATATTTATTTGCTACGACGAAACTAGCAAATTAATTAGACGCAGGAATCTTCGCGGAGGCAAGTAATACATTTAAAGGGCACGTAGCACTCTAGCTAATAAATACGCCCTCCTATATTGCCTACCCTCTTTTAGCCTTACGATCTGCGCTGCTACGTCTACTAATACTACTATTCGTAGTCTAAAACGCCTATGTTTAGTATAGGTGGCAGAAGAGGAGGAGAATTACAAGGAGACACTTAAGCGCGTACGTAAAGCTAATAAGAGGGCTCGTAAATTAATTAATAATAAAAGGGCCCGTGTAGATGTTGCTAGCACCTAAGAGGAGCGCGCTCTTAGTAAGATTAATTATAATATTCTTTACTGTAATAAGGCTACTAAGGCTACTAATTAAGCTACTAGCAAGAAGGGAGGAGCCCTCTAGGCTAGTTATAAAAACCTTATTACTCCTAATAAGTTCTTTAAATACGAGGACTTTGTATACAAAAGTAGGAAGGGTATAAACGGGATCTGGTACGCTGAATAGGTGCTTAAGGACGTTGTTTTTCCCTACTATAAAGCTATACGCGCCAACAACCCTTATGCTTAAGTGTTCTTAGTGCAAGATAATGTCTACCTTTATAGCCTAGGGCTCTAATATTGCGCACCTAAAATTAAAGAGAAGGACATACGCTTCGCTCTACACTCCCTTAACTTACCTAATCTACACCTAATTAAGCGCTGTTTTAGCAGGCTTAAGGGTTTCCTAAAGGACTACGAAGTAAAGAGCGCGTTAAAACAAGCTAAAAACGATATAGTGGCATTCGTACAATCTATTTAGCAGGAAGATAAGACGATAAGGCAATATATAGCTTATTAACTCTATCCTGATCACTTTCGTGATGTGGCTAAAGCTTGTGAAAAAGCTAATTATAATAACAACTTTACGGCATAATTTAAATACCTTTACATCTAGTATATTGCTGCTTAAAAGCTACTTTAATGGTAAATTCACGATGTAGCTAAAATTTTCGGTGTTCAGCCAAGGAATTTCACGTGAGCGATAGTCCACTTTTTTCCACCCATTGTAGGACTAATTACTTACTACTTAAGTATTTATATTATACACAATAATCCTAATTAAATAATTTTACATACTCTAGACCCCTATATTAAACGCCTTATTAAGGATTATAATCTTAAAAATATTTACCCTATTAATACTTTACTATTATTATCTGCCCTACAGTAATAGCGTGTAATAAAAAAGGCACTAGAAGAGCTTATAAAGCGCTACTAGTTACTTATTACCTATCTACTCTACCTAATAGGACTTATACGCCCTAATACTTTATAAAATATTAACTCTAGCGCGTTTTGCGAGTAACCCTACTAAAGAGTAATATAGCTTACTTAAACGTCTTCCTACTATTTTAAGTACTAGCCTAACCTTAGTATATAACTATTAGCTAAAAATAATAGCACTAATTAAACGTTACTAATACTAACTAGATTTATAATTTTTATATATGCTAATAATTATAGTACCTATAAATTTTTTTTAGGCTACGCCTTTAAAATACTTAAAAGTACTATTTCCTATAAATCTTATTACTAGCGGATTATTATAATGTCTTCCATAGAGGTAGAGTAGGTTATACTAACCTATGCTATAAAAGAAGCTGCCTAGCTTTATTACCTACTTATAGAACTATACGTCCTTAATAAAGGACCTATATAAATATATACTAATAGCTAGTCTACTATTTACCTACTTAATAGTAAGCGCTACTATACGCGGACTAAGTATATTCATATCTACTATAAGTACGTCCGCGAGGAGTAGGAAGCTAATTATATACTTATCTTATATATCTCTAGGATAAGTATAGCTGCTAATAGCTTTACAAAACCCCTTTCTAGACCGGCCTATAAGCGTTTTATCGCTCTTTTAGGCCTCGTAGAGGTCTCTATGCCAATATAGGCTGGAGGATGGCTCCCCTAGTATCGCTTACAGAGACTCTAGGGGGGTGTCAGTTGCCCCGGTAACCCTACGGTCCACCGTGCACCTGCTTAGTCATCGATTCTCTATTCGTGTACTTGTCCGATTACATGGCCCTTTGCACACGCAAAGGTAGCTGGCGCAACCCTACACAAAGAGACATTGCTAGCAGTCTGGTTTATCCGCACAATTCCGGGCGGGACAAAGGGCAACTCTCCTTAATCAACGGAAATAGATTAGCGTATTAATGTAAGACGTAAGGATATAAGAGCCTTACATTCTTACAGGAACAGACAACAACAATTTATACCACAATTTATCTTAATTAATCACCATCTTTTCATCTTATTAGATTACCCCTCCAATCTAACAATTAAGAGTCTCACTGCCTTAACCAACACTACTATTAATCAAGCTAATCGTAATGGCCCTATCAACTCTTAGAGATCCTATAGTAATCCTAACTGACTACACAAATTACACGCCATGGCTGAAACAGCTTAAAACAAGATGCTAATTCCTTAAGGTCTGGAACATTATTGACCTAGCGCTGATAGATGAACTAAAGCAGAAACCTGCCATGCCGATACCGCTGTTAATAGGTAACTACTAGCCAAACGCCGTCTACACGAATGCGAACCTAAATAACGCACTAATATTACTATCTTATCTATCGCTGGCAGGCGCGAAAGCATACAAAGACAATAGCGACTACTATAAAGGACAGCTCGAGATCTATAAGGTCATGGATCAAGCCTATTAGGAAGAAAAGGCAGACCTTAATAAGGTAGTTACCTTTCTCTAATTAATAATTTCTGCGTATCTGTAGAACAACTGCTGCATTCCTGGAGAAACAATTAAGTAATAGATAAATAACCTTACGATTATAGTTAGGGTTGACCTGCAAGACGAATATAGATAATTAAGAATAAGGTATTAAGAAGCGCTTAAGCTAATGAGAATAGCCGGATTATAGGCTATATAGCTCTCTAAGTACGATTACGCAGCTATAGAAGCAGAGACTAATTAGGTCCTAGAGCTTTAAAGGCTAGACTCTGTGAAAGAAGACTTTATAAAGGCAGTTATCCATGTCGCACCTATGTGGGTAACGACTTTTTAGCAATATAGAAGCAAGGATACAGCTATCTCACGGAAGCACATAATAAAACTCTTCTAAGACCACATAATTCTATAGCACCTAACTAAAGGCAAATAAAAGGGCGCTTTTACTACTGCAGGGTTATCTCTCGCTAAAGGTGGTAAACCCACCTAGGCCACAGACAGGGACGCCTCTCTTGTGGATAAAGCAGTATTATCTAAAAGTTAGGGAAGACCTTAGAATTATAAATAATAAAATAATAATTAACGTACTAGAACTAAGCGGTCACCTTAGAGTCTTAAGCTAATAGTAGTTAGTGGCAATTACTGTCCTGCTTATAAACTACGCTATAGTCTTTAAGACTGTTTCTATGCCTTTCTAGACAAGCAGCTAGACTAGTTTACACTAAACCCTTTTATAGTAAAGCTAGTCAAGCTTAGGCTAGAACATAATACCGACTTCTAAGAGAAGTTAAAAAGAACAAAAAAGGCTAAATTATAGGCACCTAAAATTAAATAATTATACACTCCTACTCTACCTCGAATCACTAAGGCTAATAATAAATGACTAGATAGACGTAAGATTACTAAAATCCTAGCGAGCTTTAACGCCGCATCCTTCTACACTAACCTAAACACGTACCCATTGCGACGCTTAGCCATACTCGATTTAGGCATAACCTGCTATATCTTTAACGACATCGATTGCTTTATCTTATACCAGCCACCGGCGCTAGGAGACTTTATATGGGCAGGGAATACACAAATATGGATTAAAGAATACAAGAGCGTCTATCTTAACGTA
The DNA here is from genome assembly GCA_010015655.1 of Bimuria novae-zelandiae CBS 107.79. Lineage (NCBI taxonomy): Eukaryota > Fungi > Ascomycota > Dothideomycetes > Pleosporales > Didymosphaeriaceae > Bimuria > Bimuria novae-zelandiae. The sequence continues at coordinate 637,146 of ML976668.1, read as the reverse complement.
TAGAGTGCAAACGGAAATTAATTAATATAGCTAGATAATATAGCCTATTGCCCTAATCTGCTCTGCAACCTTGTATTGTTCTAATTACTCTAGAGGCAAGGCCTTTGGTGGGATATAAGAGTAGACCTAACGACTCTAAAAAGAAGAGATAATACTATACTAGTAGAACTCCAAGAGCTGCATAGACAGTAGGTCTTAGAATATAGGACAAGGCTAGTAGGTAGTATTCCTACTAATGCTGCGCACGCCACTTACAAGACTAATACACGCACTAAACAAAGACTGTAGAAGGCAGACGCGTAGACCTGGCACTAATAATTAGGCTATCTAGGCCCTTAGGCCCTTAAACACCTCGTGTAGTAATCTAAGGGGGTAAGGATTAAAGGTCTCTTTATAGTTAAATATAACGCCTATAGCAAAGCAAAACTAAAACGGCAAATTCGCCAGCAAGCTAGGGAACTAATAGAAGGTCCTAGCGAGCGAGTCGCAATCGATTTTCACGACTATAAAGCAGATAGCTTAATAAGAGAGAAGAGCTAAATACTAATTACTAACTAATTCTCCGGCTTTGCATAGGACTTCTACTTTAAGGATAACCATCTAGCACGTTTAATTATTAAATTACTTAGTACCTTTGTACAGTTTATAAAAGTATAATACAACATTACGGTAAAAGTAATTAAATCTAATAACAAGATCTTCTCTATTAAGGTAGACGTTAAGAAGTGGTGCTTAGCGTAAGGCATTAAAATTAAGCCTTTAGCACCTAATACTTAAGTATAAAATAGAGGAGCTAAACGCTTAGAGGGTGTAATTAAGGAGAAAGCGCGCGCGATGCGACTTAACTCTAACTTACCCTAGTAAATATGGCCTGAGATTACCTGAGCCGCAGTTTACTTATACAATTAAACGCCAAACTACGCCAATTAATAGCAATCTCTATATAAAGTGTTCTTTACGACAGTAGCCTATTAGAACGGCATTATTACCCAACTAAAGAAGCCTAATTAAGCTTACCTAAAAGCATATAGCTGCAAAGCCTTTGCGATAACTAACAATATAAAACGCGGTAAAAGCAGGCTTTAGAGGCTTAACCCTAAAGCATAGATTAGCTACCTTATTAGCTACAGATTAACCAACATCTAGAGAATATGGATTCCCTCTCTAGCAAAGACAATCAGTACTCGCGACGTAATATTCGATAAAGATACTATATTCTTAGGCAAAACCAAAGACCTAATAGAAAACCTTATACACAGCATATTAGAAGAAATAGTGGCCTAGGTGCGATTAGTAAAGTTACCTCCCTTACCTTAACAAGAGCATGCCACTGAGTCCTTCTTTAAGAATAAGCTAATCAGTAAAGCGCCAAAGGAAGAGGTTAAAGGAGCTCCTAAGTACAGGTAAGGCAGGAAAGTTAGGTGCGAATATCTAACACCTCCCTTAACGCCGCTACTAGTGACACTCCTTGCATAATTAATAGCAGGAGGCGATTAAGCTATACTACCTTAAAGAGTGTAAACAGGGTAGTTGCAAACAAGCCTATAGGCTACAGCCTTTATAGCAGGCACCAAAGCTAGCAGTAGCGGCAAATACAAAGGCAAGACTCTTAATAAGGCGTAGCTTTAACAAATAATTATATTAGGCAAGAAGCCACATCGAAGCGTGCTTCTAGAGCCACCTACATGCTAAAGCAAGCTCGAAGATCACCCTCTCTATAATATATAGAAGGAAGCAGAACGTTCCCATCTACAAAGCCACAAGGAAATAAAGTCCTGGAGTGAGGTTGCAACCGCTCTAGTAAAAGTGGCAGGCCATTAAATCCTTAACTACATGTGGGTATATACCTATAAGTTTAATAAGTATTATTAATTACAAAAGTGCAAGGCAAGGCTGGTAGTGCGAGGTAATTAATAGTAGTACCTTACCTTGCAAGAAACCTACGCTATAATACTTATAAGATAATTATTCCGCATGCTTATAGCAATTATAGCTCGTTTTAACCTAAAACTTATCTAACACAACGTTACTAACGCGTTTGTCCACGCGAAGCTAGATAGAGAAATCTATATAAGAATGCCTCGCGGCTACTCGCGAGCAGGCACAGTCCTTAAACTACATAAAGCACTATACGGACTGCGCATATCTTTATTACTCTGGTAAAGAGAGTTCACGTTAACACTCCGTGATATTGGCTTTAAAGCAGTATCCCACGAGCTATGCTACCTTATTAAGGACGGCATTATTATCTTCTTTTATATAGATAACATTATTATTACGTATAACAAGTTATAAAAGCAAGCTGCTAAAGCTGCTCTCGTAATAATAAGTACTAAATTTACACTTATAGGTGGCAAAGACCTACAGTAGTTTTTAAGAATTAAAATTATCAGGAACTGCTTAAGCAGAAAGATCTGGCTTTTATAAGCTTTATATATTAACAAAATATCGCGCCTTATTAATCACTATAAGATTCGCTATAATACCCTAATAGGTCTAATCGAATTGCTCCTAAGGACAGGACTAGCTAGTAAGGGTGAGATTAATAGATACTAGCGCAAAGTCGGATTAATTCTCTATGCTATAGTTATATCTCGACCAGATATCGCCTTTGTAAGCTCCCGATTATCACGATTCCTGTCTAACCTAAGCAAAGAGCACCAAGCAGCTACCAACCGAGTTCTCCTCTACCTTACTAACACTAAATTACTAGGTCTTTAGCTTAGGGGTGTAGATACTTTAGAAGTGACAAGTGACGCATCCTTTACCAACAACACACTTAACCGCAAGAGCTCGCAAGGATACATTATTAAGCTGTTTGGTGGCCTGATCGCCTGGAAAGTAAATAAGCAAGATACAGTCACTACATTAATAACTAAAGCCAAATTACTAGCACTATCACAAGTGGCTAAGGAGGCTTTATTCACATCGCGATTGCTGAAGGAACTAAAGATCAACCTTAGCAATTCTCTTATTACAATTAATTATAATAATCAGCAAACGATCTGACTTATTACTAAAGAAATTACTAAGTTGCAGACTAAGCTCCGTTATATAGATATCTATAATTATTAGCTGAGACAAGAGGTCGCACTAGGGACAATTAAGGTGGACTATTAACGCTTAGAGAACATAGTCGCTAATAGACTTATAAAGGCCCTGCTAGTGAATAAATGGAGCAAATTTCTGCATAAACTAGGACTTGAAGATATATTAGATAAGATCACTAATTAAGAGGTTGCCCTACAGGATCTCTAGCAAAGAATGGAGGCCTTTAAGGTGGAATAATAGACAACTGCGAAGGTCTAGCTTAAGGATAAGCCTAAGCTAAGGGGGTGTGTCCGATTACATGGCCCTTTGCACACGCAAAGGTAGCTAGCGCAACCCTACATAAAGAGACATTGCCAGCAGTCTGGTTCATCCGCACAATTCTGGGCGGGACAAAGGGCAACTCTCCTTAATCAACGGAAATAGATTAGCGTATTAGTGTAAGACGTAAGGATATAAGAGCCTTACATTCTTACAGGAACAGACAACAACAATTTATACCACAATTTATCTTAATTAATCACCATCTTTTCATCTCATCAGATTACCCCTCCAATCTGACAGTACTATAGATAGCTAGTCTTAGCATACACATAATACAATCGACTTTTCTCTCCACTTTTGAGCTCCACTCATCTGTCATAACTAAGCAGAATATTAAAATCTTAAATCCTAAACTCTCTATAACTTTATAAATAGAGGACCTATATTTTTGCAATTTTAATATAAGATATATATATTAATCGTAATATATTAAGTCGTGCATCCTAAAAATGATTATAAAAGATTAGTAAATAGATACTTTTATTATAAGAAGGTTTACTTACATAAGCCTAATCTAGGTTAGGAGTGGATAGGTCTGGAGTAATATACCTTATAGATATATTTAGTAGTTAAAAGCTTAAAATAACAATACTAAGGTATACAAATAATCTAATTCTATAATAGACTATAGAATAACTGACTAGGAGATTTACTAATCTATAATAAGAAATATACTCGTAGTATATTAAGTTAACTATAAGGAGTAGGAAAGGTATAGAGAAATTATTAAACTATATATTATTTATCTTAGTTTTTGTTATTATTAAAATTATTATCGTAGTCCTGCTAAGACTCTAAGGTTCTTAAGACCTTTAAGGTCCTATAAGATCTTATATTATGCGGGACCTTATTACGTAACTATTAACCTAAGCTACCCCGCGCTTTCTTATATTCCTTCGCCTTAGTAATTTCGCTAATAATAACTCTCTTGGCGCAATTGTCCAGTTCTATTATTTCTGTGGGATTCGTAATCGTAACAACTTTCTCGCTAAAATAAATATAAAACATAGACTCTTTTTTACAAATATATAAGTTATATATATATACACCTCGTACTAAGTGTGTATACGTATATTCCTTATATTTAAAAAGTTATAAAGAGTTTAAGTTTCAAAATTTTAGTGTTCTGTTTAGTTAGACCTAACTGTGGCCCTTGCGATCCAACCCATTTACCAGTCTAAACCCCACTAACGTTTTACACCTTTACAGCAATCTATCTTAATAATATAGTAAAATACTTATATATAATTACTATAATAGGTTAAATAGTACATATACTATCCTTTTTATATATTTACGAGTTATAATTAGTCTTCTTGTATGTTAGGATCCACGATCCAACATAAGAACAGCGAACCATTTTGTACTTAGTCACAGCGCGCACACGTGGAGACACCCTTGTCTTCGCTTGCCGCGTTGTCAGCACTTACGAAGTCACGTGACTGCTCTCCAGAGAGCGCTTGTTAAAGAGCGCTCTGGGAAGAGCGTTCGCCAGCGAGTAGTCTGAGACTTGTATATAGGAACGTGGAAGATAGACCTTCTACCTTTATGTTTAACCTTATTTATTAATCTATTATTTAGATTATATTTAAATACTATTAATTTCTTCATAACCGCGTATTACTTTTAATCTTAATATCCTATTAATATGTGTAAGTTATTAATAATCCCTTCCTTGCCTTACTAGTACTCTTGCCCGAGAACTAACCTTAGTCCTATAAGGACTAGCTATCCCTTAGGGACTTAACATTGTAGTGGCTATAGCATGTTAGAGCTAGCTAATTAGCACTTAATCATGCCTTATCTTAACATATTTTTGCCTCTAACTACAACTTAATATCCTTTTAAGTAATAATATCTTTTACTATTCTCATTATTAAGGTGCCTTACTAATTTATACGGTATCTTTTTTGCTTTTTATATATTCTAGTAGCCTTATTAACCTTCTTAAGTCTCTTAATCTAATCACGTATAAGCATAGCTTATAAGCTAATTAAGCAATATAATAATAAAAGTAAGTAATAAGCTTCTATACTTTAAAGTCTTATCGCGAATTAATATTAACTAAGTCTCTAAGTTACTCGCGTTACTTAGTATTTTAGCTATTTAAAGGGTAACTTTTAGCGAAGGTAGTATAGACGTGTAAAGCTTTATATTAAGTTTTAATATTATTATCTTTAAATTATATAGGGCTAGGCTAGCACCTTAAAAGCTTACGTAAACATTCTTCTTTATAGATACCTACTTATAGGCTATATTAAAAGTTAGTAAGAACTTTAACTTTATAATATAGTTAATATAGTTATATATTAGGCTTTTAATCTAGTAACTATACGCGCGCTTTAATAGCAAGAGGTAATTAATAATAATTAGCTATAAAAGGTAAAATAAATATAGTAGAATATAAAAAAGTAAAATTTTTTATTAAAGCTACTAGAATTTAAGCACGTTATAGCTTCTATAATTATTAACTATAAGTAGCTAGCACGCGCCTACCCTACGCTTTATTATATACTTAATATAGTACTTTAATTACTTTACTCTAAGTTTATTAGTATTTTAGCTATTATTACTTACTATAACAACCTAATTATGTGGTATATTATTATCCTCGTACGAGGTAGAAAGGTAATATTAGCTAAAAAAGATAATAAAAGATAAGATTACTTACTAAATAGCATTTAGTATATCTTATTCCTTTAAGACTATAATAATAATCTAAGCTAATATCCTGTCTATTATAAAGCTAACCATACTAAAGTTATAGGTATCTTATAATTGATACTATAGGTGGCCTTATACGCGACGCAAGCTCGAAGTCCTAATAGCCTCTAGAAATTTATATAAAGCTCTCCACTAATTATATAATTAAATAAATCGTGTAGTAAGGCTATTAATTTACTTAATAGAGTTACATAATTTTTATTTACTAACCGGTCCAGCGCCTTGCTTAGTAAGCAGTGTATCTATTATATCTCGAATAGCACTTAGAGTGGGCGGAAATTCTCGTGAATCTAGATTAAGTATATGCCTAGTAATTACGTTACGTAGTAGTTCTAGCGCGTTAGTGGCAAGGCGTAGTTCTAGAAACGTTAAATGTTATAATAGCGCTATTAACGCTCCATATTTACTTTTAATTAATAGTTAATATAGTAAGAAGAATGGTTGCTTTTATATAAGATAATTAATAGTAGTTACTTAAGTTATTATAGTTAATAGATAACGCATTATAAAATTTAATAGGGTTTACCGCTTACTGTAAAAAGCGCCCTGACTACGGGCGACTCAGTCTATCCACAGTACTAAGGCGATCCCTTAGAGAGGGAAGAGAAGGGCTGCGGCGAGGGAAGTAGATAGGCGAAAGGCCCGGATAGCGCTGGTCTAGAGCGGACTAGGGCCGTCGAGGGCCCTCGACCTACGACTCGTGACAAAGGCTCTTTTCTTTAAGGGTCTCGACCGCGAGAATAAGTACGTAATAACTAGCCTAATTAGGCCTCGCGTATTACGTAAGCTAATAACGTAAGCTAAATCTTAGGCTTACACTAAGGCCTAAAACCCTTATTCTTACTCTCCACTCGGCGGCTTACCTCATCCCGGAGGCTCCCTAACCCGTAAGTACGACCTAGCCAATCTATAGCAGTCTAGGGTGCCTGACCCTAGATGCCCCCTATTTTAGTACCCAGCCGCTCTAAATTTAGGGGTCGTAAAGGTAGACTAACCTAGTGCAGGCCTGCTAAGTCGTCCCTATACTTATTACTTTTCTACTACCCTCTTTAGCAACCTTCGGACTTTATCTAGATATACCTACGCTATTTAGCACTATAAGTACCGCGAATACTATTCTTAAGACCTTAGTTAATAAGGCGCGTGCGAGCGCAGTTAGTACTATTAACCTATACTATATCTACCTTCCTATTATTCTAGATAGCCTTAAGTAGTCTGATTATAAGAAGATAAAGCTCTATTAGTTTTAGGTTAAGGAGATACGTCGTGTCTAGTCTAGGGTAGTGTATATTAATCTTAGCCTAATAGATTTAGAGGACTACGATTTAATCTGCCGCTATAATGCCTGCTACAGCGGTGGTAAGGATTATTAGTAGGTAAGTTAGCGCTTTAAGAGTTATGTAGGGGTTTTAAGGCTAATTAGTAGTAGATACCTAAAAATAACTTAGAGAACGTGTTAAGTGCCCTAATTACCCTTATACTACGCTTAAGCCAAATTAATACGTACACATGCGACGAGATTAACCTCTCTAGATTAGACAAGATATTAGTAAAGGCCACCACGCAGGTACTAGAGACAGAATAAAGTAATATTATTATATAAGTATTATTTAGTGTAGTTAAGGGTTATCTAGACTAAGTTACATAGGGCCACCGGATCCAAATTCTGCGGAAACCTGTTAACCCCTTACTACTTAGGTTATAACACCTAGCCTCCTAAGGAGATTATTCTGGTGGTAGGCCTCTCTATTAAGGAGAAGCGGAAGAGAAAAGCTTTTACTATAAAGGGGGGTAGTTTAACCTCCCTAGTTACTACTAGTGCTTTTACCCCTAGGCGCAAGAAGGTTGCTCCTAAGTTAGTAAGAGTCCTTAACCCTAATCCTAGGTTATTAATGCTAATTTAGGATAGTTAGCGTTTAAGGCTAGTATCCTAGCCACGCTAGACTTCCTTGCGGAGGAAGTAAAGAAGAAAATCAAGAGTAAGGGTAATTAGGAGACTTTTTAGTAAGCCTATAAGTCTAAGCGCCTAACTAATTAAGAGGGTTATTTAGTACGATCTAGGGATTCCTGCCCCTATTAATAGTATTTAGATTTTATTTACGTTCTATACCCTTAGGCGGTTTTAGTTAGGTTTTGGTTAGCTATAATCGCGTTAGGTACAGTCTAAATAGGCTTATAAGCCTTTATTAGGCCCTAAGAGGCGTAAATAGGCCTAGATAGCTTGTTCTAGTCTTTACTCTATTTAAGAATCCTTTACCTTATTTATTCTAGTATTTCGCAGCCTATAAAGTGTACTCTCTAGGGTAATCTATTACTAATTACTATTAAGTGCTGTCTTCCTCCTTCTCTAGGGGGGCAACCCCGCCTCTTAGGCTCTTATCTAGGGCGACCTTTAGTCTCCTTGTCTAAGCCCTTTAGGAACTGCTTTATCGCCCTTTTAGAGATCTCCTCCGTAAACAACTACTAGTTCTTATCGCTATCGTATCCTTTCTACTTAACTTTATACAGCCATTCTCCGTCCTGGAGTACCCTAGATTTAATTTCTTTAATTAGGTATATATCCTCCCTTACTTATAGTATAATAACCTTAGGCAGGCTTTGCTCCTGTTATAGCAGTTCTTCTAGAGCTGCCTAGTTTAGGAGAGACATATAGAACACTAGGTGAATATTAAAGTCCTTTAGTAGCTCTAGCTTATATGCCTGTTAACTAATCCGCCGTTTTACCCTATAAGGACCCTAGGACTTGTAGTTAAGTTTCTTCTTAGGCCTAATTAACTATATGTTACGAACGTTAAGGTATACCATGTCCCCTACTATAAAGGTTTAGACCTTATGCTTCCTATTATACCACGTCGCCTAGTATATCTATGCCCTAAGGATCGCTTAGGTCATCTAGGCCCTAGTCTAGGCTAGAACTGCCGCTCTGGCCCTTACCGTAAGTACCAACCCGCGCAGCTGTACTTCTCGGGGCAGGTCTACTATTAGTAGATTTAGGCTGTATACTATAATAAATAGCAACACTCCTGTAAAGCTATAAATGCTATTATTATACGAATATTCTACTTTAGATAGAAGGTCCGCCTAATTAGATTATTTATAGTTATAGAACACTTAAAGGTACTATTTAAGCGTTTAGTTCTATTATTCTGTCTGTTCGTCTGTCTGCGGGTGGAAGGTAGTAGAGAGAAGTTACTTAGTTTTTAAATATTAAGTAAAGGTGCTCTAATAAGCTAATATAAATAGGCTACCTCTATCTATAACTATTAACTTCGAAGGGCCGTATAGGCGCAGAACCTCTCTTTTAAAAACTTTAGCTAGCTCTACTACCTTTAGGTCCTTTCGCGTGGGGATGTAGTGTGCTATCTTAGATAACTAGTTAATAACTACTAGGATGCTATTATAACGATAGGCTCTAGATTTACTCTTAGGTAGATTTATTACTATGTCTATAGTAATATCCTCCTAGATACCCCTTAGAACTAGTAGGCTATTAAGTTAGCCGTGCGTCGCGTGTTAGACAGGTTTCGCCCTAGAGTACACTTAATAGGTCTAGACGTAGTCCTTTACGTATTATTAGACACTAGGCTACTAGAACTCCTATAGCACTAGCTCTAAGGTTCTAGTAAAGCTAAAATAGCCCGTAAGGGGGTTATCGTAGTATTATTAAAGGACGTGTACCCTCGCTAGAGGTGGCACGTATAGCCTATTCTCGTACTATAATAGGTTGGCCAGTCTAATTATCCAGCGCTTTAGCCATTCCGGCTTTGCCATCTCTAGCCCTTAGAGGTACTAAAGGATTTGTTCTGCAGTTTCGTCCCCCTAGCTATTTCTCTTTAATAGCTCTACTATAGAGTAAGCGCTTGCTAAATTGTTTACCACTACCTCCTTAGTTACTAACGTTTTAGGTCTAGTAACTCTTATTACTACTACTAGTCTAGGGCTTCCTGCCTGCTTTAGTGGCTATAGGCTACCTGCTACGCCTACTTTGTCTAAAGCGTTGCCTTTTAGCTATAACTTATGCTATAGGGCCTTAAGGAGTCTTTACTAGGAACTGCCTATCCCGCCTAAGCTTGTTTCCTTCTCTAACTTGTAGTTAGGTCTCTGTAATAGTCTATTAGCGGGATTTGTCCTTCCTAGATAGTATTTAATTTTAAAATTAAACGTTATAAGCTATTCGGCCTACCTTGCCTATTATCTAGTTAGGACTTTTATAGATATAAACCCTTGCAGGTTAGCATAATTAGTTAAAAGCTTAACCTTCTCGCTAACACCCTCTAGGTAGTATTACTAATGCTTAAAAGCTTTAATAATCGCTAGTAACTTACTATTATGCGTGTTATAGTTTCGTTCTGCCTAGTTTATCTTGCGCGAATAAAAAGTAACTAGGTGTTATTATAGCTTCCTATGTTTATCTAGTTACAATTAGCTTAAGATACCTAAGATCGCGAAACCTAAAGCGTTAGTTTTCACTCTCGAGGGTCTTTTAGGATTAAAGTAAGCTAGTAAGGGCCCTCGCATAAAGCTCTCTTTTAGCTAGTAAAAGGAGGCATTAGCCTGCTTTAGTAGGCTTATTATAATTAATTCCTTAAGTCTCTATTGCTATTTACCCTTAGTGGCTCCCTCTAGCCTACTTGTTAGGGCGTAAAGGGGTGCCGCCACTTAAGAGAATCTTTCTATAAATCTTTAATAGTAGTTAATAAAGCTAAGGAAGATCCTAACTGCTTAAACTAAGTTTAGTTTAGGCTAATCTTTTATAAAGGCGACGCGGTCCTCCTCTATCTCTACGCTATCTAGGGATACTATAAAGCCTAGGTATCCCACCTTGCGTGTGTAGAATTCGCATTTAGACAGTTTGGCGTATAGCCGGCGTTTAATAAGGCGTTCTAGCACTGTCTAAACGTGCTAGATGTGTTCCTCCTTTGTCTTAGAGTAGATAAGGATATTGTCGAGGTACACAATACAATAGATATTAAGAAGGTCTAATAGTATATTATTAATATGGCTTTGGAAGGTCGCAGGCGCGTTTATTAAGCTAAAAGGCATTACTGTGTATTTATACTATCTATATCTTATTTAGAAGGCTGTCTTCTATTTATCTCCTGCCCTAATTCGGACGCGGTGGTAGGCGTCCCTTAGGTCTAGTTTAGTGTAGATCTAGGCATCCCCTAGTTAGTTAAGGGATTCCTATATTAAGGGAAGTAGGTATTAGTTCTTTATTATAACTACATTTAGTCCCCTATAGTTAACGCAGAGGCGGAGGCCTCTATCCTTTTTCTTTACGAAAAGGATTAGTGCCCTAGCGCTTAATCGCGATAATTAAATAAAGCCTTATTTAAGGTTCTTCTAGATATAGTCGCGCAGAACTACTAACTCTAACTCTAATAGACTATAGAGTAGTCTAAAAGGCACTTCCTTACCTTCCTCGATATTGATCTTTATCTCGTAGGGGCCATAGTTAGCAAGAATGCTCGCGGCTTCTTTAGAGAAGGCTTCCTCCCACCGTCCCTGGTATTCTTTAGGTAGCGTCCCGGGTGGGCCTCTTAATGTGTCCTTTAGGATAGTATATATAATAAAATAGTTATTTACTATATCTTTAGCCGTGCCGGCGAACTTTTCTGCTAATTTAGTAGAGATTTTAGTCTATTTGCGCTTCCCATGGGCGAAGCGGATAGTCTTATTATAGAAGTTTATAATAGGGTTCTATTCTGCTAGCCAGGGCATTCCTAGGACCATGTTAAATCCACTAATATTACTAACTATAAACAGGCAACTACCGCTCTTGGTTTTACCGTAATTATCTATAATAGTGTAGGGGAGCTTCGCCTGGCCTAAAACGCCTAAGTCTTATCCGTTTAGCGCCACGTAGCGTTTGCCTTTTATTATTATTACCGCAACCCCTAACTGCTTTATTAGATTACTACTAACGAAATTCGCTTTAGCTCCGTAGTCTACTAGGGCTTTAATCTGTTATTAGTTACCCTTATGCTGTACTTCACTATCTAGCGCGATTAGTAAGCTACTACTCCTATCCCTAGGGGTCCTTGCGGCTACGACTAGTTATTATTAACCCTTATTATAGTTAATCTTGCCTATAAACTATTAGGCCTCCTAGTCTACAGCTTGTCTTTCCCCGCCTCGGCCTTATACTTTAAACAGGACGCCTTATAATAGCCTAGTTTGTAGTAGTAGAAGTATTAGTCCTTATTCCTATTCTCTATTACCTAAGCCTTCTTCTTACTGTCCTTGTCGCGATAGTCGCTATCGTGGCGTCTCTAGTATAATTTTATGTTATTTAACCTAGATCGCTTTCGATTGCGCCTTTTATTAACTAGCTTATTAAGGAAGTTATTATTAATATTATATATGCGTTATTTCCTTAACTTATAAGGTTTTAACGCTCGCTAATATATATTTACCTTTACTTTTAAGTAAAAGAGGCTCTTTTATTCGCGCGGCTACTATTTAAGGCGTTTTTAGATTTTCTTATCTAGTGCTATGTAGAAGTTATTAATATAGTCTTTATTATTATTATCTAAGGCCTTCTCTAGTTCGCATTCCTCCTATTAGTCCTTAAGGTAGTTAAGGAGTTCTATAGGGGTCTTTATATCTTATTTAGCTACGTTAATCCTTTAGTAAGCGGCACTCTTTCGCTCCTAGGCTAATTTTAGGGAGTCTACTATAGTCTGCTATAGAAGGTTCTAGGTAACTTTCCTATATCGCTTTCGCTCTAGGATCTTGGCGACTATTTAGTTTTAGTAGTTATATTATGTATCTCCTAAGTATTTTACTACGAACCTAACCTGCGCTTCGTTAGTTTTAAGGGCGGGTAAGAAGTTAATATAGTCCTTATAGGCCTTCTTCTATAAGTTTAGTTTCTTGCGACCCTTACCCTTAAATTAAAAGGGTTTTAGCGGCTTTAGTAGCTGTACGTCTAGGGCAGCAGCCACTATTTAGATCTAATAGTCTTTATCGCGGCTAGTGCGGGCCTGGCCTTGTCTATCCTTCTTTTATAGGCGTTAGATGCTTTTAGAGGCCCTAGATTAGTCTTAACTAGTATTATCTAAGCTTAAGGACGCGTCCTCTGTTAAGCTATTACTTAATAGGTTATCGCTTATATCTTTAGCCTTGTCTAGGTTGCCGTAACCCTCCTTAGGCTCTAAGGAGTTATTAGAGATACTAGTAGTTATTATCTTGTTCCTAACTAGGGTCTTGCCTTTAAATTAGTAACGCTTTACTATTAGAGAGGCCTCTAGTTCCTAGATGCGTTATTAGAGCTATAGCACGCCTAGGCGTTCTTAGAGGGTAACTTCCTCTAATTATTAGTTATTATTACTACTTATAATAGTAGGGGGGTCTTTCTCTAGGTCTGTAAGTATTGTTAGGTCTTCTATAGGCGTTGTAACTATTAGAGGCTTTTGTTTAGAGGGTCCTGCAAGTAGTAACCTGCTTTAAGGGTCTCTTACTATCTTTAAGGTCTAGCGGGTAACTCTTCGTGTCAATTCTATCGTATAGGTGAATTAGATATAAGGGGGTAAGGGATCGTATTGTAAAAAGCGCCTTGACTACGGGCGACTTAGTCTATTCACAGTACTAAGGCGATTCCTTAGAGAGGGAAGAGAAGGGCTGCGGCGAGGGAAGTAGATAGGCGGAAGGCCCGGATAGCGCTGGTCTAGAGCGGACTAGGGCCGTCGAGGGCCCTCGACCTACGACTCGTGACACTTACTTGTATTCGCCACTCGCTTATAAAATACGTTATTTTAAAAACGTTAAAAATACCTTTAGTGAAAAAAGTTTTTTTGGTACTTTTTATAAACTTTAATAACTTAACCAATAATAATGACAAAGTTATAATTAATACACAAAAATATAGAGAAAGACTAGCACAATCTAGCTATAAACTTATATTTTTCTTAGTAAGGATAAGAAAAATGTGTTAACTTAGTAAAGTTAGTTAAAACTGTTCACTTTACCTTAAGGCCCTACAATTTTTTTTAAACGTATAAAATTATTAGATTCTTATATAACGTGCTTTATAAGCGAGCTAATAATATAAGCGAGCTAATTACTCTACTAAGACTCTACTAAATCGTACTATTAATAATTGTATAACTCGATATCTTAACTTTTTCCTTAGTTATTATAATTAAAAGAAGCTTGTATATAGCCTACGCTTCAGGCTGTTAAATAAGGTATAACTTTAACTAGTCCAGTCAATAGGTCAGGGTTAGGTTATATTATATAATAACTTAACCTTAACCTAATCCTAACCTAATTCTAACCTAATGCTATCCTAATATATAGGTTAGAATTAGGTTACTAGCATCTATATTAAATTTTTCTAGTTTTTATTAATTTTACATAAGAATTATTATAAATAGTTATTATATCTAACGTTCTAAAAGCATTATAATTAAGCTATAACGTACTCCACAAGCGAGTGGCCGGAAATGCCAAGACCCCATTAAAACCTACACTCTATACAATAGTACAGAACGTGCATAAATAGTTATAAGAAATTATAGTGGGCTAATTTACTTAGAATCTACTTTTACTTCTTTTATATACGTACGTAAATTATACCTAGCCTTACCACAGCCTCTATAGCGCTATTAAATTAATTTGCCCTTTATTAGCGCGCATCCTCTTTTTTACCTTTTTCTTATTATTACGCGCTATAAAGTCCTTTAGGGTAGCTAGCTACTAACTCTTTTTAAGCTATAAGAACTTCTTTCAACTATAATTTTTTTTTATATAATTTCTATTACGTAGCAGCCTTATTAGTAGCTTAAAGCTTAATAATTTACTTTTATACTAATACTAGCTTATGCGCTACTCTAATAGCGCCTTTTATTATTTTTTAAAGGCCTTAACTATACTTTTTAGAGAACTATTTAGGTACTTTTAAAACCTCTCCTTTACTAGTAATAATTATAACCTAAATTCTAAGGTGTTACTAGGCGTCCATAACTACTATAAGCTACTATTAGCTAATAGTAGTAATAATATACGTAGTTAGACGTTAAATTTTAGTATAATTACCTTTAGGTTAAGAGAAATAAGGCTAGCTCCTTAAAAAAATTAAATATTACTTTAAGTAATTATAGCTTTAAAAGTAGTAATAAAATAGTATATAAACTTAATTTTAATAATATACCTAATATAATTACGTATTAAATCCTTAGCTTAGCGCCTATACGCCTTCTTTAATAGCGAGAAACACCCTATATCTTGTAGCTATAAGAGATACGACGAATATAGAGATAGATATAAAGTAATAATCTTATTATTTTTATAGGATTTCTAAAATTTAAGTAAATTATAACTTTTATAACTATTAATAGTAAGTAGCTAATAGCTACTAATAGTACGCTTTTTTATATACGCGTTAAAGTGCATTAGGTACTATAGACTAAATTTATTTATTATTTAGCTATTTTTAAAGACTATAAAAACCTAGTTACGAGGTAGACCCTTCTTCTAGTACTAAATAGAAAGGTGGTACTTGTCCTAAAAAATAATAAAAGGTAGGATTACCCACCCTACCGCGTTAATACTATAAATAATTACTATTTACTTTTAGTTATCTTGCTATACACCCTTTAGCTTACCTTAACGCTTAAAACCTATAATAACTACTCTTATTATTATACTTATTATAAAGCTAGTTTTATTAAAGTTATAGGTATTTTTATCTAGGATACTATGCTTGGCTTTAGTATTCTTTATAAGCTAGTACTAGGCCCGTGTAACTTTAGGATTCTTACAGGAGACTCTTTTATAGTTATACTTTTAATTAAACTTAACTTAGAGCTCTAGCTAGCGCTTAATAAAATAATAAAACTACTTTTAACTAACTAGCTTATTATAGCGTGTAGTTAGTAAAGAATTAGCTATATCTTTTATAGTGGTAAGTTAAGGTAGAAATCTTTATATATTTAAATTAAAAATATACTATATAATTACCTGCTTCTCTTGTATAATAAGTCTTATTAAGTTAAATATATAATTACGCTTAAAGATAGTTCTAGCACGTTTTTATTTTAGTATTCTGTTAATAACGCTATAAACTATTATAGCCTATAAAACTAAAAGTAGCACGTTTCCTTTAATAGCTTAAAATATAAGCTTTAATTAGGCTTCTTTTAATTTAAGTAGTTTATTATATTATTAAGATATCGCGTTATACTATAGCTAATAAAATATTTTCATAGGGTCTTAGCATTTTTAGCTACTTGCTATGCCCGGCCACTCGCTATACATGTACGTTAAGATATTAAATTAATAAGAGCTTAAGTTAAATCTAATCAATAGATTAATGAATAGACTAAATATAAAGATAGAAGTCTATATTTACGCTCCTATATACAAGTATAGTCCTAGAAATCCTAGAGTCCTATATTATCGTAGAGTCCTAGATACTAAGGCCTCCTTAGGACCCTTAATAATCCTAGAACGTGTGATTTGTTACATACTTCGTGGCTAAGTAAGGATACTTGGCCTGGGCGTACAGATACCCCGCCTCATGTTATATTGGATTCTAATAGTAGATATAGCTATTTTATATTATTTTAGGTTAACTAAAAAGATCTATATAAAGTAAAATTTATATAAAATATATTCACATAGTAACTAGGTTATAAGATAAGTATTCTAGCTGATAAGGTAGGAGCTTAAATGTAACGAGGTAGGCACGGTCGAACACGTGGCCTTCTCTCGCTTATAGAGGTTCCGGCTAGGCTAGGATCAAACACTAGCGCTAGTGGCTGACCCTAGCATATCCTATATATATTATACTATACGAGTAATACTTGGCTTAAGTATTCTCGTGCGTACCTTTTGGTGCAGGTGAGGAAGTCACATAGTATTGGCTTAGTAAGCGGGGCGCTTACCTCATTACATTAAACATAGTCAAATGTATATATTAAGGTAAAGCGGAATCACTAAACCTGTCAATAGCCTGAGAGTATTCTAATTAATGTGATGAAGAGGAAACTTCAATAATTTCTCTTCACGTTGCTTCATTATAAGAGTACTCATAGGGTAATGTCCTCGGTGCGATAGTGATCGGCAACGATGCGGTACAGGTACGAGGGCGCGTGGCCACCACTTCAATAATTAGTGATAGTTCGTGAAGTTGACTGCTGGCTGTAGGCACTTACAGATTGGTGATGTAGAGGTCGACGAGGTCCGCTGGGACGTAGTCGTACAGCGGGTGCTCTACGTCGACCTTGTCTACAAACTCGCCGTCCTCATACGGGACCACCATGCCTGCGTCTCCGTATTCAATGAGCTCGTCGATGTCAAAGGGATATACCGGGCTCAACTTGTAGACGCCGCTGAGGACCACCACTGGTGTCTGGTGCTCCTTGGCAGCCTTTGCGATCATATGTGCGCCCGCGGCTGCGACGAGACCGCCGTTGGCCAGGACGGTGTGGGTCGCCAGGATTACCTTATTGACACGGGACATTATAGCGAAGACGTGGGAGTCCGGGATGACGTAGACTGGTATGCCGACAGAAGTGAGCGGTTTCCACGGATCTTCATCCTCATCCAGCCGAGTTTCACGTTTTCGTCCGGTAAGCAGTATCCCATGTGTCGCGGCGTTGTCGTGCGGGTACGTCTCGGCATGCACCACGGTAAACTTGCGCTTCTTTGCTGCGCTGAGGAGAAACTTCTGGACGGTGGTTGACGCGGTGTGCGTAAGGATGATCTCATTTGAGTGGATGTGTTCCAGCGCAACGCTAGCAATTTGCTCGTCTGACTGATCCAACTCATCTTGCAGCTCCCGGATGCCATCCATGACTTCGCCTTTGAGGTCGATGTTTGAGCTCCTGCTGAGATCTGCCAATCGCTCCAAATTCAGACTCTGTGCAGTCTTGCCATCGGGAGATGCCTGCCCTGTCGGTGTGCTTGCATTCGAGTCGGCAGGCTGCGAGAAGAGCCCAAAGAGAGAGTTGACCAGGGGCGCGGACGAAGTAGGGGCGTATGAGGTATGCGAAGTGAGAAGCGGCGGTCTTCTGGAGAGCTCGGAGGAGTCAGACATGTCAGACGTCATGCTTGCGTCCATGAGCTCTGTCGCCGCATGTCGGAGAGGGCTGAAGGTCGATATGCTGGAGTGTAGGGTGGGTCGGGTCATCGAGTCGTGCTGCGACGGCGTATTGTGACCTGCGTCACTCCCAGCATAGCTGTCTCCTCCGGTGTTGTCGTCCAACACTTCCCGCACCAGGCCCAACACGCGACGTACGATATTTCCTACGACCACCTCTCGCGGCTGCGCTGCTGTGAGACGCCGGCCAACCTGTCGTATGCGCTCCACGAGCTTCGCAGCATCTCGTCCTTTGAACTCGCCCACGACGCGGAGCATGAGCGCGGTGGTGGCTATGGCGCATGGTCTCGAGTTGCGGATCTGTCTACGCTTCAGGAGGCTGCTTTCTGTCAACAGCTGTGGGTGCGAAAAAGGAAGCTGCGACCCACGATATAAGATGCTCCACCGAGGGGTCGGCGGGGGTGCTCTTCAGTGACTTGAGGAAGGACGTGAGCCCCGGGGCCAGCGGCGTTATGCCCTGTGCCATGGTATTGACGTGCGCTGTTGGGCGTGCGTTCGCGTGCTGTGGCAAGTGTACTCGTATGACACTTCAATCGTGGAATGGAGTGTGGCCTTTGTGCGGTGCGCGGCGGGGTGTAATTGAGACTGTCTTACTGGACCAGGGTTCCAGAAGGGTTCGTTGTCGTTAGACTTCTAAGGGCTTTGCTGGAGTCCTGGATACACTAGAGCGTGTTTGCGCGTGTGGCGGACAAGAAAAGGCTCACCTGTCGTGCGTTTCAACGTTTTGTGAGTCTTCTAGTTCGGCTGTATGACTCCCCGGCTCCGTTCTCAAAGGTTTCCATTTTGGGCTTCCCGCGCCTGACATCACATTGCTTTCGGGTGGGCCGCCTCACCCTTCTCACCACCCCAAACCCATCGCATTCGCTTCTCCCACAGGCCCTCGGGTCGCTTGCCCTGTGTCTCCTGGCCTTGTTCGCGACCCGACATTCCCGCTGCCAGCTACTTTGGTGCTTGCTTCTGCTGGTGCCTGTTAGCTAGCTGAAGAAACGTCGCTCGGCCCCTGCAAACATTCACCAACAACGCGGACTGCTGGCGCGACGAGAGCCCTGCGACTCCCCATTAAGCTCCCTCTGTAGCACAGCCAGGCTTGTCCCCCTTTCATGGCTGCGCGCAGAGCATGAATGTACTAGCACACATCGGCAGCACTCCGCCAGCGAGCCCTTCACGATCGCGCGCATCATCCGAGAGCAACATCTTTCACGCCCAACCTCGGCCTAGAGCTCTGGCCCAGTCGAATGATGCGGGCGCGGGACCCTTAGCATCGACGAACGCATCAGACAACATGGTCCCTCGGTGGATGGACCGGGCGAGCTATACCGAGACAGACACGGCGCGGTCCGACTATGACGAGAAGACGCCGCTTCTGCACCGATCAGAGGAGCCCTTCCCAGCAGCCCAAAAGTCGAAGCGATGGTTGATACCCCAGAGGATATCAGACGTGGTCGTCTTGGGCCTCAAGTTCCTTGTCACACCCATTGTTGTTACCGGGCAGTACTTGATAGCATGTTTCCACTATGAGGATGGCCGATTCTCCTTGATCGCACCTGTATACCACATGAGTCATCCGTTCACAAGATCGCGTCGGAAGATGCGGGCTGCGACGATGCAGGCGTCGTATTCATCAGACACCCAGGAGAAGGGAAAGCGCAAGAGCAGAAGTACGACTGCCTCGCAGAGGGTCAAAAAGCCTCCAAAGCGATCGCCCTCGGTTGCCTCGACGACGTCCACGGTGATCACATCTGACTCGGAGGTAGAAAGCGAGCGGCCATCAACGAGAGACGGCGATTACGATGCGCCCGCTCGGCACACGCGATCAAAGTCAACCGCGTCTTCAACGAGCGAGGAGATCGCACCCGCGAAGCGACAGATACGTATCAAACTGCACAACGATGAAGCGCTGAGGCAGCGCAAGGCAGCAAAGAAGACTAGCGCGAAAAGCGGCGCGACGCAAGTTTCGACCGAAGCTGCGAACGCCTTGAAGTCCCCTACAGGCCCTATAACGTCCAAGCAACTGACGAAGTTTCCTCGAGCGCCACAGCCTCCGCGGCCCCTTGTTCCGCGGCGCCAGCCGTCGTATTCTGCAGCGAATACCGCTTCGCTCGGACCGCACCAGAAGACGTTGATTCTAGACCTCGATGAAACCTTGATTCACAGCATGGCCAAGGGCGGTCGCTATACGACCGGCCACATGGTCGAAGTGAAGCTGCAACAGCCAGTAGGAGCTGGCGGCCAGATAATAGGCCCGCAGGTTCCCATCCTGTATTATGTCCACAAGCGACCCCATTGCGACGAGTTCCTCAAAAAGGTATATCTATCTCTCGATAGTAGGCGATATCCGCTAATCCAGCTCGCCACAGGTGTGTAAATGGTACAATCTTGTAATCTTCACCGCGTCCGTGCAGGAGTATGCAGACCCAGTCATCGACTGGTTGGAGACGGAGCGCAAATACTTCGCAGGAAGGTACTACCGGCAGCACTGCACATTTCGCAACGGGGCTTACATCAAGGATCTGGCTCAGGTGGAGCCTGACCTCAGCAGGGTCATGATCATTGATAACAGCCCCATGTGCTACGTCTTTCACGAAGGTGAGGCGCTTCCCGCGCGGACATGCCGAACAATGCGGGCTAACGATCGACGTCAGACAATGCCATCCCCATCGAAGGCTGGATCAATGACCCTACGGATCATGGCCTGCTGCATCTGATACCCCTCCTCGAGGGTTTGCAGTATGTCACCGATGTCCGCGCATTGCTTGCTCTGCGGCTGGGTCAGCCGCAGTCCGCCTGAAGAAAGCGAGACACCAGAGAGCCGCGCTGCATGGCCTGCAGCATTCTCTACACGCAGCAGTTTAATATTTATTGTATTATAGAGGCGGCGGCGTTGGCTAAAGCCGAGCAGCCGCAGGTTGGAGAGAAGAAGATACCCAAGATACCTTTCATCGCACACATTGCCGTTCCAGTCCCACATTTTGGAACGGCGGCCGTCGCCCACTTCATGCTTGCTTTTGTGTTCGTTGGACGTTCCGTCGGGCCGGTCAGCGCCCAGAAGGCCACTCGACGTTCTCCCCGCTTCGTATACCCCCTGCTCACACCCACGCTTTTACGGCCCTGACTTGGCGCCCCCCATGTTTCTTTCTTCTGTTTGCTAAGCCGTTTTACATCAACTCACACGGCTTTTGCGCCTGCAGGTACATCTCCCGCGTATCGTCCCGCTGATCCTGCCACAAGCCCCACGCCTATCGCTTTTCGGTAGCCGTCCGTGCGGGTTGGTCGCATGCAATCCGCCTGAAATCACGACATGGCCCAGTTCAGCTTCGTCTGCGAATTCTTTTGTCATACAGTACTATGCCTGTGCCATCCCCCGTCATCCCATGGATCTCAAATCCGGGCCTATTGTTGAGCGACAGTCAATGCATTCGTTAGGATCCATACACAGAGGTTCGAATAATTCAAGTCGGGGTACTTCGGGGCGATGTCGCGGTCGACTAAGAGTACAACCATGGGCCTGACAGTGGAAGAGCAAACGTCAGTAGTCATTGACGAGTATTCACACCGAGCTAATTTTATAGGTCGAATAGGACTCTTTACGACCGAAGCGCTCAAGCTATACAATGCACATTATTGCTCCAAACCCGATTAGCATCCCATTGTGACAGCGTTGCTTCACTTTTGGAAAACCTAAAGATGGCTAATAGGAAGGACCAGCAAGACGGAGGACTTTCGACTAGATGTGAACGGAGGTTCACTGTATTAGTACGCAGGCTGGAAGCTTACTTTGACTTCCTCTCGGTCCACATTCCTGTTAAGTCGGAATGGCGTCAGAAGCTTTGGGAACTGATACTTCTCTTGTTTAAAGTTCTGCTCTCGCAGCCTTTCTTACAGAAACTTGCTGACTGGTTCAGACCGCCAACAGCTACATTGCGCTACTCGAAAAAGTCGCAGACTTATTTGAGAGCATCGGCAATCTCTTGCCAGACTATGCAGAGCTTCAAGCAGTCTACACAAGACCGAAACATTCCGAACACCGGCATCACGAGGCACGTTCGAGATTGTTGTCTCCCGTCTACTCAGAGCTTGCGCAATTTCTTATTGGAATTCACCTGATGTTCTGCAGAGTATCCCACGGTATGTGACTTTTACGTACAATAATTCCACGGGCATAGGCATTCGCAATTCCTATGTCCATATCTACCGGTGGGCGATTCCACATTGGGAATAACGGCTGCGGCGTGTACGCAAATGGACGGCCAATAATTGGCGCACGTAAACAAGGGTTTCACATTGCAAAAGTCGCACAGCTTATTGCGACCTCCACGCAGGTTGCATCTTGACCCAGGTGTCAGGCAAGAATGTATGTTCTCAAGTAACAGTTTGCAGGGGTCGCGTCACGCCATTATCGCTTGCCATCGCCTGCTCCCTTTTGGCGGCCGCTTGACTCCCGTTTTGCGCAACTTGAGGTGCGACTTCTTCAGCATAGACAATGGATAGAAACAGAGTTCGGACAGAACGAGGAAGACTACGCGACGGTTTTGAAGCACCGGAGCAAGTATACCGACTTCCTCAACAGGCAAGTTGAGGCGGGCGAGAGTGACGAATCGAAGCAGCAGAGGATGGCAAAACGAAGTGCGTATCCTTCGAATGGAGCGCAAATAGTGCTTTCAGGCTGATCCTTGTGTAGTGAGAAGGGTTGACCGAGTCAAGACATGGCTCGGCAACAGCTGCTCTTACCGAGACGCCTACGTACATCGACTTAACCAACGACACCCTAACACTTGCGCCTGGTTTCTCAGTGAAGAAAAGTACTGTCGTTGGCGGAACGTTCCATTCGACACTGAAACTGCCAATGACACAGAACACCTCGAGACTGGTTGGCAACATAGAGTTCTCTTCGTACAAGGTTAGTCCCTCTTCACAACCAAAATCTTTCATTTTATGGTTGCCATCAAAGAAGGTCGATTGGCAGGCTATCTCGAACTGATCCTGTAATTGATCAAAAGACTAACCAAAAAAAGCCGAATCGGGCTTCGGCAAGAGCTTTCTCTCTGGTGCAGTCATAGATGACCTCAGCACCGAAGCAAGCAATCTAAGCATTGATGACGAACACGAGCCTCCTTCCACGGTCTTTTACCACTTCAATGCAGCCCATTCGTATTGCATTCATCCGGATGATGCGTTTCGCGCTTTGACAGACCAGCTTCTTGACCTTCATCGTCGCCACCGATCTACCTTGGACGCGGTATCGTTGCTCGTACGGAAAGCTACCACACGGGCAAAAGCAACGTCAGAAGAGGTCCTGTCTATCCTTGCACTGCTTCTCCACCAACATCCCACATTTCTCGTTATTGACGGCATCGACGAGTGCAGCGACGTTGATCTTCTCCTTCGATCCATATCGGAGCTCTGTAGAAAGACGGATACTCGAGTTATTTTATTCAGCAGACCCCATCTCAAAATTCCAAATGAATACCACAAGTGGGCCTCTGACGCCCCCCACCTATTATCACTCAGCAGGGAGAGCAACAAGCATGATGTTGAAGTTTACGTCACCGAAAATTTTCACGAGCTTGCCAACCAAGGGTACTTCGGCATATCCATGGACCGATCACTGATTACTATGATTGCACAGAGGTGCCACGGCAACTTTCTCTGGGCTAGCTCGCTCCTTAAATACTTGCGGTCGCCGGTCCTGTCCCCAGATGAGCGGCGCTCAAAACTGGAAAGGCCTCATGAGCTGGATGGTTTGGAGATGATATATGCTCGCATTCTCGGGTTGCTCGAATTCAGTTCGGAGCCAGAGAAGCGGTTCGTCGCGAGCGTTTTCCGATTGCTGACCTTTGGGATTCACAATCCGTGCATGCGAGGGTTTCAAAAAGCTCTCAACGTCGTACCCGGTCAACGTACGATCGATTCAGGAGCAAACTTCATCACGAATGAAAAAATACCCTTTCTTACATGTGGGCTAGTCGAAGTCACGTCCTGCAACATTATCTTCACGCACAAGTCGGTCAGAGAGTACCTTCTAACCGTGGATCCTCAAACGAGTTTTTTTGGTCTGCGTGACGAGAGCCTCGCACACGCGCATCTTGCTGCGACAACTATCTCGTTCCTTGCGTTCGACATCCCGAAGCGGTCGTTCGGGAACCGGACCCCGCAAGTCTTACAGCCACGACCCGCACCACACGAACAGAGCAGTGCGACCAGCATGCGAACAAGCAAATCAAGCGACAGTGAGTACAAATCGATGAACTCGGCTGCTTCAACTTCCGAGCCCTACCTCTCTCCACCGGGAAGAATCACCACGCCATCTTCGTCCACCCCAGCGATATCACAGCCGGAATGGGACGCTGACCTACCCTTCCTCCGCTACGCCTCCCTCTGCTGGCCCATCCATCTCACTCGCGCTCTCCAAAATCCTTCTTCCCATGTCAATCCAGCAGTTCAGTACCCCTGGCTCACGTCCCTGTCCACGTTCCTCACAGATCGCGCGGCCGTCACTACTTGGGTCGAAGCATCGTGGCGGTACAATCTTCCTCCCAATCTCTCGCGCCTCGTACCGTTGCTGGAGGCGGTGAAGCAGAGGACGCCACCTGCGACGGTAGAGGGAAGAGAATTGAGGTGGGTGGTGCATGGGATGCGGGAGTTGAGCGAGGGACTAAATGCTGTGAAGGAGGGGTGGGGGCACAGGGTCAGAGAGGATCCTGGCTTGGTATGGGGGTGGAGGGGTGGTAGGGGTATGATCTGAACCAGAGGTAGGAGGGTGCGAGTATAGGCTCCAAATATGTTGACTTTGTTCCAGTGACGGGTTTCATGTAGAGGAATGCTGGGATAATGTAGCTTGAGTTATGTCTCAGTGGCGTATAAAGGGTATTTCGAGATTATTAATGCACGCGTTCGTGATCAAGGTGGAATTTCTAACTAGAGGCTGCCTCCGACCGCGGGGCCTAGAGGTTGGCATGTGAGCTCGCTTTGCCCGGGCCCCTTTCAAGTGCTGGGTTGAATGTCTCAAGCGCACCTGCCCTAAGCACCCGCACGGTTTGCTCGTCACATGACGACCCGATGCCCGGGCGACAAACGTTTATAAAGAACGCGCCGCCCACGCCTTCGACATTTCGTTACCCTTCGCCTCCACTCTTCACCCAGTTCACCCACGACCTGCCATGGTGACCACACGCAGCGGTCGCAAGTCCGCTCCCGCTGCAAAACCGAGCAAGTCCACTCCGGCTGCAGCAAAACCGAGCCGCTCCACTGCAGTCGCTGAAACGAGCAATTCCACTGCATTTGCTGCACCGAGCAAGTCCAATGCTGCTGCTAAACCGAGAAAGTCTACCCCGGCTGCTGCAAAACCGAGCAAGTTCAATGCGGTTGGTAAACCGCGCAAGTCTACTGTAGTCCCTAAAGCGAAGCCCACATCTCAGGGCCTTACGTTCCTTCAGCAGTGGCTTGGTCAGGGCCTGAAAGAGCAGCCAGTGCAGCAAGAGAATCGACGACGGCCAGGCTCCACTCTCTTTCTCAAGCTGCCCGCGGAAACTCTACACAGCATCGCCGCTGAACTCCGTCTGGATAACGATCGAAAGGCGCTGTACAACCTATGCTTGACCTCGAGGGTGCTGCGGAATGTGGCGCAACCTGCTTTGTTCAACCTCTTTAGCATCCTGCGTCGTGAACTTGAGTATGACAAGCGTCTCGGAAAGTTGGTCTATAAACCTCAATACCACGAAAGTTGCGTTCAATTCACTAGAGAAGTTCTGAAGCAAGACGATCTTGCGGCAAAGGTTACGAGCATCGATCTGAACTTTCACTGTTCAAGTAATGGGAATCTACTAAAGTTGAAGACGGCCGACCACGCTGTGTTCAAGCAGGCACACACCATGCTCTTTCCCCAAGCTGAAGTGTGGATAGCTACGGTCCGGAACCGCCATCTGTTTGCGGTTCTTGCGATCTTACTTGCCCGACTCCGAAAGCTGCGATGCATAATCCTCAATCCTCCTCGTGGAAGCAGCTCCGATAGTACAGATATAGGAGTTTCCAACGGATTCCCATACATGCACGGCTTGTTTGCGACTGCCAACCCTTCAGTGCAAGACGTCCAGGATCTCTTCCTCGCGGTGGAAGAAATATCCATCCCCGAGGAACGCATGGAATACATGGACATAACATTGGTGCATCCGACTATAATGACCTGTCAGGATATACTGCATTCCTCACGCTACCTACACTAGAAGTTCCGTGTTCGTAACTTTATCCTCACGAACTCGTTTCATGACCCCAAGGTGTCTCTGCAGCCTAAGGGAGCCATTTCGGGTCTCACACATTTGTATCTGGAAGGCTACGCATTCATCTAAAGCAGGCAGCTCCAGGAGCTCTTGAACTCGGTTCCAAATCTGCAGTTTCTTAGGTTCAGGGGAGGACATCACAGTCGATTCATGTGATACGAAGAATATATCAGCTCCTAGGCCTTCAGGACTGCCGTGGAATGTCGAGCTGACTGGTTGAAGTCATTGGACGTCGATTTCAGAGCACTGGACTATGATAGTACATATGCATATGGAGGCTAGGGCGAGCACGCAGGCGAAGATGAAGTTAATGCTGGTATCGGTCAGCGCGACTTCGGAAGCCTCCATATGTTCGATAAGCTCGAGAGCTTGACCATCGACACCCTTCGACTCGGTTCGTTCCACAACTTACCTCCCAACTTGACGCAACTCGTGGTGCGCGGACTTCGAGTTCGTGATGTTTTAACCGATTACACGGACCTGAGGAAGTACTGTCCAGCTCTAGCGAGCGTGACTCTGCCGCTCCATAACACCGACGACGAAGTGATCCAGTTCGGTCGAGCGCGCGGGGCTCAGATCGATAAACCGCGCAAAGGCCGCAATTACATCTCCATTCCGAATCCAGCACACGGCTTTTACTTGTCATATAAGCACTACTAGGTCTCAAATATGTGGTTCGTGTTCTCGGAGCTCATTCATCGCAACTGTCTGACTTACATGGATGCAGGAGACCTTGTTCAACAGCACGCGGGCTTTTGGACTTCGTCGTAATGGGGATTTTCGTCTGTTTCAACATACAGTACAAGGGAAAAGCTTTTGTATCTCAATCGAGAAGGTACAACGTCGTGTAAGACCTCTCAGTTTAGACTTGTCTTGGTCTTTCGTGTTACCCCAGGACGAGTAATACAGTGGCCGACTGCATCTACTTCGTACCCGGCCGTTGGCCGATTACCGCCACGACTTCTGCCTTCTGGCTGCATGAGCACTTTGGACCGACATTTCGACAACGCAGGAACCACGCAGGGTACCTTTTGGGAACGGGGTGTTCAGACAGTGGCTCATTATGCCACGCGGCATGAATGTTTCGCGCTATGGAGCCATGGCGCTGTGGTTGATGGGATTGGAACATGAGGGATCATATTGTGGGCGCATGCATTCAAAAAGTGTTTACATTTGGCATGGGCCTCATCCGATGGTGCTATATGGGATTTGATACTGGAGTTGACAAACATTTTTTAAAATTTACGAGCGTTGGGATTGACAGGTGCAATTGTGAAGGCGTGAACGTACCCAGCCATGCGACGTAGAAATCGGTGCACGAGGTCTTGGACATAGATACCGAGCCTGGGGTGACTGAGCACCAGTTTTTTTAGGCCGACAGTGGGCCGATTAGACTGTGTCCGTATGGTTTTGAAGTAGGGTATAGCGACATCGTGGGTAGAAAAGCAATCATGCACGGTTCGACGCCCACGTGTAAAGCTGAAGCGTGGAAACAAGGACAAGATTTAATAGCTACCGTGTTACCCCGGGATCAGTCATACAGTGGCCGATTTGCAGCTTCACGCGGAAGGGTTTGTTTCCCGTCATGATGTCATAGTTGATACGAGCAGGGAAACATCACGCGCGAGGAGACGAGAACATGTATTATGCAGTTCCATTCAGAGTTAATGTTACAATCATGCCGGCACCAGGCCTCATAGGGCTCATATCTCGTTCGATCCCATTGACAAACAGGCAAAGCAATCAATGCCCAGGGAAATAACTAGACTAACATCGCATATCCGCTAACAAAGGTGATATTTAGTCGAAGGGGTTGGTCCGGGTGCCCCAGTAGGTAAGGAAGAGGGAGAGACCGACGGTCTCGAAGACGCGGGCGACGGCACCGACAGCGACGGTGTCCAGGGGACGCTTCTCGGTTACGACCTGGGAGACGATCTATGCACCATTAGTGACTATTCTCACGTTCCCAAACAGGCCACTGAGTGTGGAGACGTACCGAAGGAGCAGCAGAGGCGAAGAAGATCAAGGAGCCGAGGTAAGCAGCGCCCTTGTAGGTAAGAGTGCCGGTGGCGTTGATGAGAGCACCAACACCGTAGGCCTGGATGGCGGAGCCAGCGAGGGAAGATCCCCACGAGGCAGCGGCGGTGGCAGCCTCCTTGGAGTTGAAAAACTCCTCCTTGCTGTTGGCAGCCTGGGCGCGGCGGTAGGAGTCGCCAAAGACGGGTCCGAGGACAGCGAGGGAGACGGCGTGGTTGAAGGCAGTGCCGAGGGCGATGGCCGAAGGCTTAACGGGAGGTAGGTCTGATAGAAATCATGTTAGAACGTCTCTAGAACCTCATTGTTGATGCTGAGCTGCTTTGCAGTGAGCAGAGCTCGCGCGATCGCCGATCGTGGCCTTCCGCATTGCTTTGTTTTGCTCGCAGCTCTCCCGGCACGGGCAGAGCAACTTACAGTGAAGAGTAGCCATTGTGAGTGATTAGAGTGTGATGGAGATTGTGTGAGGCGGGTATATTTGATGGAAGAGCGTCAAGTGTGGTTGAGAAGTCGAGGGGACAAGGAACCTTTTGTACCGCCGTTGCTTCACCTGACCTGATCCCATTTGTTTTGCTACGTCATAGCTACATACGAGCGTCACTGGCTGGTGCCAAGACGACATCTCAATGGCAGGTTTGGGGCCCGCAGTCACGTAGCCGATGCGGCTTAGTGGGCTCTGTGCGCATCAGTGCGCTTCCTCGATTGTCCATAATGAAATTGCATGGCCAAGGCGAGATCGGCGAGGAAAACGTCATTCCTAATTTTCTGAGGATGGCGGGTCATAGCTCCCTGGAGCTTGCGAGCCGAGGTTGGGGCGGGCCCACTTCATGCTGGGGCAACAACGCGTGTAGTGTTTGCAGAGACAGCACCACCAATCCGTCGTGTGAGGATTTGGTTGCTGTGCGGGCGCCAATTCACAAGACAATCAATTATCACCGAACTCCAGTTATGGTGCAGTGCTCGTCTCCTGGTCGTTGGCGGCGATAATGTTCAGGAGCCGCTCTCTTGTGGGCGCCGCACTGGGCCTCCTCGCCCTCTTCATCTTCCTCCTCACACATGCGCGCACGAGCACCTTCGGCTCAATCTTGCACACCTCGTCATTTGATAGAAACCCGCAAGTTGCTGCTTCACCGTCGACGACACACATCGTCTTGTTCAAATTCCATGACAATGTGACACCTGGCAATCTCAAAGACGTAAGAATCCAACCCCGCAAACGCAGAGAATGTGCTGAACTTCGATCAGATCACGCTACAAATGCTCGGTCTCGAAAAGTCATGCTTGCATCCTACTACAGGAGCACCATACATCAAGTCGATAACTGGCGGCAAGGGCAACTCGCCCGAGGGTCTGCAGGTACTGAATCTACCTGTACTGTGTCTCTGTGACAGCTTATTGATACTCTGAACAGGAGGGTCTCACCCACGGATACGTCGTCCAATTTTCCTCCAACGAAGATCGCGATTACTACGTTAACCAAGACCCTGCCCACGATGCTTTCAAAAAAACTGCAGGCCCGTTTATAGAGAAAGCGGTCGTCTTCGACTTCCAAGATGGCGTGTTTCTGCGGACTGTGACGGGGCTGTAGAGTCATCGAGAATGAACACAGACCTGGAAGCCTTCCCGACGATACCATCACAATGGGAAGAAGTGGAGATAGGGCGTTATCTCAACCGGCGTGAGAGAAGTTCACCCGGTTGTATCTCTGAATTACCTGGATAGACCCATTTAAAGCATGGAAGCGTGGCAGGTAGAATCTATGCCGGGCAGATATCCCATTGCGTAATTGGCAAAACACGCCTGAGCATTCTATCGCACTTCTACCTGGGCTTTGACAATACCGTATGTAATCAATCTAGTAGAATATAAATTCAAATCCGTGCCAAATATTGTAGTTTCTCTGGTAGAAAATGCGGTGGGTGGCTTTCTCCGGACTTGAAACAGTAACAAAACTTGCTCTGTATACGTGCAATACAGCGTTCAAAGCCAATTTTTTGGAATATATCACTCCTTTCTAGTCTTAGGATTTCTACTGTATCGTGCTCATCTGATTATTACCTGTGAGTCTGTTATGTTATGCAGAGGGTAGTTCGTTCTATGCACTAGCTCTCAGGTGCGCGACGTACAAACTCGCCCCGCCCGGCCCCACGCACTTACCACTCGCTTCCTTCCAATCAGCCTTTCCCCGTGCGTTCCCGTTTCCCACAAATGCCGCACAGCGTTATCCCTTCTTCCCATCAACCTAAGATTGTATCTGCCGTCTCACAACTCGCTGTATATAATTAAAAAACTACTCGATTTTGTTATCCGAACAAAAACTGGATTTTCCTCCGTGGCGCAATTGGCTAGCGCGTCTGACTGTTAATCAGGAGGTTCGTGGTTCGAGCCCACGCGGGGGAGTTGCATTCTTTTTACTGTGCGATTAATTTCATTTATAGTAAGTGAAAATTTTAGTGTCGAAGCTCCCTGTAGTAGGTAGATACAGACACACCTTAGACGCTGCTACAGAGAGCGTTCCTTTTTTATCAGGCTGTTAGAACAAAAAGGGTTGAGTAGTATAGCTAGGTTGCATTATCAATTCAGATGGTTGGGGACGATAAAGAAAAACGTATGGCTCTCGAATCTGGCATGTCAGGAACGATGTGCTCGCTCAAAATGGTTGGGAGGTACATGTAACTGGATGGGGATGCACAGCATTGGCAGGTTTTCTTGTGCCGATACTTCGTTGACGACATTTCCAAATCATGCAAGCAAGTCCAGGTACCGGCTGGATTTTGGTCATCGTGGAGGCAAATACTTAGGAAGAACATGCGAGAATCACGGTAATGACTTTTAATGATTAGAATGATTCACGTCGTTGTATGTAAGCGGTTGTTCAGATCGTACTCACTCATGACTACGCAGCCTATGCGTCATCTTTTGTTAATTGTCACGAAACTTTGGCTAAGATGAAAGACTCCTCCCTTCGCCGTGGCTTTCGGAGCTGATAAAGCAAACACAGGATTTTGCAGTGGTATGCCCTCGTCAATGCTTTCGGACGCCGGGAACAAGATTCATCAGCAGACGGACGTGCACGATATCTGCACAGATGGTGCAATAATGCTAAGATGACGGAAGGGGTGCGGATGCGTTTCGAGGTGTTTTGACCGAGTCAGCATGTGACGAGGTTTGGCTCGAAGATGCGGCTCTGGAAAAAGTCCGAAGATGCAGTGCGGCGTGGTGCAGAGGCTGGACGAGATCATCACACTGTTGGTGCGTAAGGCTGAAAATAGCAGACGCGGGAACGATGTCGATCGCCTTCTTTGCGCTTCCTGGGGCGGGTGCATGTCATCTCTCTCACTAGCTCGTGCAGCCTTCGCTGCCCAAGAGGCAGGTGCAGGACCCCCCCCCCCCCCCCACCCCAGCCACCAACCCCTCACGTGCTGTTGCTTTTGTCATCCTCCTTCACCTCATGCCGCGCATCGGGTCCTTTCTCTCGTTCCCCTATTCTTCCTGTGCCTCACTTGCTCGCCTGCTTGCGGACGCAGATAACCCGACGTGACGTGCGACGACCGTGCTTTGTTTCAGTCTGCTGCTCCAGGATACCCATCATCACGCTCGACTGAATTGGAGATTCTTCTACAGGGCTGCTACAGTACACCTCCTCCGACACACTCGCGCGACTCTTAAACTTCGCTCTCGCCATGGACGGCTCGTTTTCAGACCCCGAGCTCGACTTGAGCCAGCTTCCCCACGACGACATACCAGAAGAGCCCGACATGGCCGAAAGCAGCCAGCCATTCTCTCCTCCTCCGCGCATCGCCGCCCGTTTCTACCGCGCTTCGAACAATCGCCGGAAGTCCTCTGCGACGTCTTCCCGCCGCAACTCGATATCCTCCACGCATTCGCATACGTCGACCCGCTCGTTCCGT
Organism: Bimuria novae-zelandiae CBS 107.79; assembly: GCA_010015655.1. Taxonomy (NCBI): domain Eukaryota; kingdom Fungi; phylum Ascomycota; class Dothideomycetes; order Pleosporales; family Didymosphaeriaceae; genus Bimuria; species Bimuria novae-zelandiae. Next base: position 604,726 of record ML976668.1, on the reverse strand, counting down.
AGCAGCAGGCCCCAGACGCACCACATAGCCCAGCACTTACGACGCGCCTCCATCATCGAAACCCGCAAGGCAAGATTGGCAGACCGGGCTGCTCACGCGGAGCAGGTGCGCCAGAGAGCTGCGTTGGCCAAGGCCACGCCCAGAGGCACCAACAGTGAGGAGCGGGCGTTGGCAGCGAAGCAGGCCCGCGAACGCCACCTGGCACAAGTAGCTGCAGCATGTGCCGAAGAAGTCCGGCGCGCAAAGAAGGTCGCAGAGGACATGAAAGAGCGCAAGGCAGCCGAAGAACGGAGATATCGCCAGGAAATGGAAGACAGGCTCGCCGAAGCCGAGAAGAGGAGGCTGGAGTATCAGCGCAACAACGGTCGCCGGCCCAGGACCGCCAGCTCGCCCCCTGCTGACGCGAAGAAGATCGCAATACGTACCCCGGTCAGCCCCGAAGATGCTGCGAAGCGCATCCAAGCCGCTTGGAGAGCCAGAGCTAGAAAGAACGTCGTGGACGCTTGGTTGGCCTTCGGGTTGTCCATCGACAGGGTCCACGACAACGGTTTTGAGGAGGTGACTGCTCTGCTGAACGAGGAAAAGGTGCTGGCAGCTACAGAACAGATTATGACCCTTTTCGGCCTACTTGCTGACGAAGATGCCGCCTCACGCAGCGCAGCGGTGCGGACATTTCTGGCTGCCTACCTGATCCTAGGACATCCTACACACGTCCTCAGCCGAGACGGCGACCAAGAGCAGGATCTCATCCAGAAGGCCAAAGACTTGATTATATGCTTTGAGGCCGCGCTCAGCAAACTCACAACCTTCAACTACTACACACCATCGCCCACCCGCCTCGAGACGGTCGCACTCGCCCACGGTACATTCATGACGGCCTTCAACCTTTGGAAGGCGCGCGACTCGTCCGCGTTGATCGAAACCATGGTGGCTTCATTTGTGAGCCTTGATGCGATCTGGCAGAGCGTCAAGGATGAGACGATCGAAGTCGTGGCGGAAGAGTACAAAAGCGGCATTCGGGATAACCAAGCGATTTTGCTGAGCAAGATCAAGCGACTTGCGGGTCCCGATCGAGCCTTGCACCTCATCAGGAAGGCCATCCGTGAGTCTAGGCGAGCGCGGCCTAAGAAAGGTCCTAGCGGTGAAGTTGCACGCCCACGCGTCGCTTCACCCACACCGGCTTCTCCTATTGCGGAAGAGCAGACAGAGGCAGCATCACAGCTTGCTGCTTCGAGCGGTCCACAGCCGTCTGAGGGACACCAAGCCAATTCGCTTTCGAAGCTCTTCACTGTCATTCCTACCAATCGGATTTTGGTCCATGAATTATCTGTTGACAAAGAGTACCGGGTTGATGCTTCTCCAACAGCCGATCTACGGGATGCGCTGAACCGCGAGCTCTGCGATGCTATGCGGCGCGGCTTCGAGAATGGAGAAGGAGCAATGTGGACTGTGGCCATGGCCGACAACATCCGCGCGAAACTTTTGCGTCTCTTGAAACCCGGCAACACCATGTATACGCTGATATCGGAGACCCTGGATGTCGAGCTCGTCAGTCAACAGGCCAAACAGGGTACGTTCTCATATGCAAAGTTTTTCGGCTTCATTGCGAACATCCTCCCGAAACTTTGCGCGCCCTTCCGGGATGCCGAGGTCAAGGCTCTAGCGGACGAGCTGCAAGAAGAAGGAGCATTGCCTGAGATGATTGAGAAGTTGTTCAAGCTTCTCCACACGATCGACCTCCTCTCGCTGGACTACTCCAACTTCCTTCTTATGCAATCAGCTCCGATTCTGATCAAGGAGGCTCCAACGTACGAGCAACGTGAATTTGCCGAAGACCTAGAGAAAGGCAGGATCACTTTGAAGAGGACGCGACGTTGGTGGCGAAATGCAGCAGTCAACATGCATACAGAAGCCGACAGACGCGATCCGTGGAACGAACTGCTTCCCATGAATCGACCTACTCATCAAAAGATCTACGCTCGTGGCTTAATCGACCTTGCTATTGCTACACCGCCACTCAAAGACGCTGAACTGCCAGAAACGCTGGAGCTCGACCGGGCCCGCATCGCTCGCATCCGTGAAGAAGCTCTTCGCATCACGACCATTGGCGGCATCTTGCTTACGGCCAAAAATCTTCTCAAGCGAGATGTTCGCTCTCAGTGGAAGAACGAAGCGAACCGTATGTGGGAGGCACTGAAAGAGGGTTATCTGAAAGACCCCACAACGCCGTCCAAGATCTCTTCTCTGCTCGAGTCATCGCACGCCATGCCACCCTCCACCCGTGCTCAGCTAGCCTCGATCGTTACCCGCCTTCTCACCCAAGCCGACTCAGGCAGACTCTCGGACCCTGTTACGAAAGTCCTTTTCCAACGCCTGAAAACGCACATCTTCAACCGCGTGTCTGCTAGCAGCTCAGGCGAAAGGGTCAAAGCCGCAAGTACGGCCACCGAGAGTCTTGCCACAACTGGTCTCCCTGAGTTCGTGTCGCAGGTTGGCGATATCTGTGAGCAGCTCAACAAAGTCAGCAATGTTGACCGCAAGGCACATGGCCAATGGTATGAGGAGATTGCCGACGAGCTGGAAAGACTTGGTGCTGAGGGCTTGGAACTAGAGAGGAGCTCCAGCGTAGAGTCAGAGGCATCGGCTGGCAGTTCGTCCGACTGATCATGTTTGACTACGTGTTTGAATACTACGCTTTGCCGTGGGTACGCTGTGTTACCTCGCGATATGCAAGGCACTAGTGGACTGTTTGCAGTCATTTCTGTATTTCTGTGCGCTTTCTTTTTGCTTCGTCACTGTTTTGGATTCTTTCTATGTTTTGGCTATCCGGCGTCCAAGAGACATTCTTTGGCGGGCGTTCTTTTTCGAGGCTTGATGGGTCTTGCGCAGTTCTGTGATATCATTTGGGGTTCATTGGTTCGCATATAGAGACGATGGCCGGCTTCAGTGCTGTGGCTAAGGATACGACTATACTGTTTCGATTGCAATGACAGTCACTATACTACATTATCTTCTCGTTTGTACCATTGAGACAATTTTATGGTTGCGGCCGGCACCTCTATCAAATGTGAAGGATAAAAGAGCTTGGGCAAGTTCCCGCTTACCACGGTACAGAATTTGAGGCAAGAGCAGTGCAGGCACAGCGCTTACCCACACTTCACACACTGTTGAGGCAGGCAGTTTCTGCCTCCCATTGTCCCTTCTACACAGATCCTCTCACTTCGAGCTTCCTATCACTTCCAACCTACAAGTGACCAGTCCAGCTCACAACATCCCACCCATACCGCGTCCACCATGCGCCTCCGCACCATCCCTTTCCACGAGATCGCCGCCGACATCGCAGAGATAACACATCACGGCGCCTCGCGATCCACCCGTTTTAACATCGCGTTCCACACGCGCGAAGAGATCCTCTCTGTCATCCCCGAACGCCCCGGCTTCACGCACGAAGCGCCTCCGTGGGACCCGTACGCCTACACACTATGGCGCCCGCTCATCGCGCTCAGCCAGGGCCTCTCTCTCTCCCGCGACACCTTTATCTCTAGCATACCCAGCTTCGTCGTGCAAGATCTACAGCGATGCCAGAGTGTGTGGGTGGCTACGGGAAAGACACGAAAAGCGTTACTCGAGTATGTCATCGAGGTGTGGACATGCTCTTCCGCTGGGAAAGCGCTTACCGCGTTCCTCGATGCTGGCAGGGGCGAGGGAACGAAATGGTTCGGCCGCCTCGCGCAGGCGAGTCCGAAAGATGCGGCACTGAGCCCGGTGGTGTGTAGGTCACTCCGCGATGTTGTACTCAGATTGGGGAGTAGTATGCGGGCGTATGGGGGTCTGCAGAATAAGATTGAGCACGCGGGGAAGGAGGGGAGAGAGGTCGATGTTGGGCTGGTGGTCAGTAGGTGGGATGGGGGTATGGATACGAAGAGAGAGCTTAGGGTTTTGTGCCGCCGCCGGTGGCGAGGGGTGGGAGGGAGTGGAGGGCTAGTGCGGTGAGTCAGTATCGCTGGTGCGAGGCTTTGTTGAGACCGTGGGCGGGCTTGGGGGTTGAGGCTACGGCGGGAAAGCTGCTGGATGAGTGCCAGTTTCTTCTTAGAAAGATTGTGGAGTTTGCGGAGAAGGAATTGAGTGCGGCGATTCGGGAGATGCTGTATAAGTATGGGTTCAGCTTTGATGTTGTTGTGAAGGAGGGAGGGGAGGTGCAGCTTGTGGAGCTCAATCCTTTTGGGGCGTTGAGTGGTGTGGGGCTTGCTTGTTCCATCGGGTGAGGAATGCGGAGGTGTTGTATGGGTTGCAGGAGGTGGAAGTTGCGTTTGCGGTGGAGGTTGCGTTTGCGGTGGAGGAGGGTGAGTGGGATGGTGATCGGAGCTCGGATGAGGATCATGATCCTGACGAGGATGATGAGGATGACATTGAGGAAGGAGACAGCGATGATGAAGCTGACCGGTTGGTCAAGGAGTTGGAGAGGTTGAATACAGTCGAGAGTGAGGACGAGCATTAGTTTTCGAATGAGGAAGCCTTTCTAGCAGGAGAGCAAACGCTAGGATAGTGACCGAGAAATGAGAAGCGCAATGACAATAAGCCCCCTAAAAGTCTTGAAGACTTACAGGCTTGAAGTCTTACGGTCTTGACAGACTTCTCCATTTACCTACGGTCAGTCTCTCAACTATCCCTAAGACATAAAGTCGATCGAAGTTGATCTATCATCGGCAGCACCAGCAGTTGCCGGAGTCTGGGGACTCCCTAACATGGACGAAGTCCATGTAGGCAACTCTACAACCCGACCCCAACTCATAGCCCACCGCATAGCCAAGCAAGACATTCAACGTAGACAGGTCAGGTCGAGTCACGACCGAGAAAGCCCTCCATTAGGGGGTTCTAAGCACCACCGCCACAGCGTAGAAGACGCAATACTCACACTAATTTCCAACAGCCAGAACACCACAGTAGCTCCGCAGATCCCATACATTGCTATACCAGAGCGATCCCTCCAAAACAAAAGGTCGGCGACCTGCTTACTTTCCCACACCCTCCACGCACCCACCTCCCTCCAACTACGCCTCTCGCCCAACCACTCCCCTCTCCCCCACCGCACCTCATACACACACGCACATATTATACCCGTGACAACCCCTCGCTTCCACCACACCATGCAGCCCGTACTATTTCCAACCCTAAACTCCCGACCCAATACACCACGAGACGGTGCGGTCGCCCAGCTCGTGCGCTACCGCGACGCCTGACACCCTCCTCACATGCTCCGAACCCGGTCGTGAGCCCGATCCCATCGCGCTCGGCAGTTTGCACCCCACCGTCGCCAACGGCTTCGACCTCCCGGCCCCTTGCTGTCTCCCCGCCTGCTGCAGCACAGCCCCTCAGGAAATTCGGAGGGGGAGGGAAGGGGGCAGGCCCTGCTTCTCAACAGTTACATATAGCTGCAAGAGAAGGTGGGGTGGGCATGGTGGGGAGGGTTTCAGCCTGGGTACACGGCAGGCGCCGCTGGTCGGTGGGCAGAGCGCGAGACGGATACCGGGTGGGAGGGACGGGTGTAGGCGAGGATGCGGTGCGAGGGTGGGCTGGGGGGTCTGTTAGGTGGTGGAGGCTGTGTTGTGGGCATGTAGACGCGCGTGAAGACTAATGTGTGTCATAGATAGATAGAACGAGAGCCTGTGAGGTAATGAAGGCATGGGACCCATACCTTGTACTTGTACTGGTACTTTCGAGACATGCTGGGTTAGGTAATTAGGGTTTATATACTTTTCGAGCACCAAACGGGTGCTATACACGGGGTTTACGCATACACGCCCCGAGACTATACGCCATCCATATTCCCCGGGGAGAGCGTAAAAGTGAAGTCGCCGTGCCCGTAGACGTACACACCACACGTGCGCAACGTTTGCGTTGTTATCTCATCCACCACTCGCCATCTCTGCACGGCAACGTGTCCCCGCCACCGCCCTCGTACACATCCAGCCCTGCACCGTAACGCCTTCCCTTCCCCATCCAGCCTGCCCCCTCCACACACGGCTTCATCACCCTCGCACAAAGATCCATCACTGCTGCACCCCTCCCTCCCAACACCGGTCAGCGCCTGAGACAACACACCATATGTCTATATCCGCCGCATCGCGTAGACGACCGCGCCCTCGTCAGAGACCTGACTGGTGAGCGAGCGAACCCAGGCGCGCGGGCGAAGCACGCCACGGTCGAGTGAGGAAGAAGGCATCGTTGGCAGGGGCGGGGCGTGCAACCGCACCTCATGCCGACTGACACTGACAGACACTGACAATCGAGGTGAGGGGAAGATGCCACGCGCACCTGCAACTCGAGTCATATGTTGTCTCAGTAGGAAGCGATAGATGGGACTGACACGAAGTCGGCCGTGCTGTACTCTACAGTGCTGTGCTGTGCTGTGCTGTGCTGCGCCATCCCACGTAGGTACGCTTGTTGAGCGCCACGCCATCCATCACACGTCACTGCCGCGTCGCTCTACACTGGCAGCTCGCTTGCCCCACACACCACCCATCTTGCGGAATGACAACGCTATCGAAACCTCACCGAACAAGCAGTCAAGACCGAGACGGGCAGCTTTCAAACTTGGATTCGTTATTGTGCCTTTTTGCTCTGCTTCCAGAACCTGGCCACGGCGCGCCCACTTACGCGCACCCGAGCGTGCCACCTAACCCATTAGGTGTTGTGTCCAGATCTATGTACCCCATCATGGTGATTAACATAGTCATACAAAAAAGGCCAATGTAAACTATTACTTTTTTGAGCTGCTTGGATTTGGGTCTCTTCAACGTCCCACCTCCAGACCCAGGCTGCGCTGACCCCTACAGTCCCAGACGAGGACGAGGGGCATAGCCGCCGAAGTAAGACAGAATCTCTTGCTGTTCACTTTGCTTGCGTAAAGGCAGCCAAAAGAGATTAGATACTAAACAAGATACAATATGCTGTAGAAGGAAAAGACTTTTGACTGATGAGCCTTGTGACGTCGCTGCGTGAACATGCCGTAACGCTCGCTCGGCCATGCATTCGTCGTGAAAAATGCTAGACTGCTCCCTCTGAAGGAGATGCATCCATACCCGGACCAGTCTGCAAATGATAACCCTCTAAAACCGTGGTATTTGTAGACAAAGGAAACTCGTGATAAGGAGCGGTCGTGGCTCGAATGAGCTGTCAAAGACAAGGGTCGTGCAGGTCGTACCTCGTGAGCCGCCGGCGAAAGGGTATTGTTACAAACACTGAATAGAAGCTTAATAGAACACAAATATGGACAGGGAGAATGGGCCGGGCTGCGTTCATGGCCCGCGCGCTCCGGTGGACGACCTGCCAAGAAATGCAGCTGGGAATTTGAGGTCGCTGAGGAACTTGAAGAAGGCGCGCTTGCGCGGTGGAGTGCGCTGGAGAAGTGGTGACGCGGCGATTTGGACCATGGGGCCGACAATGTCCTCGTCGCCTAGTTTTGGAAACTTGCCTTCGCTCTTTGGGTCGTTTAGCGTCGGCATCTTGCTGAGTGGGGCAGGTTCCATGGGCGACGTCGGTTCTGGTTCCGCACCCTTTTCGATCGCACGCGAGTTGGCCAGGTCGTGATTCTTTTTCCACTGGGCGTCGATCTCCGACCACTTCTTCTCACATAGCAGATAGGCTTTTGACGTGGGACCGTTGTGCTCAGCCATGCGCACTTGGTGTTTGGTGAAGTTGCAGCGCGCTAGTTCCCAATCAGCAAACAATTGCCGGAGAGCGGCCGCATCGCAAACTTCAGGCACGTATGGCTCCGGGTGGATGGTAAAGTTGTTGTGGCCGAGAACCAGGGCCCACTTGTCATCAGGATCAGCCAGTGCGAGTGAGGGAATCTCATTCGAGGGTACGAGCGGACTCATACGGGACGTCTTGAAGGATGCGACTGAAGCCTTGGTCGAAAGTGGCGGGGTGGGATAGGCGCGAGTTGCAGGTGTTTCCACGGGAGTTGACACCAAAGAGTGCATGGGATCAACCGAAACAATTTCCGGTGAATGGAGAGGTGACTCTGGAGGCGCCGCTTCGAACCGAGTCTTGACCAGTAGGGGTGGAAGCAAAGGAGTAGTCGCAAAGCGCTCAGAATCAATCTCGTCAACATCCATATCTACTGCATTGGCCTTGGCGATGTCGATGGGAGAGGAAACAATCGACTCAGGGATGTGCTCCCGGCTGACGGAGGCAGAGATTGACTTGGGCGGGAACAGCTCCATTGGCTCGTAGCCTTGGGCCTGATGGATGGAGCTGGTGATTGAGGATGACCGCGTCGAAGGCACCCTCGAGGGGGTAGCACTCCTTGACTTGCCGTTCAGCGTCGACGCCCTCTTGCGCTCTCGCAACTTGCGCGAGAAGGAGGGAAAGTTGCGCTCAAACTTGTGCGTGACACTTTGCGCAGAAGACTCAGCAGAGCACCGGCGCTTCGAGTTGGGCGACTCGTAGCCATAGCCTATGAAGTCATAGGCCTCTGCGATGGCAGGGTCCTCAGAGCTCTCAGCATCGCCTGCTATTCATGTTAATGCGAGCGCGATATAAGCGAGACGTCAAAACTTACACTGGCAGCGGGCGACGGTCACATAGTCCTCCTCGCGCTCCACGTCCTCGGTGAGCTGAGGGAGCTTGCCCGATGCATTGGGAGTAGCATCGACCGGATCATACGCCGGCGGACTTGAGGAGAGCGACGAAGTGGAGCTCGGAAAGCGGAGATGTCCGCGGTAGAAGCTCGGAGTGGGCGGCGTCGAGCATTCGGAAGCAGAGTAGAATCCAGAATCAGTGCTGGAGTGCACCGACGAGGCGGGGTCGTGAGACATGTCGAGGGAACTCTTGGAAGACTTTCGCTGGGCCACCAGCTTGGGGAGCATGAAGGGTTTCATTTCGGGCATATTTTTGAAGGTGCCAGGAGCGGGACGTGTTTTCTCGCAACGAAGGCGCTCAGGCCATTACCAGAGAGAAATGTAGCAACGCAAGCAATTTATTTGGGCTGTGCTCGGCGACTGCAGTGTTGTAAATTGATCCTGGGGGGAGAGTGGCGGTCCGGGAGGTCTCAGAGCGGTGCCACGACAGACGGTGGTCGAAAAACACGTAGGTACCTCTGGGTGTTTATCCTACGGCAAGAGGGTCAGCGCCCAGGCGTCGGCTATTGGGCTGCTTTGGGGAAGGCACGTGAGGCGAGTGGAGCCGAGCAATGCAGGAAATAAAGCACAACACTCACCGGCTGGTGGTTGGCAATTGCAGAGGCCGTGGTGGAGAGAACGAGTGACAACGTAGCAGCAGGGAGCAGCAGCAGGTTTAGTTGGACGGGCGCAAGTCAAGGAGCGTGGGCGCGCAAGAGAGGGTTGACGAGCAGGATCGGGGGTGGGCGGCACATTTGTGTGGGCTCTCTGCTGCGGGTGTATGGTGCAAGGGTCAGCAGCCCTAGACACCGTGACCGAAGCTAAGAAAAACCAACTCGAGTGCACGCTAAGCCAGATAAGTCAGAAGGAGGCTTCAGCGAGCGCTCCCGGACTCCGCGTCCACCGATTCAGTGGCCCACCGCGGTCGCACACCTGCACGCATGTGCAACGGCGGCCTCGCTCAGATGATGCCGCCGCTTGCACTCTACACGTCGACGACTCTACTGCAAACCTATATACATGCGCACTTGAGCGTTCACTGCTCCTCCACACGCGCGGCATCGCGTCACACTGCGGTCTGGCCGTGTGTTGCTTATTTTTTCCTCCACTTCTTTTGCCAGCGGCGGATTCCGGATGCTGTTGGTGGGCTCCTAACCAGCGCTCCACCACGGCCCACGCTCTGGTGATGAAAACGCTGCCCTGAGTAAGCTATGCAGGAACAGCTCGGCTCTTCCTTCACCGGGCGTTTGCCATATCTGGCTGAGCCTTCCCATCGTGAGGCTACCGGGAAGTTGGTTGTGGAGGATGTCTTCCCAGCGACTCATCAGCGACCAGCTGGGGCCAGGATTCAGGAAGCTCAGGAACGAGCATGGTGGCTTTCGATGTGCCGCCCTGGACCTTGCAGGGAAGAAGGCGGAGCGTCGTTCGATAGCTGTCTCACATCCCCTCTGTTGATCCGTGTCGTCCAGACGACACCATGACATGATTCGCTGCGGAAACAAGGAGGTGTTCCTTAAAAAACCAAACAAACAAACAAACAATACCCTTTGTTTCAACGACTACTCACGTTCAAACTCTGATTGCCATCCTGGTATGCGTGTCAGTTTACGCTCTCGGCTCGTGACACACCGAGCTGTGAATGCAACAGCATGTGTTGAGACATGAGGCCGCAGGCCAGAAGCGAGGTGGCTGGAGAGGAAAAGGCCTTCGCCCAGGCGGCGAATCGGAGCGGCGCTGTCGCAAAACCGGCCGTTGCGGCTACGTTGATTGGCATGCAGCCCCGGCCCGCCTTCGTTTTTGTGCGCCCGATTCCCTGTTCCTGTCGCCCTCCTTGCAAAAGGCACCGCGAGCGCCTCGCTTCGATACTGCACCCAGGCACCAATAGCAGTGCCTTTGCGAGCCAGCGCATTGCTAGCCAAAACGTCGTCGCGTTAGCGCCGTCGGCTCCGGCACTGTTGCGCTCACACGCTGCCCGCCCAGCGACGTCGCAATAATGCAGTTGAACCGCACCTTTTGCGATTCGCGGGCGCGATGCGCCGTGCCGTGGCCGGAAAAGTCTGCGATCGGCATCCCTACAGTTCGGAAGCGAGTCCGACTCTTTTTGCTGGGATCATGGATGCGCTGGACCTGGACGCTTACATCATATCGACATCCAGCCGGGACTAACGACTCACTCTGCGGCAAGGCGAAAGCTGAGCTCACCACCATCAGCCAGCGAATGGCGGGAAGCTATGCCTCTCGCCTCGCAAACCTGTGATGCGGGACGGCAGGACAACGTTGCCAATGCCCAGACTAGCAAACTGTAAACGGAAACGGTTTTCACCACTCGCTCACCTACATTGATTGCGCTGCAAATGGGAATTGCCGGTGAGCAGTTGCTGATGAAGGCCTCGCAGACCGCTCGCTGTACCTGTTAGGATGTACCACTTTCCCCTCTCACTGACAGCCAAACTATATACAGTACGCAATGTACACTTGCCGTGTGTTCAGTAAGCATGGCCGACAAATCCTATGTGTCAGTTGTACCTCGGACCTTCCATACGGCCGCGCCCGTGAATGTGTCAGTTGCAGAGAGTTAAAAAAAAAAATTCAATGCTTCAGGCCATTATCCACTCTGGCAGTCGAGAACGTGGTTCGCCGCCTTTCGCCCTTCTCCTGTAGCCTACCCCCACTGCCTCCCTCCCGTAGGTTAGGAGTAGGCAAGCTTCTAGACGCCCTCGTGCGGCCAACGTGCGGCCAACGTGCGTTTCGCCAACCCGCAGTTTGGTCCACTTGCCCATGGCCAATTGCAGTTTCCCGTTGACATCAAAGGCTGCTCATAGGCTGAGTCTATATCCTTTTTGCGTTGGATTGGATGACTGCGCAGATGCAGAGTACTCTGACGTCTACCCTACGTGAGAACGACGCATTGCAATATCGCTGATGCGTGCCCGTCGTAGTACCGCTTAGGGTATGCGACCGCGTGTGTAAACTAAGTTGAGATCTGAGACACTGAAGCTTCATACTGCAAGCAAGTATAGACGGAGCAGTATACACTGAAATAAACGCAGTATCACACTCCATCATTGAGTCGACATTTATTTTGTTGAGCCCAAGGTGCATGTATCTACCGCGCGCGTTTGCGCTTCCCCTGCACCCACGTGCCGATCAACTCTTTAGCGACATCTTGCCTTCGGCTGCGATAATTTACGTTCCCATCCCGTCCCGCTGACGACACCCACGGGTGAGCACGACGCCGTCGTTTGCGGTAGCATGTGGCTTCCACGCCGGCCGCAGATTACTCAGAGCCAGAACATGCTCCATATTTTCTTCTGCTCCTCGGAGCCCTCGAACTAGCGGAGTAACAAATCAGTACTTTGCCGTAGTCTAAGTGGCCCTATGCCGTGCCGACAAGGTCAGAAAAAAAAAAATACACGTACCCGAAAGTCAACGATAGTGATGTCTTGAAAGCCCTCGGAAGGTTTTGGCTCCTGGTATTTTTTCTTGAAGCTCGCGAACGCTAGTTTGGGGAGGAGGAGCCGTTGCTCCGGGTTGGTCTGCGGAGGGATCGTGTTAGTTTGCAGAGATAGTCTCGGAGGTACTTCGCCTCCTTCAGCCGTGCCGTTTGTGTTGCGCGGCTTCAAGTACACTGCCCGTACTCTCGCGTAGACGAATAAAGTGCTCCGGTACTAGTTTGGTACTTCGCCCCTCTGCCATGTGAAGGTACTCACCTCTGGACCGATGTTCAGCGCGCGGACAGCGTTGTTGTGCTCGCATAGATCACTCGATGCTGTGAAGACTACGCAGCGGATGGGAAGCTTCAACCGCTTCGCTAGAGCAGTCCAATGAGCTCTCGTTTCTTGGTCTGCATTGGTGTTGTCTGTATGTTGCGATCAGGTCGTGAACGCACGGTGGAGTAACTGTGGGGCGTGCATTTTCTTACCGATGGCTACACTGGTGCCCTCTCCAATCAGGTCTTCCGCGGCCTTGATACATTTTTCGCGCTGTTTGGATGAGGTTACTCAGGGTGTGGGGAGTGTGGGGACACGGCACGTGTCGCGCGGACTGCTTACAGTCTTGAGGATGTCCTGGTTGATGCGTGCATAACCCAACGGCTGCAAATACCTCCAGTAGAACGAGGATTTCCCCGCGCCTGGGCTGCCACAGAAGAGAACGATATCGAGCGGATTCGCTTTCTCAAACCGCCTCGGATCTTTGGGCCGTAAAATTAGAAACAAATCGATACACTAATGTTGACGTGGCTTAGTATCCCTGACTTACTCGCATCTGTTGACTTGCCAGCCTCCTGTTGAAGAATAACAGTGGGATGGAATTCTCTAGTGAACGGTCTGGGAGATTCCGCCAAGAAGTACTCTTCCGGCGTGTGGAAAGGTACTCCAACATTGGCGGCAAAGTTTCTACATCTTTTCAGTCTTTCTATACGAGCATAGTTGCATTCGGAAAGTTTAACCCACCTATCACCGCAGGAGAAGTCTTTCGCTCTGTCTCCTGATGCTTCGCGACCGGCTGCGTCACCAACGAAGAAAGAACCTTCCAAATCAACAGCTTCTGTGCGCTCAAGGTCGTAGTCCTCGAGCAGTTCCTCCCACATACCTACTCGAGGTTTGCGGTACCGATCGTGACCGGTGGCAGCATACACCGAGATCGGCAAGTCCAGCTGCGTGAAAACAGCAGAAACTTTCGCTTTGAAATCCGCCAATCGTTTCTGGTCACTCTTGACCGTTTTGGGGTCTGACTTTAGACTGATGCCCGCTTGGTTGCTCAACACTGCAACGAGATATCTGTTGAACCGCAACATCGGGGTTAGCGAGGGGCTCTGCTGAACGCAAGAACGGTATGACCAGATCGTACCCATCCTCGTGAAGCTTTTGTAACTTCTGCGGAACGCTGTGGTGCCACCATTTCCAATCAGTTGCATCACGGCCAAACTTCTTGCCAGATGCTGGTGTGATCAATGTTGAGTCCTACGACATAGATGATCAGCAACCTGCAGAGATGGGCTTGAGCAACGCTCCCGAATCACCGACGTACAAAATCGAAAGCGGCTATTTTCCGCTTCGCTTTGATGGTCTGGGCCATTTGCGTAGCAATCTTGACGTTGTATCGCCCGATTAGCAGGCTGTCATTGACGACCCTCCATGCCATTTGATCGTGCTCCTTTTTGGACAAGGGAGTGAAAAAACTGGCGATGGCCTTGCCTGTTCTTGTTAGCCTACGCGCTGTGCTACCTAAGTAAGTGCGATTACACGTGCTTGTGGTCGTGGACTGCTGCTTCCGCTTAGCTGGCGGGGGAGAAACGGCCCTGTCGCTCGAGCTTGGCCTCTTTCCTAGATTCGGTCGCTGGGACATGTTCGAGCAGATTCGGGTGTTAGTTCATAATTATCGGATGTTTGTTTCGCGGAAGTGTATTGCTGAGCGGGAAGAAGGTTTGTCGGAGTAAGGGCCGAGGCGCGCTGTTCGCGTAAAACGCGTCCTCGCGGTTGCACGTGCATAAGGTTTGACCCTCGACGCCTTGCCAGGTTTTCACAATAGTTTACTGCTTTCTTCTTGAAACATCCTGCTTATAGATCTAGTCCGAATGCGCAATGCTTGAGGTCGACCCCGCATGCAAGACAACGGGCCGGCAGAACCCTCCGAGCGAACCCGCACGCTGCTTTTTTGCCAGTCTCTCTCAGCTTGAAAATTATATCGTCTTGAACAGCAGCAGCAGGCAGGTTTGAAGACGCCAGTAGAATTATCCGCAACAGTCACGTCCTCCTCCGACACACCATCCTGGGCTGCAATCATGAAGCTCTCTAAGGCGCTATCAGCATCTGTCATGGCATGTAGATCTTGCATTCAAAAGAGACCTGGATTACTATTCGTTCTACTTGCGTAGGGGTATCATTTGGAACGACGGCCACGCCTTCTGCCCGGCGCCCGCTGCCGTGAAGCTTCACGTTCAAAGCGAATAGCCACTCAGACGCGCTCATACGTGACCTGCCGAATCAACGAACCGCCTGTGCGGCTCGAAGATGCGGAGGGCGGTACCTAACCCGCGTATCGAGCGAAAGTCTGTCCGGAATGTCCAATTCTACACAACCCTTCATCTGCTTCTGGAAGCTTTTCAGCTCATTCACACCCTCTTCCAGCACAGTCTGGTTGTTGTAGTCCTGCACGCGCACCTTTGCCTCCAAAATGTATGCGCCGCTCGGGTCGAAGGGTTTGAGGGCAGCGAATTCCGGCGGGTCGACCTTCGGCGTAGTCTCCAAAGACCGAACGCCGGGCTCGTGGAGGATGCGGTGGAGAAACACGACGACGTTTCCGTGGACGAAGCGATGGCCTTCTACGTAATACTCGGACACGAATCTGTGGAGCATTAGCTGAGCCGACGCGAGGGCATGGGCTATGATTACTGGTGAGGGCCCATTGCGACCATCCACGCATGAGGGTCGCCAGAGAGCAGGTCAGTGGACGAAGCCAGACGGACAGAGACGCCCCGATCTCCGGTGTCTGGCATGTCTTGGAATTCGAAAGACCATGTTGGCTCTTCACCGGATCCTACGTCCGCTGACAAACGTTTGCTGTCGGCGGGCTGCTCGTCTGCGCGTCCGAAGTCTCCCTCGTCCAACTTCTGAACGAGTCTCGTGTAGAAGAGGCTTTTCACGGTGCCCTGCTGCTTGACGGGCTTGCCTCCCACAGTCTGGGATCCTCCACCTCGGCCGAGATGCGCGCCTGGCTCCTCGGGCTCGCGTGTTGGCTTATATAGGATGTGCCTTTCGAGGACGCGACGCGGCTGCATGGCAGCATACCCGGCGAGGATCTTCAGGACCTGCTCATGGCGAGGAGCTGGAAGCTGCCCATACAGCAGCAGCTCGTGCATGGGAGGTTGAGTGCTCTGTTAGCCTAAGATGGGCAATGCAGAGGCCGACAGTCGGGGTTGGGGGTGGGGTCGTAGCCGGCGATTCGTGGGGTGAAGGTGTGTGATTGGCGGGGCATCTGGGTAGAGGCTTCGTGGACGACACGGCAGCCAGCCCTAGACGCCCAATACTCCACTTGTACCAACATTCACCCACTGTCATCCGAGTTTTTGCATTCACACTACACAGACAGATAGGAGTGGGGGTGAAAATTCTGCATGATAACGGAACTGTGTTCAGAGCTCTGCAGTCAGCTGTTGGGTGTCCACGATGCTACGGGTCCAGACGCGTAGAGACCATTGGCAACCTTCTCCGCATGCGGAGTTCGGCGGGAGCAAAAAGTGTCTCGCAAGTGTGTCTGCACACGCAGTGCTCATTCGACCATCAGACGACACCACCGAGCGTATCACAGGTTGATGACTGTGTTGTCCGGATGCTCGTGGAAGAGCTCGAGAACGACAAACAGCAGGCTGCATTCAAGCTGCATGTAGAATGAATAGACATTATCAATCCAGAAATCCATGATTACATTTTTAATCCTTGAAATCCTCAAGAGTGCACGTTTGTTGTCCATATGCAGACTGCGGGCACCTGCAGCGTGGGCGGGCCTCGGTGTTAGCGCTTCCTGCGTAACTTGAACTATTTATCGGGCGCGGCTTCCTTGGTGAGCAGATGCGCGGCTCCCCTCCACCATAACCACGGCTCTATCCTTTCCATCCGTCCGCCCAATACTCCCTCGCTCTCCCTTCGCACACCGGATTTCAAATACGACTTTTCTTCAGCTTCCCATCACCTCAATTCCATCGCTGCTGCATCACAAGACTCTCCCTCAGCTCCGACTCCACTCCATCACGCCATCACAATGAATGCCACCAAGATCCTCCAGCAGGGCCGCCAGCCCATGATCCGTTTTCTGGGCAAGCGTAGCACCCCTAGCAGTGAGTTGACCACCACGAGGACATCAATGGCACATGTAACTGATATGCGACGACAGAGATCGACCACACTCCTCAGGTCCACCCAGCCTCTCCCACACACTCTCTCCCCGAATCGTTCGCCAGCTATCGCCAGAAAGCCCAGCAGCACGGCCCTCTGAACCAGACGAACAAGATTTCTACGAGCCACATCGGTGCTTCTCCGGGCTCGTCTCTCGGCCCTGTTGAGGCTGGAAAGGGCATGTACTTCGACCGCTCCGAGCTCCCCAAGCGCTTCCAACGACTGGCATGGACTGCCGACGAGATTGAAGCCATCGAGTCTGGCGGCGCAAGCCTTCACGCATGAGCGACGAAGCGATGAAGCGCAGACATCCTCTGCGCCGGAACGTGACGGATGAGACAATTCTTTGTACACGAAGCATCATGGTTCTGGGTGAATCATGACTAGAGAGCGAGGGCTCGTGCTCGCCACGGTGATGATATATGGGATGCATTGTTACGTGGAGGTAGACTGAGCCTTTTGACGGCGTTGTTATACCCTGTAGATTTGAGGAAGGAGCGCTGAACACTGTCCTGACGAGGACTCTATTGGCATCAACAATGGACCACTTTCTACATTTTAAGTACTGAATGGAAACACTACAAATTCACTACATGAACTCGCTATCAATGACCCATAAGTTGTGCGTTGGCAACGACGAGCCCAATCGTACCTTCCTATCCGAAGCCTGGGTCGCTCGGAAGGAAGATCCAACGATCCACTATGAATCTCACCTCCTGAAGCCTCCAGACATTCAATCGCATCAATGTATCTTGCGCGACTCACCTCGTTGTCACAATCCTAACATTGACGTCAACCTCACACACCTCACGCTCGGTTCCGCCCGGAGCTCGGCGCACTCAGCGCTCGCACCTCCAAAAATCACTCTACAAGTCCACACGTCCAAGCCCAAACGCCTAACACGCGAGCCTCTACCCTGCGCTTCCAGCCCGGCGATGCCTCGGGCCACAGTCACAGGTATTACAGTATCTCTTATCAATGGCCGGCTCGCCGCCGGACCTTCCTGTTCCGCAATTGCTCTGCTGCATCGCGTGCTCGCCGCTGGCCCTCGCCTTTCTCCGTACCGCTAGTTTGGTTCACAGTCGGCCGGCTGTTAGCGCCATTTGGTGGGTTCGGGAAAGGTTTCCGGCCTACGTGGTTTTTTCTCTACTAGGATGAGGGCTGGATGATCTGGTTCTTTGCCGCGGGGTGGAATGGAAAAAGCTCCCGTTTGGGAAAAAGCCGGTCGGAGGGGGGGGGGGGTAATGAGTGGGTGCTTACGATCTCGATGATGCAGGAGATGTTTGGTGAATGTGAAGATCACGAGCGTGTGGTGCTGTTTGAATATGTCGGAGTCTATACTCAGACGGTTCTATGGGATGTCACGATGGTTCCTTGATCAGACCTATTTGGTCGTCATCTACTGATATATTACAGTGAACGACATACTTCACGGTACCAAGCGGGTTCAACACGCTTCATTATTCTTCGTTCTCTCGTTTCTACTTCAAGTCAATTCCTTTCGTATGCTTTCATACAGTCATTTCTCTCCCAGCACTCCCTACAATCTGAAGCTGTCTTGGTTGGCTGCAGCCCGGCCTGTCGAAGTCGCCAGCTACCCTTACGGCTCGCGCTTGTTGATCTTGAATCCGAGAGGCACACCCTCAGTGCGGCGGTAGCCCTGGACATCGGCCTCGGCCTCGGCCTCCCTCTTGTTGATCTTAAATCCAAGAGGCACGCCCTCAGTACGGCGATAGCCTTGGACGTCGGCCTCGGCCTCCCTCTTGTTGATCTTAAAGCCTAGAGGAACACCCTCCGAGCGGAAGTAGCTGCCACCGGCATCTGCCTCTACATCCCGCTTGTTGGTCTTGAAGCCTACGGGTACACCCTCCGAGCGGAAGTAGCTGCCTCCAGCCTCGGCTTCCGCCTTGCGTTTGTCGCCTGCATGACGTTAGCATGCCTTTCGACGTCCCTCCTCGTGGACTGACCGGTAGGTGCTGCCGCTGCGAAGCTGGCGATGGAAAGCAGAGCAAGAGCTGAGAACTTCATGGTGACTGGACGTTGATACTGATATTCTAAGCTCAGTGAAGAGATGTACTACTTCGGTATGCGAACACGTCAAGCCCTTATATACCACCTACACAAGCAACAACATCCATCGTTTAGACTCGGTTCCTGGAGCTTGTCCAGTGAGGGATGGCCTGTTTATCCTGTCGACAAGACATCTTGACACCAGTCGTACCGCGTGCCGTTCGAACTTCTTTACCTTCCTGTCCAAGACGACTCCCCGTTGTCGAAGCCGCCCATCCGGGATTCCAACGCAGTAGCTACACCTCTTATCGTACCGCCAAGATAACTTATGGCCGTATGCACGCTGCAACGTGGGCGTGATCTAATTCTCCTTTCAATCTGCGAACTTCTTGTGAAATGCCACGTACGCGGTCATGAACATCCGTCCTTCAAGTAGTCGTGGCTTTTGTGCAAACATATCTTGCTAACACAAAAATTGCTCAGAGGTCATTGCCGTACGATCACTGTTCTTTGCATTATCTGCGGCTACCATGTACGGCCGTAAGCACATAAGCTTTCGCCCCCACCATCTCACCAACTTGCAATCCTTCGCTATGTTTCTGTTCTAGCATACGCGTACTACACTTTGTCACCTTCTCAATCCAGCAGCTATAGGATTCTGGAAACCGTCGTCGACTTCATCGCTGCTCATCTTTACTGGACAGTTCGAACTGACAACCTGGTGAATGTGAGCTATAACCTCGCATAGGATCACCATCGGTAGATCAACGTTCTGTACGAGCCCGATTGCTAAGAGTCAAAGAGAGGACCATATTCCGATAATCAGGTCGAGAACGAGCACGTCCGGCATAGATAGACGAGAGACGAAAGTGGTCACGACAGCATCTCGGCCCAGCATCACCCTTTGCATGCTCTTTATTCAACTAGCTTCCATAAACATCTCCCTTACGACATAGTATCAAGATGGGTTGTCTCAGTCGAAGTTCACGCTATGAAAAAGTTGCCGCGACAGACTCGACCGACGATTTCCCACAACACGCTCAATCCCTTCCTCTACCAACGCGCTTCCGAAGAAACATCACCTCTTACCTCAACCTCCTCTTCTTCCTCACCAATCTCACCTTCCTATCCACACTCCTCTGGACTGCGCACCTCACCACGTCTCCAAACACCCTTCTCAAGAAAACAAACACGTACACACCTCTTCTCGACCGCTACAACTTTTCCTTCAACCGCGTCAAGAACAATGCCAGTCTCTTCAACACGCCCTACAGCATCTACAAGGACGCTCCTTCCCCCGCGGTCGACGCCGCCTGGGACGCCATCGCCGACACCCCCGTCCTCGCCATCTCACGCTCCGACGTTGTAAAAATGGGAAAAGAGCCCGAATACGTCGTCCGCGTGCCCGAAGCCTTCGGCTATGGCGCTAATAAATACTTCGCCGTCAACGACGGCCAGCATCTACTCCACTGCCTCGACGAGCTGCGCAAGTTTGCGCATTACGAGTACTACTATTCACCGAAATATGGTGCTGAAGCGAATCTCCCGCCGATGGTGAAGGCGCACAGAAGTCATTGTGTAGGCGTGCTGCTCGATACGCTGACGTGTCAGCCGAGTCTGAATATGGTGGTTTGGGAGTATGTGCAGGGGCAGAGCGAGCCGTGGCCGGACTTTGATACGTGGAGGATGTGTGTGGATCATGGGGCGTTTTATGAGTGGCAGAAGGGCGTGCAGGTTGATTTGGAGAAGATTAAGGGGTGGGATTGGGGGGTGGGGCAGGGGAAGGAGAGGGAGGTGGAGGAGGAGGAGTTGAGGCGGTTGAGGGAGGGGAGACATGGGGGACATGAGGGACATTGGGAGTAGCTGTTGTGTTTACTATCGTTGTCTGTATATGTTGCTACTCCGCCTGTATAATCTTATCCATTTTGGATCCCATCTTCACCTGCAGTGCACATCTTATAAACTCATGGAGCTTTACTTCTCGACAACATCAAGCGTCCCCGGATTATGCGCAACATCCTTGCCCTTTCTGGTCTGTGAACAGCACTTTCGGCAAATCCCTCACGCCCTCAGCCTTAGCCTCTTCCTTACTCGTTACGATCTTATCGACCTAGAGCTACCGCATTAGTCTTCTACCAGTCCCTTCCCTCAATCCTCACGGTACCCCTAGAAAGGTCTGGAAGGGAATGGGGAGGCGCATACATCGCCCTCGTGACGCCCACCGCGGATCTTAGTGTACACATGGTCCCCCTCCGCGATCGGCTCGCCCTGCTTGGACAGTACGTCTTCCTTGGGCGGCATTTCGGTGCGTGCGAGGTCTTGAGCGTTAATGTAGGCGCGACGGCGCACAATAACTGTGGTACTCTACGGTGGTATCGAGTCAGTAGCTCTGCGCGCTAGCTGCCGTGGTAAGGAAGCCGCACAAGCAGTATCTCTGTTGTAGGTGTGTCTCCACCGTGACATCATCCCTACCGTGCCGAGACAGTCAGTGCGCAGAGACAAGCAATGCGCACCCCACAACAATCTATCCCCAACTTTGACGCGCCGCATCTCTAACAATATGGACCCGATTGAGGCCGCGGTTGCAGCGATTGAATCGCTAGAACCAGGAGAATCTTTTACATATCCCTTGCACCGGCAACATCGCCCGCACACGGACCACCTGGTGATAGCCAATCGGATGATCGCTCCGATCTGGGCAGAACACTAGAATTGATGCAGTTTGTATAGAAATTTATATAGAGATTATATTTCTAGAGGTCTTAACTTTTAATTACTTAATATTTAAGCTTGCTTTTGTGTTAACTTCCTTAATAGTTTAATATCGTCGGAGGTGCTCCTGCCAGCACTCAGGCCTGATTTCTGGTCTACATAAAGGTAAGCGGCAAAGCGTATACCCATAGTAAGTACGCGGAGGACGCTGGGCACGCTTGCGTTACTGTGGATTGCCAGACACATAACCTAGAGGTGCCTAAGATGTCTAAGACTTGTGTAATTAACGTGCGTTTTTAACATAAGTAGAATAGGTTTTAGACTTTTTAAATAGCCTTATAGACTTATAAGCGCTCTTTTTAGTAATAATAATATTATTAAGTCTTTCGCGCTTTTTATAGCCCCTTACTAATTATCTACTACGCTTAAATAACTACTTAATAAGGTTATATAGGAACTTCTTATAGCTGTCACGTTTAGCAGTAATAGAGGAGGAGTAGAAGAAGAGTCTATAATAGTTATTAAGTATAAAATCTAGTAAAAAGTACTAGAGGGGCTTTTATATGCGCCGCTTAGCTTGCTAGACGCTATAGTAGCTCTTTACCTAGTTAAACTAATCTACCTTGCTTTTATGCTTATTATAGTTATCTATTATTTTAGGTATACTTAATAACTTAATAGGCTCGTTGCTAAAGGCCTTCTTAAATAGTTTTTAGTCTTTCTAAGAGGTTTTAAAGTAACGGTAGAGCTTTATAACAAGGCAAGTAGCTAGGTGGCGACTTTTATTAGTAAGTTTTAGTATATTATTAAGCCTCGAGAAACTTACCCTTAGTAATAGTACTAATAAAAAGAACTACCTAATTATTTCTTTAAGTAACTTATAAGACTTTCTTACTCTTTAAAAGCGCTTAGTACGTTTCTCTTTATTTTATTTTGCCTAAAAACGTTATCTTAAGCTTTATAAGGTTACTATTAAAGCGCTTTTTAATTAGCTTTACGCGGACGCGCGTTACTACTATAGGCGCCTTAAATATTAGCTCTACTATTATATTTAACTTAAATCTTTTTTTTATTACTATTTGTTATGAGGCTCTCACACCTTGTTCCGATCCGGGTTAGGGCGGTAAGGTATCGTGGTGCTTCACGGATTATTTAATAGTACAAGTTGATGCGACACTTAGCGCGGCTAGACAATCTAATCTTATAATAAATAAGATAACTATTAGTCTATATAGGAGAACGTACTCGCACAGAAGATATATAAGTTAACTACAAGGAAGGAAACAACAATAGGAAAGTCGCTACACTATATACTAGCCTATTCCTTCTTCGTAGTCCCGCCAAGGCCCTGTAGTCCTAGGGACTACGGTAGTCCCATGGGACTTCCCTTTATGCGGGACTTCGTTACGTAACTACTAACTAAGCTACCCCGCGCCCTGTTAGGTCCTGTTAACTTTACTATTTTATTAATAATTACTCTCTTAGCGTAATTATCTAGCTTCTTTATCCTTATAGGGTTCGTGGTCGTAATATAATCCCCCTCTTTAAGGTTATTATCCTAATACCTTACTTTACTATGCTATACCGTTAGCGCGTTAGTGCTAATTATTATAAAAGTGCGTCCCCCTACGTCTTAAGGCAGGCCGTAGCCTCTCCTTAATTCCCCTCGCCTTACTAACCATGCCAAGAACCCCCTATTTGTCCCTAGCGACCCGTCGTGCTCGTGCGCAAAAGGTGGAAGCTTAAGGCCTAGAAATAGTGTCTAGTTATAAGTGTTATTAAAAGAAGAAGTTACGGTGTTTTATTAACGCTACCTCTAAGTAGTGTACGGGCTGTCTTACTACCTATGCTAAATATAGTCTATAGATTCCTAAGAAGGATTAGGAGCGTGTTTAGAAGGAGAAGCGCGAAAAGCGTCTTACCCTTCTTTAAGTAAAAGAGCGTTAAGCTTAGGCTACTTTTAAGACCACGCGTCTCGAGCGAGAGTTAGTAAAGATAGAGGAAAAGGAGTATAACTATACCTAGCACGACTTACGCGTTACTAATATAATTAAAGGCGTTAAAGTAATAAGAAGAGAATTTAAAAGGTACTAGCTTTCGCAAACTATTGCTATATGCACCTCTATAGGCTAACTTAAGCTAGTTATAAGCTAACTTATTTATTCCTTTTAATCCTTCTGTATCCTTTAACTTTTCTAAGTTCCTTACTAATCTAGTCGCGGCGCCTCAGATATTCCTTGTAGAACCTCTCTAGCGCTATCTTATAGTTTGTAAGGTTTTATACTAGTTCCTATATATTATGGTTCTCTGGCCATCCTTCCCACTTTACTAGATACTTGTACTAACGCCTAATTTTTTATAGGTCCCTAATAGCTTTAACCTCGTACTCCTTATCTTTAAGTTTAAGCTAGGTTTCTAGTTTGGCGTCTAGTAGTGCTGGTTCTAACAATAACTTATAGAAGACCGGGTGGATCCGTGTATCTATAGGTAGCCGTAGTTTAAAATTAACCGGTCCCCTAACCTCTTAGATTTTAAATAGTCCCTTTTAAAGGTTATCTAGTTTTTTACTTAGCCTTATTATCTTAAGATTTTTTCGCGAGAGGAGGACTCTATCCCCCTTCTTAAAGGTTAGTCTTATAATTCTTTTCTTATTTACTTATTGCGCTATTTATTCGTTACGTTACGCGATGTTCTTGTGTAGTGTTTTATATAAGTCTTATATAAGTTTAGCCTTGTTGGCTGCGTTCTTTGTAATACTCTAGATGTCTAATGGATTCCGGTAAGTCGTTGGCTCACATCCATGGTTGGCGTAATATGGCGAGTACCCCGTAGTCGCCGATCTTGCGCTATTGTATGCTGTAATGAGGTAAGCGCCCCGCTTACTAAGCCAATACTATGTGACTTCCTCACCTGCACCAAAAGATACGCACGAGAATACTTAAGCCAAGTATTACTTGTATAGTATAATATATATAGGATATGCTAGGGTCAGCCACTAGCGCTAGTGTTTAATCCTAGCCTAGCCGGAACCTCTATAAGCGAGAGAAGGCCACGTGTTCGACCGTGCCTACCTCGTTACATATGCCAGCTAGGCTGTTGGTAATAGCTTAACCTAGTTATCTTAAAGCTTATTTACATACATCTAGAGATACTATTCTAACGTTTAGTTTATTTACTTAGTTTAGCTATCTATTTTAGGGTAGAAGCTCGTCGTGAGCTTGTGCTTAATTCCTAATTTAGCTATAAACGTGGTCTAGTATGACGATGTAAATATCTTAGCCCTGTCTGTAATAAACTCGTTAAGTCGTCTAACCTGTGATATTAGTTCTCGTTCTACTATATAGGCTAGTTCTTCTGCTAACATAGCTTCCCTAATTAGCACAAACCTCGACTCCTTAGTAAGTTAACAAATTATAACTAAGATTAAGTTATAGGGATCCTTATTCCCCAGTGCTAGTAATGCCAGTAGCTTCACGATAAAGTCTATAGTCACGCTTAACCATGGTCTTAGGGGTGGCTATAGTAGCTATAAGAGGCTATAGGGCTTATGTCTCTTAGGCTTATTCTTATAACAGGCCAAATAGTTGCCTAAAACCTTTTATACCGCCTGGCGTAGCCTAGGAATGGTATATTCGTTCGCGATTCGACGCGTTATTTTAGCAATTCCTAGGTGTCTCTAATCCTTATCTTTATATAGTTTTTTAATTAGCAGCAGAGTCATCTGCTTACTAATCTAAATATAGTTTTAATAGTCCCGTGCTATTAATTTCGTGGCTTAGTAGAGATTATACGCTTGGCAATCCTTATCCTTAAGCCTACTATAATCCTATATCTCTTTTATAGCTAGCCTATAATAGATAAGATCTGCGCGCTGTGCTTCTAGTGCTAGCGTAAGTTATATCTTATTATAGCAAAGGGTTCTATCCTTCGCGTAGGTTAGGATTATAATATAGTTACTTTTATTATCTTCTTCTATAAGATCTAAATGCCTGCTAAGTGCGTTTGCTACGGCGTTCGAGTTGCTAGGTAAATAGGTAATGTAAAAGTCGAATTCCGCTATCTATTCTAACTATCTAGCCTATTATTAATTAAGCTTTTTTGTGGTTGTGAAGCGCGTGAGGTTGAGGTAATCTAAAAAGACCTCTGTTTAGTGCTTTACTCCTTTAAGCTGCGCTTCTTATTACTTAAAACAGTTAATAATTGCGAGCAACTCCTTATCGTGAATTTTATAATTTAGTTCTGCTTCTAAGAGCTTGCGTGCGTGATAGAAGACGGGTCTCTATTTACTATTATTACACTCTTGTAATAATACGGCCCCTAGCGCATAGTCCAATATATCCGTGTAAATACAATGTCGCCGCTCTGGGTCATACATCTATAGTAGGGGTGCTATTAGGAATAGGCGTTTAAGCTACTTAAAAGCCACTATTTCTACCTTTTACAGAGGTCGCCATTTCCCTATTTTTATAAGTTCCGTTAACGGAGCGATTATCTTTAAGTAGTTCCTAATAAATTTGCGATAGAAGTTAGTAAAGCCTAAGAAAGACTAGATATCTTTTACTAATTATAATAGTAGCTATTCTTCTATTATCGCGATCTTCTTCGGGTCCATCTTAACACCTTCTCGGGATATTACAAATCCTAAATATTCCGTCTTAGTAACATGGAACTCGCACTTCTTAGGGTGTAGGAGCAATTAATACTCCTATAACTTCTATAGTACTTTACGTACATGTCCTTTATGCTCTTCTAAGATTCCGTGTAAGTATATTAAGATATCGTCGAGGTACGCCGTGCAGAATACGTCCAAGTATTTATATAGTACTTAATTTATTAACTCCTAGAAGGTTGCTAGTGCGTTGGTTAGCCCTATAGGCATAACTATGTACTTAAAAAGGCCATATCGTGTGCGGAACGCCGTTTTCCACTCATGCCCTTTCGCAATTCGAATCCTATAGAATCTATTCTGGACGTTGAATTTCGTGAAGTATTTAGCTCCTCGGAGTCTATCTATAAGCTCCGTTATTAGTAGTAACGGGTAGCGATTCTTAATCGTCACGGCGTTTAGCTATTTATAATCTACACAGAGTTATAGCCTGCCGTCTTTTTTGCGAACAAAGAGTATAGGGAAGGCCACAGGACTCTAACTAGGCCACTATTTCCCTAAGCGTAGATTCTTCTGTATTAGCTCTTTTAACTCTTTTTCTTATTTATAGGTGAGGGGCCTTAGGCGTTCTAGCCGTAGCTTAGCTCCCTCTACTAGTGGTATCTCGTAATCCTACTCCTTGTGTTTAGGTAGGACAGTCTCGTCGTGTTCCTCGAACAGGTTTACGAATTCCTTGTATTCTTCTAGCAGACTAGGGTTATCTAGAACTATCTTAGTCTTCTAGACCTATATGCAGTGCACCTGCCCTAGGTGTTACTTTAAGATCCTATCTATCTTATATACTAATATTTCTTATATCCTAGATAGTCGACTCCTTTTTCTCGCCTAAGGTTGGGGAGTTTCCCTCCTACTAGGGCTTGCCTAAGCCTTCGCTAGTAGGTCCCGGGGAAGGATCGTTTGTTTAATTTAGTCTATCTATAGATTGTGTTATTCTAGCCATTCGTATCTAATAATGGCTTCGATGTCTCCCATCTCCGCGATAGTGAAGACGTGTTGGCTCTCTAGGCCTTCTATATTAACTTATACCGGCGCCGTCTCGAGGCGTAGCTAACCGTTACTATATTCTTATAATTAGGTCCTGTCCGCAAGTCCTATTTATAGTGGTGTTTTCTTGTTATAATATAGTATATTATACTTCTTAACTACTCGCGGGGCGATTAGACACGCGTTTGCCCCTAGGTTAATTAGTGCTATAACACGATATCCATGCACTATAATGTCTTTAATTAAGCGTTTCTTAATTCTGCAAGTGTCTACTTAATAAGCCATAATAATCGCACTATTACTAGTGTGGCTTATTACCTAGTAATAATCTAGTTTTTTAAATTATCAGACCCTTTATCTAAAGTTTTAGGCCAACTGGCGTTGGCTTCCTTAATCTAGTCCTAGACCTTAGATAGCTTAGAGACTTCCTTAATTTAGTGCTACTTATATTACTATTAATACAGGGCGTAAGTCTCTCTAATTCTATCGGATTTGTATACTCCTTAATTCCTATATTACGGGTAATTTAGAGTAAGGCATTCGTTCTAGGCTAATATATTATACCCTAAATAGCTATCTAAGGAGGCTGCCTTTTCCTGCAGGCTTAGGTGCGTAAAGCACTATAGGTTACATTATTCCTACCTAATTAATAAGTAGTCTACGTCTCTTCCTAGCTACGTATTCCCTATTGTCGTGCTAGTGTCGCGGGGGTCTAAGCCTTAAAGGAACTAGCCTGTTTTAAACTTCTATTACCTATGTAGCTTATAGGTAATATTAAAACATTAATGCTAACTATTCTATTTATAGTGCTTAGCCTAATAGGCTAAAAAGTGCTTATGGCAATTATTAGGCACGCTGCACTAGCTCTGCTTTAGCCTATAGTATTCTAAACCTCCTAGAAAATAGGAGGCCCTAACTCTAGCCTTAGAGTGTTGTCGGCATCCTTTACGCGTGCATTGCCACTATTTGGCGTATTCATGTCGTTCCTATATCGTGATCTGGCGTAGGTATTGTTTTAGGCGCCCCTGTAGTTTCTCCGCTAACTAGTAGGCGTCCTATGCGTGTGCCCCTTAGACAATTACTTTTGCCTTATACTAAGACAATTAATGTAGCGCACTGCTACACATCTAGCAGGTGTTATTAGCTAGTCTTTAGAAGATCTAGTACTTAGGAAGGGTCTTTTGTTCCTCTTCCTTTTTTATTAGCTCTGGGATCTCCTGCGTAAGATCCACTCTATTAGCTTTTGCCAGCGTGAGGGTGGCCATAGCCACTTATAGAAGGTTAGTTATATTAACTTTAGTCTTCTAATCGTTGCAGTCTTTAGCGAAGTAGCCTAGCTTACTATATTAAAGGTAGGCTTTATCTTTAAACCTCTATTCTCGCTTTTCCTACGAGATGCTATTCTTGCCCTAGTAACTCTTCTTTAGTCTATATAGCTGTTTTCCCTTGCCGTTCTTCTTTTTGTACTATTAGGCTTTATTAGTTATAATAATATCTCCGTCCTAGTCTCTTCCTGCGGGCCTAGATCGATTCTCTTTTCTAGTAAGTAGCCTAGTACTATGCTATTTTTCCAGCTTGCGTTCGTATAGGCGATTATCTATTTTAATTACATTGTTAATAAGTTCTTCTAGGTCGTCTACTTTTCTTTAGTGGACCAATTCGTCTTTAACTAATTCTTTTAGTCTGTTATAGTAGGCAATTATAAGTGGGGCTTCTCCCCATCCTTCAAGTTCTGCCATAATCTGTTTAAACTCTAGTGTATAGAGTACCGCTAATTTCTCCTGACGTAGGCGCTGGAGGCGTATTTTGGCTTAATATCCTTTATTAATAGTGCCGAACATTCCTTTTACGGCCTTGCGAAAAGACTCCTAGTCCTTAAAGGCGTCTTTAGTAGCGTCTAAACTATAATCCTCTAATTTACTATTCTTAAGGAAATTATTAATTATTAGTCTAGCCTACGCGGCTGCCTTATCTTGCATGTTTATATAAGTAACTAGGATCTTGTCTTATTCCGTATTAAACTTTCCTAGGTTATAGCGGATAAATAGTTCTATCTAGGTTAGGAACGTTCTTAGGTAACCCTTTCTTAAATAGGGTTTAGGCTTTAGGACCTTTAGTTAATGTTTCGCATTTTCCTATTAGCTCATCTTTTCGCTTATCTAGTTAATAATTTCCTATAACTAGGCTATTTAAGCCGCTTGTTTAATAACTATCTCTCCTAGGGTCTTTTCCTTAGGTGCCAGAGCTGCGGTGGTCGAACTAGGTCCTGCTATTATACTATAGGGTAGTTAAAGTGTTATAAGGCTCTTACACCTTATTCTAATCTAGATTAGGGCGGTAAGGTATCGTGGTGCTTCACGGATTATTTAGTAGTATAAGTTAATGCGACACTTAGCGCGGCTAGACAATCTAATCTTATAATAAATAAGATAACTATTAGTCTATATAGAAGAACGTACTCGCACAGAAGATATATAAGTTAACTACGAGGAAGGAAACAATAATAGGAAAGTCGCCACACTATATACTAGCCTATTCCTTCTTCGTGGTCCCGCCAAGGCCCTGTAGTCCCAGGGACTATAGTAAGCTAGCGCATATAGTTCCTGCGCATATAGGGTTCCTGCGCACCGCGCCAGAACCCCCTACCTATAGAAAACACGCGATTTCTCTTTATAACGCTTATTAATATAGACGCCCGTGAAGTAGCTATATAATTAGCTATTAGTAATCTTAATATAGATATCTATTCTAGTTAGCGCGCTGCTACGAAGGCCTATAAGTTACTTAAATTAATACTACGTAATTATCTTAATAGTGTAACTAGCAGTGCGCTTAGCTATTAGCATTAATAGTAATTAACTTCTTTATAGGAGGATTTTCTAGTAGAATAGATCCTTAAAGAAGACGCACGCGCCTGCCCTCCCTCGCACGCTCGCGCTTAAGAAATAGCAAATTAGATTCTGCGTATAAATGGCGACAACTAGCCTATTAGCAAGCTTTAGCTCTCACACTTCCTCCGGCGCCAGCCACGCGTTGCCTCTGTAGTTGGCAGAAAGCTAGAGGCTCAGAGAGCTAATGCAGCGACACTAGAGCAGATACGTGCGTTCCTAGAGCTCTATAAGCAGACTCGACAGCGGCTTAACATACAGGCGGAGAATACATACAATATGGATGAGACTAGCGTTGCTCTAGGGGTATGTACCAACACTAGAGTACTCTCTAGCAGTTATAAAAAGAAGACTTATATTTAGTCTCTAAAGAATCGCGAGTAGGTCTCTATAATTAAGTGTGTGTTAGTAACAAGGCGGAAACTACGCTGCGTAGTCATCTTTAAGGGCTAGAGCCTATAGATAACATGGTTCTCCTCGTCTTACATACCTGACTAGACCTATACAACCTTAGAGAACGGATGGACGTTAAAAGCGATAGGTGTTAAGCGGCTACAGCGTATATTTATACCTAAGACGGCTGTATCTAATGGCCAGCACAGGCTCCTGATACTCGACGGTTACGGCAGCCATATTAATATAGACTTTCTATGGCTCTGCAAGCTATATCATATACAGCTCCTCTATCTACCTGCGCACACCTTACACGTCCTATAGCCTCTTAATCTTGCTCCTTTCTCTATAATTAAGTCTAGCTACAGACGTTAAATCTAGGAGCTTATATTACTTAACGACGCTGCACTTATTAAGAAGGAGCGCTTTATTACCTGCTATTATTAAGCTAGGGAGGAAGACTTTACAAAGCGTGTAATTTAAGCTAGCTAGCAGGCATTTAGTATCTGCCTATTTAATATTAATTACGTGCTTAGCTCGTCGCAGGTCTCTTAGAGGCCTACTACGCCTACACGTGAGTAGTAGCCTTAGCAGCAGATCCAGAGCTTCCTCTCTACTCCCCAGGGCCCTCACGATCTCTATATAGCGCAGCGCAGCGTCCAGAGCGTCGAGAATCTAGGTTGTACCACCCGGCTACTCCTATAGAAAGTAGGTAAGGCTCTAGCAGCTGCAAATGCTAGAGCTACAGGCCTAGAAGCAGAGAAAAGACGACTTGAGTAGTAGCTAGAGATATCTACCTCTTAGCGTTAGCGTAAGCGCGTTTAAGTAGACCTAAATTAACGCTTTATAAAGGTAGAAAGTATTAGGGAGGCTATACGCGCAGCTAAAGCTTTAGTAGTTAAGTAATAAAAATCTACTATACTAAGCACTTTAAAAATAGCTACTATAGCTATAGTAGCTGCAGCGCTTAAATCTATATATAGTTAATAGCAATTATAAGCAGCGTTGCTGAGAAATCGCGTGTTTTGTGCAGGTGGGGTGTTCTAGCGCGGTGCGCAGGAACCCTATGTGCGCCGGAACTATATGCGCTAGCTTAGTCCCATAGGACTTCCCTTTATGCGGGACTTCGTCACGTAACTACTGACTAAGCTGCCCCGCGCCCCGTTAGGTCCCGTTAACTCTGCTACTGTAAAAAGCGCCCTGACTACGGGCGACTCAGTCTATCCACAGTACTAAGGCGATCCCTTAGAGAGGGAAGAGAAGGGCTACGGCGAGGGAAGTAGATAGGCGGAAGGCCCGAATAGCGCCGGTCTAGAGCGGACTAGGGCCGTCGAGGGCCCTCAACCTACGACTCGTAACAAAGGCTCTTTTCTTTAAGGGTCTTAACCGCGAGAATAAGCACGTAATAACTAGCCTAATTAGGCCTTGCGTATTACGTAAGCTAATAACGTAAGTTAAATCCTAGGCTTATACTAAGGCCTAAAACCCTTGTTCTTACTTTTTACTTGGTGGCTTACCTTATCCTAGAGGCTCCCTAACCTGTAAGTACAACCTAGCTAATCTATGGCAGTCTAGGGTGCCTGACCCTAGATGCCCCCTATTTCGGTACCCAGCCGCTCCAAATTTAGGGGTCGTAAAGGTAGACTAACCTAGTGTAGGCCTACCAAGTCGTCCCTGTACTTGTTACTTCTCTACCGCCCTCTTTAGTAACCTTCGGACTTTGTCTAGATATACCTACGCTATTTAGCACTATAAGTACCGCGAACGCTATTCTTAAGACCCTAGTTAATAAGGCGCGTGTAAGCGCGATTAGTACTATTAACCTATACTATACCTGCCTTCCTATTATCCTAGACAGCCTTAAGTAGTCTAATTACAAGAAGATAAAGCTCTACTAGTTTTAGGTTAAGAAGATGCGTCGTGTCTAGTCCAAGATAGTGTATATTAATCTCGGCCTAATAGATTTAAAGGACTATAATTTGATCTGCCACTATAATGCCTGCTATAGCAATAGTAAGGATTATTAGTAGGTAAGTTGGCGCTTTAAGGGTTATGTAAGGGTTTCGAGGCTAATTAGTAGCAGATACCTAAAGACAACTTAGAGAACGTGTTAAGTGCCCTAATTACCCTTATGCCACGCTTAAGCTAAATTAATACGTATATATGTAATAAGATTAACCTCTCTAGATTAGATAAGGTATTAGTAAAGGCCACCGCGCAGGTACTAGAGATAGAATAGAGTAACATTATTATATAAGTATTATCTAGTGTAATTAAGGGTTATCTAGACTAAGTCGCATAGGGCCACCAGATCCAAATTCTGCGGAAACCTGTTAACCCTCTACTACTTAGGTTATAACACCTGGCCTCCTGAGGAGATTATTCTGGTGGTAGGCCTCTTTATTAAGGAGAAGCGGAAGAGGAAAGCTTTTACTATAAAGGGGGGTAGTCTAACCTCCCTAGTTACTACTAGTGCTCTTACCCCTAGGCGTAAGAAGGTTGCTCCTAAGTTAGTAAAGGTCCTTAACCCTAATCCCGGGTTATTAATACTAATTTAGGGTAGTTAGCGTTTAAGACTAGTGTCTTAGCTACGCTAGACTTCCTCGCGGAGGAAGTAAAGAAGAAGATTAAGAGTAAGGGCGGTTAAGAGACTTTCTAGTAAGCCTACGAGTCTAAGCGCCTAACTAATTAAGAAGGTTATTTAGTATAATCTAGAGATTCCTGCCCCTATTAACGGTGTCCGGATTTTATTCACGTTCTATACCCTTAGGTAGTTTTAGTTAGGTTTCGGTTGGCTATAATCGCGTTAGGTACAGTCTAAATAGGCTTATAAGCCTCTATTAGGCCCCGAGAGGCGTAAATAGGCCTAGATAGCTCGTTCTAGTCTTTAGTCTATTTAAGAATCCTCTACCCTATTTATTCTAGTATTTCGCAGCCTATAAAGTGTACTCTCTAGAGTAATCTATTACTAATTACTATCGAGTGCTGTCTTCCTCCTTCTCTAGGGGGGCGACCCCGCCTCTTAGGCTTCTGTCTAGGGCGACCTTTAGTCTCTTTATCCAAGCCCTTTAGGAACTACTTTATCGCCCCTTTAGAGATCTTCTCTATAGATAACTACTAGTTCTTATCGCTATCGTATCCTTTCTACTTAACTTTATACAGCCATTCTTTGTCCTGGAGTACCCTAGATCTAATTTCTTTAATTAGGTATATATCCTCCCTTGCTTATAGTATAATAACCTTAGGCGGGCTTTGCTTCTATTATAGTAGTTCTTTTAGGGCTGCCTAGTTTAGGAGAGACACATGGAACACTAGGTAAATATTAAAGTCCTTTAGTAGCTCTAGCTTATATGCCTGTTAACTAATCCGCCGTTTTACCTTATAGGGACCCTAGGACTTATAGTTAAGTTTTTTCTTAGGCCTAGTTAACTGTATATTGCGGGCGTCGAGGTATACCATGTCTCTTACTATAAAGGTTTGGGCCTTATACTTCCTGTTATACCACGTTGCCTGGTACGCCTGTGCCCTAAGGATCGCTTAGGTTATCTAGGCCCTAGTCTAGGCTAGAACTGCCGCTCTAGCCCTTACTGTAAGTACTAACCCGCATAGCTATACTTCTCGGGGCAGGCCTACTATTAGTAGATTTAGGCCGTATACTGTAATAAATGGCGACACTCCTATAGAGCTGTAGATACTATTATTGTACGAATATTCTGCTTTGGATAGAAGGTCCGCCTAATTAGATTATTTATAGTTATAGAATACTTAAAGGTACTATTTAAGCGTTTAGTTCTATTATTCTGTCTGTCCGTCTATCTGTAAGTAGAAGGCAGTAGAGAGGAGTCGCTTAGTTCTTAAATATTAAGTAAAGGTACTCTAATAAGCTAATATAAATAGGCTGCCTCTATCTGTAACTATTAACTTTAGAGGGCCGTGTAGGCGTAGAACCTCTTTTTTAAAGACCTTAGCTAGCTTTACTGCCTTTAGGTCCTTTCGCGTGGGGATGTAGTGTGCCATCTTAAAAAACTAGTTAATAATTACTAGGATGCTGTTATAACGATAGGCTCTAGATTTACTCTTAGGTAGATCTATTACTATGTCTATAGTAATGTTCTCTTAGATGCCCCTTAGGACTAGTAGGCTATTAAGTTGGCTATACGTCGCGTATTAGATAGGTTTCGCCCTAGAGCACGCTTAACAGGTCTAGACGTAGTCCTTTACGTATTATTAAACACTAGGCCACTAGAACTCTTGTAGCACTAGCTCTAAGGTCTTAGCAAAGCTAAAATAGCCCGTAAGGGGGTTATCGTGGCATTATTAAAGGACGTGTACCCTCGCTAGAGGTGGCACGTATAGCCTATTCTCGTACTATAATAGGTTGGCCGGTCCAATTATCTAGCGCTTTAGCCATTCCGGCTTTGCCATCTCTGGCCCTTAGAGGTACTAGAGGATTCGTTCTGTAGTTTCGTCCCCCTGGCTATTTCTCTTTAATAGCTCCACTATAGGGTAAGCGCTTGCTAAATTGTTTACCGCCGCCTCCTTAGTTACTAACGTTCTAGGTCTAGCAACCCTTATTACTACTACTAGTCTAGGGCTTCCTGCCTACTTTAGTAACTATAGGCTGCATGCCACGCCTGCTTCGTCTAAAGCGTTGCCTTTTAGCTGTAACTTGTGCTATAGGGCCTTAAGGAGTCTTTACTAGGAACTGCCTATCCCGCCTAAGCTTGTTTCCTCCTCTAACTCGTAGTCAGGTCTCCGTAATAGTCCGTTAGCGGGATTTATCCTTCCTAAATAGTATTTAATTTTAAAATTAAACGTTGCAAGCTATTTGGCCCACCTTACCTACTGTCTAGTTAGGACTTTTATAGACATAAACCCTTATAGGTTAGTATAATTAGTTAGAAGCTTAACCTTCTTGCTAACACCCTCTAGGTAGTGTTGCTAATGCTTAAAAGCTTTAATAATTGCTAGCAACTTGCTATTATGCGTGTTATAGTTTCGTTTTGCCTAGTTTATCTTGCGCGAATAAAAAGTAACTAGGTGCTATTATAGCTTTCTATATTTGTCTAGTTATGGTTAGCTTAAGATACCCAAGATCGCGAAACCTAAAGCGTTAGTTTCTACTCTTAAGAGTCTTTTAAAGTTAAAGTAGGCTAGTAAGGGCCCTCGTATAAAGCTCTCTTTTAGCTAGTAAAAGGAGGCCTTAGCCTGCTTTAGTAGGCTTATTATAACTAATTCCTTAAGTCTCTATCACTGTCCGCCCTTAGTAGCTCCCTCTAGCCTTCTTATTAGGGCGTGAAGGGGTACCGCTACTTAAGAGAATCCTTTTATAAACCTTTAATAGTAGTTAATAAAGCTAAGGAAGATCCTAACTGCTTAGACTAAGTTTAGTTTAGGCTAATCTTTTATAGAGGCGACGCGGTCCTCCTCTATCTCTACGCTGTCTAGGGATACTATAAAGCCTAGGTATCCCACCTTGCGTGTGTAGAATTCGCATTTAGACAGTTTGGCGTATAGCTGGCGTTTAACAAGGCGTTCTAGCACTGTCTAAACGTGCTAGATATGTTCCTCCTTTGTCTTAGAGTAGATAAGGATATTGTCGAGGTACATAATATAGTAGATGTTAAGAAGGTCTAATAGTGTGTTATTAATATAGCTTTAGAAGGTCGCAGGCGCGTTTGTCAAGCTAAAAGGTATTACTATGTATTTATACTATCTATACTTTATTTAGAAGGCTGTCTTCTATTTATCTCCTGCCCTAATTTGGACGCGGTGGTAGGCGTCCCTTAGGTCTAGTTTAGTGTAGATCTAGGCATCCCCTAGTTAGTTAAGGGATTCCTGTATTAAGGGAAGTAGGTATTAGTTCTTTATTATAACTATATTTAGTCCCCTATAGTCGACGCAGAGGCGGAGGCCTCTATCCTTTTTCTTTACGAAAAAGATTAGTGCCCCGGCGCTTAATCGCGACGGTTAAATAAAGCCCTATTTAAGGTTCTTTTAGATATAGTCGCGCAGAACTGCTAACTCTAACTCTAATAGACTATAGAGTGGTCTAAAAGGCACTTCCTTGCCTTCCTCGATATCGATCTTTATCTCGTAGGGGCCATGGTTGGCAAGGATGCTTATAGCTTCTTTAGAGAAGGCTTCCTCCTACCGTCCCTGGTATTCTTTAGGTAGCGTCCTAGGTGGGCCTCCTAATGTGTCCTTTAGGGTAGTATATATAATAAAATAGTTATTTGCTATGTCTTTAGCCGTGCCGGCGAACTCTTCTACTAATTTAGTAGAAATCTTAGTCTATTTGCGCTTCTTATGGGCGAAGCGGATAGTCTTATTATAAAAGTTTACGATAGGGTTCTATTCTGCTAGCTAGGGTATTCCTAAGACCATGTCGAATCTACTAATGTTACTAACTATGAACAGGTAACTATCGCTCTTAGTTTTACCGCGACTGTCTATAATGGTGTAGGGGAGCTTCGCCTGGCCTAGAACGCCCAAGTCTTGTCCGTTTAGCGCCACGTAGCGTTTGCCTTTTATTATTATCACCGTAACCCCTAACTACTTTATTAAATTACTACTAACGAAATTTGCTTTAGCTCCGCAGTCTACTAGGGCTTTAATTTATTATTAGTTACCCTCGTGCTATACTTCACTGTCTAGCGTAATTAGTAAGCTACTACTC
The DNA here is from genome assembly GCA_010015655.1 of Bimuria novae-zelandiae CBS 107.79. Classification (NCBI taxonomy): domain Eukaryota; kingdom Fungi; phylum Ascomycota; class Dothideomycetes; order Pleosporales; family Didymosphaeriaceae; genus Bimuria; species Bimuria novae-zelandiae. Next base: position 567,875 of record ML976668.1, on the reverse strand, counting down.
CTATTCTTAAGGGTCCTTGCGGCTGCGACTAGTTATTATTAACCTTTATTATAGTTAACCTTGCCTATAGACTATTAGGCCTCCTAGTCTACAGCTTGTCTTTCCCCGCCTCGGCCTTGTACTTTGAACAGGACGCCTTATAATAGCCTAGTTCGTGGTAGTAGAAGTATTAGTTCTTGTCCTTGTCCTCTACTACCTAAGCCTTCTTTTTGCTATTCTTGTCGCGACGGTCGCTGTCGTGGCGTCTCTAGTATAGTCTTATATTATTTAACCTAAATCGCTTTCGATCGCGCCTTTCGTTAGCTAGCTTATTAAGAAAGTTATTATTAATATCGTGTGTGCGTTGTTTCCTTAACTTATAAAGTTTTAATATTTGCTAATATATATTTACCTTTACTTCTAAGCAAGAGAGGCTCTTTTATTCGCGTGGCTACTATTTAAGGCGTTCTTAGATTTTCTTGTCTAGTGCCGTATAGAAGTTATTAATATAGTCTTTATTATTATTATTTAAGACCTTCTCTAGGTCGCATTCCTCCTATTAGTCCTTAAGGTAGTTAAGGAGTTCTATAAGGGTCTTCTTGCCTTGTTTAGCTACCTTAATCCTTTGGCGAGCGGCACTCTTTCGCTCCTAGGCTAATCCTAGGGAGTCCACTATAGTCTGCTGTAGAAGGTCTTAGGTGACTTTCCTGTGTCGCTTTCGCTCTAGGATCTTGGCGACTGTTTGGTTCTAGTAGTTACGTTATGTATCTTCTAAGTATCTTACTACCAACCTAACCTGCGCTTCGTTAGTTTTAAGGGCGGGTAAGAAGTTAATATAGTCCTTATAGGCCCTCTTTTATAAGTTTAGTTCCTTGTAACCCCTACTCTTAAATTAAGGAGGTTCTAATAGCTTTAGTAGCTATGCGTCTAGGGTAGTAGCCACTATTTAAATTTAATATTTTTTATCGCGACTAGTGCGGGCCTGGCCTTATCTATCCTTCTTTTACGGGTGTTAGATGCTTCTAGAGGCCCTAGATTAGTCTTAACTAGTATTGTCTGAGCTTAAGGACGCGTTCTTTATTAAGCTATTACTTAATAGGTTATTACTTATGTCTTTAGTCTTATCTAGGTTGCCGTAATCCTCCTTAGGCTTTAGGGAGTTATTAGAGATGCTAGTAGTTATTATCTTGTTCTTAACTAGGGTCTTGCCTTTAGATTAGTAACGCTCTGCTATTAGGGAGGCCTCTAATTCTTAAATACGTTATTAGAGCTATAGCACGCCTAGGCGTTCTTAAAGGGTAACTTCCTTTAATTATTAGTTATTATTACTGCCTATAATAGCAAGGGGGTCTTCCTCTAGGTTTGTAAGTGTTGTTAGGTCTTCTATAAGCGTTGTAACTATTAGAGGCTCTTATTTAGAGGGTCCTATAAGTAGTGACCTGCTTTAAGGGTCTCCTACTATCTTTAAGATCTGGCGGGTAACTCTTCGTGTCGATTCCATCGTACAGGTGAATTAGATATGAGGGGGTAAGGGATCGTATTGTAAAAAGCGCCCTGACTACGGGCGACTTAGTCTATCCACAGTACTAAGGCGATCCCTTAGAGAGGGAAGAGAAGGGCTACGGCGAGGGAAGTAGATAGGCGGAAGGCCCGGATAGCGCCGGTCTAGAGCGGACTAGGGCCGTCGAGGGCCCTCGACCTACGACTCGTGACAGCTACTTTGTTAACAATTACTCTCTTGGCGTAATTGTCTGGCTTCTTTATCCTTGTGGGGTTCGTGGTCGTAACACTATTTTTATCGTCCTTATAGTGCCTGCGCACCCTACGCTATTATCTTTTAAGTATTTAAGTATAAGGATAGTGTTAAAGAGATTATTATCTTAGATAATATAGTAATTTAGTAAAAATTAATAACGCCTGGCAGCGTCCTTAGTAAGTATAAGAGTAATAAAAATAGACTTAGTTAGTATAAAGGGCAGCGTTTCTACTCCTATAAGAGTAAGTAAGTTTACTAGACCTCGCTCGGCACCTCTAGCATAAAATAACTAGTTTAAAATTACTCTATTATTAGCTAAATACTAGATTTTATACCCCTCTAGTTGTCACGAGTCGTAGGTCGAGGGCCGTCGAGGGCCCTAGTCCGCTCTAGACCGGCGCTATCCGGGCCTTCCGCCTATCTACTTCCCTCGCCGCAGCCCTTCTCTTCCCTCTCTAAGGGATCGCCTTAGTACTGTGGATAGACTGAGTCGCCCGTAGTCAGGGCGCTTTTTACACTAGTATTAGCTTTATTTTAATTATAATAACCTTACTCGCGCGTCCTATAAATCTTACTATTACTTTATTAATATAAAAGTACTTATTAAAGGTCTAGTACTTAAAGCTACGCTTACGTAATAACTCTAAGAGACCTTATACTTAGCTAAAGTGTAATTTAAAACTCTAATTAACTTCTATTAAGTATAAGTATTAATCTAGCTGCTCCTAGCGTTTCTATAATATATAGAGATTGACTTTATGCATAGGCGCTGTCCTATAAAGTTTCTACTAATACTCCTTAAGCGATAGCTCTTTATAAAGCGCTATATATATAATAATTCTAAAGTAGGTATATAGCTCGCTTAGCGACGTTAGTTTCTATCTATAATAGTTAGGCGTTAATAGCGCTTTAGCTTAAAGCTTTTTAGCGTGCTAATTTATATAGTATATAATTTAATTAAGAAGCTTAGCGTTGTAAAATGTTAGGATCTGAACATGTATGGAACGCGGAGGACCAACGGGCCTTAGTAGAAGTGACACTCGGCGGGGTCGCGTAACCGGGGTCACGTGATGTACCATCCAGCCAAGACATACCATCCTGCCAAGATTGTGGAAGGTGCACCATCCACGGACGGTGCGACTATCTATCGGAATCTAGGGACAGTAGAAAGAGAGATAGACGGTAAGGTTTACCCCTCTTATATATAAACCCACACGAATACCCTTAAGGCATTCGTGTTTAACTTGTTTATCAATCTATCGTTTAGATCTGAATAAGCAACCTTATTAATTTGATTGTACTGTACACACCTTTGATACTAACGCCCTAGTGACAAGCGCAAGCTATCACTACGACCCTCTCCTGTCCTACTAGTATTCCTGCCCGAGAACCAACCTTAGCCCCTTAGGGATTAGCTATCTCTTCGGAATCTTAACATAAAATAAGTTAAATAAGAAAATAGGAGAATTAACATCTATATACTAAGGTAACTAAGCGTGTCTAAAAGTATATAGATTATTTATTTTAAGTAGTTACTAGGTAGCTAGCGGCGTGCGCGATAAGTTAGGTAAAATACTATTTTTTTAACTATACTTTATAAATTTTATAAAGTTAGGATTATTACTAATAGGCGCTACACGTTTTAGCATACTTATATATATTAGAAATTTTAAAAAAAGTTGTATTTTAGCTAGGAATTAATAATTGCTAATATTATAACGCAGGTCTTGGTGTTTTAGTAATTAATTATCTAATTAGCTATTAAGAGGTGGTCCGTGTGCGGGCGATGTTGCCGGTGCAAGGGATAAGAGGAAGGCTACGTTTAGTAAGGCGCTTAATATATTATAGAAGCTCTTGTTCTTGCTATTAGGTAATATTTTAGCTATATTGTACAGGAACCTGCTGCTAGCTAATAAAGCGCTTATGCTAGCGCGTTAGTGTAGATTGTATAATACTAAATTCTTTTGCAATTTTTTAATACGAGAAAGATTCTCTTAGTCTCCGTAATTCAATTGCTTCTATCGCGGCCGTAATCGGGTCCATATTGGTGGAGATGCAGCGCATTGAAGTTGGGGTATTGCATGGTGGGGTGGCGCGTTCGGTGACGCGGCGCGCCAGCTGCCAAGCTACGGTACCACAAACCTCACGCGCCTCGTCCAGATTCCAGGATCCACCACGCCCGGCGCCCCTCAATCTACTCGCCCCACACGCTAAGGCTGGCGCCTTAGCCCTACTCAGCTCAACGCAACTTCTCGGCTCAACGCAACTTTTTGATCAGATTTTTCTCTACAATTCGAATATCAGCACCCCACCATGCCTATTTACTATGGGAATTCAGCAGATGTCGAGCTTCGTATTCAAGCCTGCCTTGATGACTTTTCTGGCGTTGAAAAGTTCAATATTGCTGCTGCGGCACGCGACTACTGTGTGCCGGTTACGCGACTTCGAGCGCGTATAAAAGGCAGAAGTAGCCGCCACGATCGCCCTGGTGCCAACCAAAGGCTCACAAAGGTGCAAGACGATACTCTGAAGCTCTATATACGCCGCTGCGACGATCTGGGCATGCCCTGCCTAATGCCGCAGCTCACAGGTGCTGCGCAGTTCCTTATTGATCGCGATCACCCAGATGGGCGCGCAGCTCCACTGGGCAAAGAATGGCTCACACGCTGGATAGAGCGCCACCCTGAGTGCCGTCGCATAAAGCAGAAGCCGCAGGATATCAATCGTACAGCGATGGCTACGTTCGAAGCCTACAGTCAGCATTTTACGCGCCTTAAGAAGGTGATGTACGA
>ML976668.1:497860-563058 GCA_010015655.1 Bimuria novae-zelandiae CBS 107.79 | reverse complement strand
ACTTGAGTGGGTAGAGTTCTTCGAAAAACAGACGCGCGCGCGTCAGAAGGGCGCCTATCGACTATTAATATTTGACGGATTTGGCAGCCACCTTACTATACCTATGGTCAAGTTCTGCGACGATCACAAGATCATTCCATTCACCCTACCTCCGCACGCATCACATCACCTACAGCCTCTTGACGTAGTGTGTTTTCAGCCATTAAAGCACAATCACAAGAAAGCTGTAGAGATGGCGACTAGAACTGGGTGTACGCATTTTGATAAGCTCGAGTTCCTACACGCCTATCACGGCATCAGGATGGCGACGTTCAAACAAGCTACTATACTCAGTGCCTGGGAGAAGACTGGCATCTTTCCCTACAACCCAGAAATCGTATATCAGAAGCTCCCATCGCGCGCAGCTCGGACGCCGCCACCTCAGGCTCAAAATCCATCACCTGTTAACTCATCACCTATCGCTGATACGCCTACATCATATAAACGCCAGCATACAAAGATGGCGCTGGCACTCAAGAAGCGTAATATATCGAGTCGTAGGCTCACGAAGTTCCTGCAGAGCTCAAAAATGCTGATCGATAGTCTGGCGCTGGCGAATCGCGACCTTGAGCAAATCACCGCAGCGTCACAACAACGCCGGAAAAGGGCCTCAACTAGTACTAAGCAGGTACAGAAGGGCGGCGTGATCACCGTCAGCGACGCGCGACAAGCTATTGATCAACGTGTAGAGCTTGAGGCTGAGAAGATTGCCCGTAGGGCTGCTAAAAAGTTCAAAGCTGATCAGCTGCAAGCCTTACAGAGCCTCCCCCGACAGGTGCTATCACTTAGGGATATGACTGTTAATCCTACAGTACTCGCAACACCAAGTTCAGCCTATATTAGTCCGTATAATTAACCTGGGCGGCGTCAGCTTCTATAGAAATGTCGAATTAATACAAAAAGTTGCGTTGAGCTGAGTAGGGCTAAGGCGCCAGCCTTAGCGTGTGGGGCGAGTAATCCACGAAACACCCGCCATTTCCTGTGCTTTGAACGATTCAAGGCGCTTCGTACCCACGGTGGGCAGCTTGAAACGGAGCCTTCGTTAGCGCGAACGTTCACTCACGACCCCCACCCTGGGCGTTTTGTTTTGCAGCAGCCCGCGGTGGGTGTGGGTCGCAGCGAAACGCACCGGGGATGGCGAATTAGGTTTTTTTTTGTGGGAACTTTGCGGGTTTCGGGGGTTTGGTGTGGCAACGTCTGTGAAGAATTTTGCGTTGTGGTGGGTATGTGAGGAAGCGCGTGGCGAGTGGCAGTTAGACCCTGGTGGTAACGGAAGGAAAAAAAAAGGGGGCAGTGCGAGAGTGTGCGTGCATGCGTCAGAAGAAGAGTGTGCTTGCGAAGAAGTCACTCGGAGTGTGGCCACTTCGTGGACGAATATACGTTGCTTGTATCAGGAGGTTCATTGCAAAAAGGGGTAGTGGTGAGCGCTATCTGTTGTGCAAGCTGTACCGCGACAATATGAGTCGACACGTTCGAATGCGCGCGCATCGTCAATGGCATGGGACAGTCACGAACATAGCAAACGATGTTGTGTGTGAATGCGCGACGCATGTATATTTTTCAGTCACGGGCTACGTGACGCGGGCCTCAGCCCCGTAGCTATACCAGAGTGCCAACCCCAGTCCCTAAAGTGGTATACAAAGGCGAAGAGAAAGAAGAAGCGCAGCCAAAAGCAGGTAAGTGAGCGACAGAGAAGGTCAAAGATAAGTACATGTTCTTCAAAAGGTATCTTTCCAAATCAGACTCCCTTGATCCGCTTGTTGGTATTGTCGTAAGTCGTGAAACAGCGCTGATCCTGCCGGCGCTAGCAATACTGTGGTTGCGAAAAGTGGGTATATGGTCGAAGCGCTGCACGTAAGAGGCGGCAGGATTGGTTGGTGGTGGAGTCTTCTTATGAAGAGGGGATTGCAGTACTTAGTTGATCAGGGTGAAGGTCATGCCGGACTCGAGGCGGTCGCCAGAGGCGCCACCGATGCCGCCGGTGAGGGCCTCCCAGAGAGCGGGAGTGGCATCGAGGCCGCCCGCGCCAGTGCAGCCGGCGCAGCGGTCCATGATGGTGGCATCGGCGGTCTTGCCGTTGTAGCTAATACGGATCTTCTGGTTGCACCATTTGTTGGTGGGGTTGCCAGTGGCAGTGTCGTAGGTAGAGGCACCGAAGCCATCGATGGCGAGGGCAGCGACCATCTCGGTGTCGGCAATGGGCTTACCGCAAGCGCCGAGGCCTCCACCGTAGTAGTTCATGGTGAGGGATCCAGCGTATTCCTGGCCGCCGCTGCTGCTTCCGCTAGAAAGCTGGGTTGGCGCGGGTTCAGCGGGAGCAGCGGATGAAGGAACAGGCTCGGGCACAGGCTCAGGAGACGGGACTGGGGAAGGAGTAGGCTCGGGCGAGGGAGTAGGTTCGGGTGAGGGAGTAGGCTCCGGGCTGGGAGTTACGGGCTCCGGGGTAGGCGTAGGCGCAGGAGTCTCAACTACGGGCTCGGGAGTGCTTGACGGAGCCTCGGGCGTAGGCGAAGGGACCACGGCCACGTAAGAAGAGCTGGGGACCACGGGAGCTGGCGCAGCGGAGGAGAGAGCCTCAGTGACGGCTGCGGCGGAGCTGGAGGGCTTCTCGAAGAAGAGGGCGGGAGAAGAGGTGGGAGCGGGAGCTGCGGTAGGCTCCGGGCTGTCCCAGACAGTGGTGTAGACAACGACAGTCTCGACGACAGTGTTGGTCTTAGTGGCATAGGCGCGCTTGTTTACAGGAGCAGCGAGAGCCAGGGAGGCGAACAAAGCGGAAACAATGATAGCGGACTTCATTTTGACTTCGTTGTTGTGGTTGCTGGATAGCGGTGTGATTTGTTAGAATGTTGGATAGGTTCTCCAGGGAGTGTTAGGGATCGACTAGCAATCCGAATAGTGATGATGATTCAAGATCTGTCTGTCCGGTGCAGGTGATTCTGCGGTGTGGTAGTCTGTGACTGGGTATCGAAGACGGTGCAAGGAAAGACTGTGTGAGATGCTAGATCTCGGAAGTTCACAATGAATGTGGGAAGGGAATGGAATGGACAAATGCAAGACCTCAAGCCTGTAGAGAGTGGACAGGAGGAGGACTGCGAGCGTCTTTTAAAGATTGACGGGGAAAGTGGGTGAGATGGGGAGTAAAAGAAACCCGGACAATGGGACCAAGGCGGCGCAGAGCTGGCCTGGGACGGCGTCTTTGAGCGCTAACAAACAGGGGTTGCACGGGTCGACGCCACGAACAGCCGCGAGGCATTGCAGCTGGCAATTGGCTTGGGGAGTCCGGGGCCCCTGTCCGTGTGTCTTTTTTTACGGTTGGCCGAAGCGAGGGGACGCTGTGCGGCTGCGAGTTGGTTGCGCTGTCGTGTCGGCCAGCATCGCCCTCCTCGTTGCGCCATGGACACCTACTTTCTGAGACCTCTTCTCGCGCGTCTGCTGCACGCCGTCCATAGCGGTCGATCCATTCCGCTGCCATCTCCGCCATCCGCATGTGCGTCTCATCGAGCAGCTTAATTTGGGTAGAGACCACACAATTTGCGCGCTGACGGCGAGTTTCACACACCCGCTTGCAGCTAGGCGCTCTTCGTCCGACAGGTACACAGCCAATGGGAAGCCAGCCCCTGCGTGATCGCCAGGCACAGTGGCTTAGCTGCCGGAGTCGCCAGGGGCAAAACGAGGTCAAGGTTTTGGCACAGACAGGAACAGCAAGCCACAAGCAGCGAGTCGCAAACGACGGGGCACTCCACGACAAACGCCACACTGCCAGGCATCCCCTGGGACACGTGGAGTGTGCTCTGGCGACGAAGGAAACATGTTTTGCTGTTTGCCCAGACGCTCTGTTGTCTCGCCATCACCCCTCGCACCAACCCAACACCGCCTGTGCTGGACGTTGGGCCACCTGCGCTGGTCTTCCGGCTGGCTTCGTGCGGTCCGTCTTACGTTGCGTTTCGTTACTCGTACAGTGTGTAGCCCTCGGGTCCGCAGCGCTGTCCCACTCGTCGCAACGCTGTCATCGACGCCGTCATCGAGAGCCCAACGTATGCACCTGAGATGAATTGCGGGTCGTCTGCAGGCGCGTAGAATTCCTACTGGGCATCTGCACTTGGTATGCAGCCCTGCTGCAGCGCGCGATAAAAACTCTGATCCATTCACCCATTCACCCATCCACTTATCGATAGCGATTGTGTAGATAGACCCCACTGCATTCTGGACCTCGACCCTCACACCGCTGCGCTTGGCCGACTATGAAATGTCGTTGAGCTGACGAAATGCGAAAAGTCGGTCTTTTTCGCCGCACATGCGTCGCGCCGAAGCTCCTAACTGAGACCTTCAGCCTTTGCCCACACACGGCGCTAGAAAACGTGAGAAACACCACAAGCGGGGTAGCCATCATCTTGGTCACCGCGTTGCCATGTGCCGCGCGGAATGGAGATCGGTGGAACTGGCTGCCGTTAGTTCCGCGTGCCTGGGTGAACCGTCTTGACCAATCTTGAGATCGCCGACCATGCCATTTCCATCGGCATATGAAAACATCATGCGCAAACATCTTGCGGTCAAGACTCTCACGTCGTTGACGGCGCACGGTAAGATTCGGCACACCGTACCCGCTCTTACAGAGTTGTGACGGTATTTTTTTTTCTTTTTTTTTCCTTGGCAGATGTCCACACAGTACTCCAGAACGTATGCGCCTGGGGCCGCATCGTCACACCAGTGAAATCTACTACATGTGCCAACTTCCGCATCTGGAATACGTATGTCACATGGAAGAGAGTATCGCCAGTAGATCTGAGCCAACTGACAGCTGGACGAGTGGCTTCTGACAGGCGTCATTCTGTTCTACCCTCGCTTCGAGTGTGTGAGCAACAGATTATTTTCGACCAGTGTGGCCTTCGCAAGAGCCGAGTGTGCGCTTCCGGGAGGTCAGCTGGTGACAGTAGGATTACACGGCCTCGCAGAAGTGGAATGTGTAGTCCTGCTAGACTGTGCGAGTGCGGTTACACTAGGAGTATTTGTGGCGGTTAAGAATATTCTACTCGGAAGGAGCAGAATGTAAGCCTTTTGCTCCACGACAGTATTGCGTGTGCTTGCTCCATCAACTTGTATACTACTCCAGGAAGGACACTCAACAATTTTGCGCGAGTGTAATTCACGCGGAAAACCGGAGCAGAGCGTGCGGCCCCCAGCTTCTGCATGCCATGTTGGTTCGGCATGATGGTGAGCGTTTCGTTCTGAACTGAACATATGAAATCTCTCAGAGGATTGACTTCAAGATTAATTATGTCGCAACGACCAAACACCATCACAATGACTCTGACCCACACAATTTACACATAGTCCACCTCACACCTCACAAGTAGGCTAAATTTCACATGTCTCGTCTTTCTCGTCGCGCAGCGATCACCACTGCCCACTCCCTACACAATAGCCTCTCTAAAGGCTCCAATGCACCTACCTTAACCCACCTTTACCACCTCACCTTGCACACTCGAAGGCGCACACACGCCCATCGTATTTCCGACTTTCAGATCCTAATACTACATTACAATTAATTTGCGCATAACCTCGCCGAAAGCACGTCATGCCCATGCTTCGCCCTGAGTGGTCAGGCGTCCTCCGATGCGCCTCGTGCATGTCCGCAGCCTCATCTCCGTCCGAGGATGGGAAGCACGGCCGTTTCAAGAGTTGCGACACGTGAGGTGTGGCTGTATTGGTCTTGAAAGGGCTTAATGGTGGGAGGCCGCGCTTTGGTGGTGTGCTCTTTGTCGAAGGTCTTTGTCAAGGGGTGTCTTTGACGGCGACAAAGACGTCTCTTGACGATCTCCTGCTTGAAAGAGAAGAGGTCTCGAAAGGCCCATTTCTATTTTCATTTGATAAAGCCTTTCACGAGCAAGCGAGATGACCAGTTCTAAAATTGAATGCATGTGAGCGAGAAACGACACCTCGGATCGGCTTGCTGTAGCGAGCGAATGCGGCGGAGCAGTGATCCACACGTACATGTGAAGCTTTGTACTTCCCAAGTATTCTGCAAGCTTTGTTTTTCTGATGCAACTGCGTATGCCATCCTGGATATGGTTGGTTTATGCGCGACGGTGTTGTGGGTGCCACCGAGCAGCTTCCTTAATCGTCTTCAACAATCTCAACAAACCATGCGACATACAATATGAACCACGTACGGCGTGACCTAGAGTACAATGGAGGCACCAAACATCGTTGAGACGAATGCGCGTGCCTGCTGTTGACAGTTCGAGCGTCGAGCAGCAGAAGCTCCACTATAGGGCGGCTGGAAGCGTCCAGGCACCAACAGACGCATCACTTCTTCAGATGAGGGAACCAGCGCTAACTTACCATATCGGAGTCACAAGCGGTGTCTAGCATGTTTGAAGGGAAGGCTGTGAGGATATACCGGAGGAGCACACATCCATCGATGAAGTCTGAAGTCAATCAGTCGAATCCAAGACAGATATCTCTTCCCTCATTCCAAGAATCCCAACCACTCTTCTCCATCCCGATACTTCTCTTGCCTCTGCCAAATCACACCCACGTACTCCTCCTGGCCCCACGACCACTGCACTAGAGAGAATTACTTCCATTCTGATAGAACCACCGCCCGTGTTTATCGGTCCACTTGAAGGGCGGCAAGGTAGGCGAAGGCGGTTCTGAAGACGTGACTGGCGAGCATCTCCCACGAAATCGTCCGAATCCAAACGCTACCGGGGCATATACCACCAATAGTATATCTCAACGTAGAGAGCTCAGTCGCCGTCGCTTACCTATCACTTCTTCAACGTTGATACCGGCTTAAAAACGTTTATCGTTTTGCGTTTTGTAGCAGCCAGTATAAAGCCCACAGCTCCCTGCCCAAAGCATTTACCTTTACTCTCACGAGATCAGAAGCTGCCCAGGCAGTTCACACGTTCACTCTCACACGCTCCCTTGTCAAAAACGATCCTCCCCTTCTCAAACAGGCCTGCCTTATTTCGTCGTCCTGAGCATCTCTCCCCCCAGCCCTCCCTCTTCCCGTTTTCCATAGCCAAACTTTCGAGCACCTACTTCAAGTTCGTGATGACCATCTAGCCACCTGTGGAAGTGAATACCTAGGTACCCCATCCTGGATGAAACGAGCTGAACAGAGGCTCAAAATCATCCACGCTTCGCCATCAAGTCGACCCTCCAACGAACCGTGTGAGGGACGATTCGGCCAACTCTATCCACCACACCTCAACCCGATTATGCACGTGAAGAGGGTTGATTTGGCGCCTCACTTGTTGAAGACTCGTGTGCTGAACTAATCGAAACTTAAGCCCTGAGAATCTAGCTACGGAACAATCCGCTCACGCCCTCCGGTGGAGTAAACACATGAACGTGCCAGACGCATCTCATTGGTATGATCTTCTGTGCATGAAGTTCCTGATAGCATACATCGCACCTCTGTCAAAAATACATGGCGAAACTCAATCTCCACCCGTGTGTATCTCCCTTAAACCAGACACCACCGCGTGCTCAAACGCAAACGCCGAACTCCACGTGTATGCGTGCGTCCCAATCGTACAAAGCAGTCCGATACTAGGCCGCCCCTCAGGCTTCTCTCCGCGACTCGACTCTGTGAAAGCTCGCATGACGCGGCGCTTCCACTCGGGTCCTCTTCTGCGTTTTGGCGAGCTCTCAACCGGTCCAACAGGACACGTTCACCTCCATCTCTTCGTGTACGCACCTCTCAGACTGCTTGTCATCGACCCAGATTTCCCTCACCACCCCACCAACTTGCGTCAAAAGCCTGGGCCCCACCATGCTGCACCCCCGAAACATGCCCATTCATCCCAGATGGAACTCCACCGCCAAACTGCGCCACGTCCGCGGTCGTGTACCCATTAGTCACTCCACTGACCTGCGGATACCCTTGCTCACCACTACCTGGATACGTGTTCGACTGATCGTGGTTCCACGTTTCGCTCATCTTGAAACCGTCCCGCCCCAAACGGTCCCATTCATCCGAGCTGCCCAGCATGTTGTCTAAATCCATAGGTCCAGCGGGATAGTTGCTGCGGGGCAGGATCGGCACGCCTAGGCCACCCATGTTGGGGAAAGGGTTCCAGAAAAGCGTGTCGGCGGAATCGGTAGTGGCTTGATGTGCCTGGGAGGTAGAGATGTCGGTTTGCGGCGTGGAGGTGGAAGAGGATGAGTACGAGGGAAGAATATGCGGGAGAGAACCACGGTGCTTAGTTTGGCTTCGAAGCATGCCTGGCTGAGATGTCGCTGGGTGTGAAGGAAGACGTACGCCCTTGCGACCTGGACGTGCAAACATGCTCAGACTCTCTGTCCTGTTAGAGTGGGCTGATGAAGGTACAGGGCTGTGTTCTGCACCAGTGTTGGTTCGACTTGGCAGTCTGGTGTTCAATCGGGGCCACACCAGGGACGACTCCGACGTTTCCGCTGCAGTTCCAGACTTAGGAATTAGCGGGCTGTTCTGCATTTCTTCAGGAAATCCTAGGTTCCACGTTTTGGATAGTTCGTAGACGATTCTGAAAGATCGAGCCCCAAACCAATGACACACACTGAGATCCTCCAGCGCTTGCAATCCCTCTACGAGATATCGGTACGAGCTGGACGTCCATGAAGAATCCTTTAAGAAGGTGATGTGTATAATGCAGGTTGAGAGCAGGACGTGCGTAAAAACCAATACGCATGAGCGCATGGGGTAGTGTGAGCGGTACTGCCGGAGAAGCTCAGAAACAGTGTTCGCGGCTTCGATGCAAGCATCTCGTGGTCTCAGCTTGAAATTGATGAGGTCGGCTTTGAGCATAGGACGGAACAGATGCTCAATGGCGGTATAGTACAGCATACTATTTACATTAGCATGCAGTCTTATTGATCTTATTAACGAACGTACTGAAGCGCCATGATATGCGGTTGCGGTTTCTCAACACCTTCTAGCCGTAATGCTGGCGGAAGATTCTTGAACCATTCCAAGTATTTATTGTGACAGCTAATCAGTTTGGTGTCGTTCAAACGACCATTCGGGGCGTAGAACATGTAATTGTTGTCGTTGATCAGCTCAGAGAGAGTTGAAAACTCTTGAAGGAACATGCGACTGGTCACAGCGCCGGCTGGTATCTGCAACGTGCTGGAATGAGCCTCCGGAATGAGTCTGCCGGTCGGCTCGTCCAAGATGGGCTTATCAAGGGTGATGGCCACCCTGGGAAGTTGCGATATCCGGCCTATGCAGATGGACCAGATGGTGTCTACTGTGAAACAGCCCCAGAAGGTGACCTTGCGCACTTCAATCTCTGAAGCCGAGAGACCCATGGTGGGTGCTGCCGAGTTCTTCAAATGGAGACCCATCTCGATGGCCATACGCATGCATCTCCCCATGTATGCGAAACCAGACGAGTCTCTCCCGGCTGACGGCTCGCGCATGGCCATGACACAGAGCGCTTGTACAGTGGTCAGAGAAGACGCCTCGTTTTCAAATAGCAACCTCCTCGCCTCCTCGAAGAAGTGATCGCCTGCCGTCCGGAAGTTGTCCGGGTCGGTCCTTCCCGCCGGTTCGTTGGTGAAGTGACATGCATAGGCGAGGATGGCGTTGACCAGCAACGGGCTGCAGTACTTTTCCCGCCCACTCCTGAAGTCCTTGTAGAAGCACTCGCGGGAGAAGACGATGTAGAAGGTGTGCGACCAGCGGAAGTACAGATCCAACAGGCGCTCCACGAAGGCCATGTCGTCGGTGATGGTGGTCCACGTCGGCCCTTTGCGCGCGACCGTCGCCGCCCGCGGCACGACGCATGTGTAGTTCTCGTCCTCGGGCACGAGAGACATGTGACTGGTGTGGCCATAGTATCTGCTCTCGCCGGACCGCGTCATGGCGGGCTTCCCCAGCAAGATGGACAGCTCGCTCTCCAGCGACTGCGGCTCAGGCGGCGTGCTGTCCCGGAGCGCAACCGCCTTGCGCCATGTGTCGGCTAGCGAGGCCACGTCGAGGCGAGCATCTCTGCGGATGTGGTGGATCAGCTCGTTGGCGTCGGCCTCGGGCAGCGTGCGAATCGTCGTGAGCAGGAACTCGGCGTCCTCGTTGGCAGGCGTGTTCGAGGTGTTGGTCGCGCTCGACGGGGAAGTCACGGCCGTCGCATCGCGCTTCGTGCCTACCTTGCTGCGGCGGCTCTCGCTCTCCGTGTCGTAGTGGCAGGGCGTTCCATACACGGCGGTGCATGTTGCACAATTGGGCGTACTGCCGTCGCACTATCGTCCGCTGTTAGCATGAGCATAGTAGATCAACACCATGTAGCTTCTCGCGATGTCACGCAGCTTACCCCCAGCATGCAGCATGCAGCGCGTCCGCGGAGCAGCTCTGCGCTTCTCGTCAGCCCACGCCGTGGATTACCTACCTTGGACTTCCGTTTCCGACAGGGCACACAGGCTGATTGCACGCACCGGCGTTTGCTTGCCTTGGGTTCTCCCGCGGGCCCAGCGCCGTCTTCTCCTTTGATTGCACCGCGGGCCATGGTGTTGCGCGGAGGACGATTTCACGGGAGTCACTTCATCCCTGCACAGAGGAAAAGGAACTGCAGCTTTGGCCACTCGAACTCAAAAAGCACGTATTAGTGACGCGCGCAGCTAAAGTTAAAACACGAACGAACGCCCCTCCCAGTATCATGCCGAGCACAGCGGGAACAGGAGGTATGATGAGGCCCTTGCGCTTTTGCCATCCACAGAAAGGCGGATGGAGAACGAGATGATTCGTCGCGTAGCTGGAAGCGAACCCTGCGGATGAGAAAATCTCCCGCAACTCGATACGAGATTTAACCATGGAATTCCTGATTAATACATGCCTTTCTGTGAATGCCATCTCGTGGGTTGTTGTGGCGGCCGTTGAAGCTTTGAAGCTTCTCGAGACGGTTACGTAATTACTTCTACACCACGCTTTCTACAGCACCCTTCCTCAAGACGCTGCTTTCTTTGAGATCTCAGGTAAATCACCATGACTGAGCTAGAGAACCCCGAATTCGCTTTCAGTCGTTCTTCGGTACTTTTGCTAAGGGGTTGTCGAGGGCGAGGCTTCACACTAGCTCCTCCAATCGGGTAAATATTAACCCAAGAGGGCCTAAATTGCCGATCGGCATCTAGCATCGACGAACGGCACTTGGGTGACGGCGAGACAGCACAGCTAACAGATATGAGACGGAGATAAGCCTGTCCGGTATATCCTCCGGTACCCCGAAATTTCTTGCGCAGCTACTGTAGTGGTGAGTGGGTGGCCAAAAACACTTCGGCAGATGCTATCCATTGTCTGTTTATACAGGAAGCAGTGTCACGTCATAAAACTGGGGGATCTCCGTCGATGGTGCTCCAGGCTACTTTACAGTAGTCGGAGGGAGGTGTACAAACCCAAGCGAACCGAGGACAAATTAAGGATGTATCCAATACCAATGCAACCTATTTTACGTTTTTTTAAAATACACCGGCAGTTCTATACGGTATCTTCCTCAGCGAGCAGTCAAAGTACGAAGTATTGGTATATCATTTCCCTCTTCAATATGCTACATGTATGCAAACGCCATTTTTTTACCCAGTCCACACTCTTGTGCAGTCAAAAAAGCCGGATCTACACACAGACCATGTTCACTGTGTTTTGCGGACGCTGGTCCGTGCATAGCTTTTGCAAATCGTTGCGTTTTCGACAATTACAGCGTTCTTGCACTGCGTTATGCCGTGGCTCAGAGAAGCTGCGAAGGACCGAAGGTTTCACGGCCGTGCATAGATCCGGCTCTTCGACTGCACGAGAGTCCACGGCCCTACGACTGCACCCCATTCTGCGTCTCTTGAACGGGTACCACACCCTTCAGCGGCGGCAGTAGCGCCCTCGCTGCCGTCCTGGCCTGCTGCGCCAACACCGCATCCATAATCACCAGCGCCGCCATCGCCTCCACAATGGGCACAGCACGCGGCACCACACATGGGTCGTGCCGTCCCTTCGCCTCCAGCACACCCTCTGCAGTGTCGTAGTTCGCCGTGGTCTGTGCCTGGCCAATTGTCGCAGGGGGCTTGAATGCAACCGTGAAGTAGATTGGCGCACCGTTCGAGATACCGCCCTGCACACCACCAGAATTGTTCGTCTTGGTGGTGAGGCGAGGGCGCTGTACAGAGGCGTGGCCAGTGCCGGCGGGCACGACGGGGGCCTTGATGAAAGGATCGTTGTGTATTGAGCCCGGCACCTGGCAACCTCCGAAGCCACTGCCGATTTCGAAGCCCTTTGTCGCGGGTATGCTCAGCATAGCGTGTGCTAGCGTTGCCTCCAGCTTGTCGAAGCACGGCTCGCCCAGGCCGGTCGGGCAGTTCCTTATTACGCAGGTGACGGTGCCGCCAATGCTGTCCTCCTTCTCCTTGTAGTCCGCAACGAGCTTCTCCATGCGCCTTGTGACTTCATCATTGGGACATCGTACGGGCAGGAACTGGTCGACTTTCTCGCGCGTTATGACCTCAATGAGCTTGAGGTATTCGGGGTTCGTGGCGCAGGTGGGGTGCTCGGGCGTGGGCGGGAAGAGGAATTCGTTGCCTATTGAGTTTGTGAAGGCCACAATCTCGACGCCGTAGGCTTCGCGCAGGTACTTTTCCGCTATTGCGCCTCCGGCAACTCGTCCTGTCTCTCGTTAACCGCGTCTAACTTGTCGGCCGCTATTGCAGTGCACATACCGATAGTCTCTCGTGCGCTACTTCTGCCTCCACCGGAGCTCGCCTTGACTCCGTACTTCTCCATGTACGTCCAATCCGCATGGCTCGGTCTCGGGTAGATGTCCATGGTCTGGTTGCCGTAATCCTGCTTCCTCTGGTTCTCATTCATGACGCGCATGCCAATTGGCGTGCCCAGCGTAATGCCAAATTCTGTGCCAGACTGAATCTCTACTCTGTCCTTCTCATTGCGGGGCGTTGTAATGGCACTTTGGCCCGGCCGTCGGCGCGTCATCTGGGGCTGGATATCTGCCTCTGTGAGGGCCATACCCGGCGGGCAGCCGTCGACTATGCATCCTACCGACAGGCAGTGGGACTCGCCGTAGCTGCGCAGAACATCAGTCAATTGCGCTTCCTGCGGAATTTTCGCACAATGGCCTACGTCGTGACTTTGAAGTGCGTGCCGAAGGTCGACATGGCGGAGGGTATACGTTTGGTGTGCGTGGAGGAGTCACGTACTAGTCGGAAATTTTTATTGTGAGACCGGGTTGGATCATCAGTACGTCCGCTGGACGATTTTAATTGAGCCGTGTCCGACCTCGGCTTGCCGAAACGCAGGGGCCAATGGTGGGGTCGCGATCAAGAACAAGCGCAGTCGCAGTTGCCATCGTCACAAGCACGATCCAGTGTAGACCGTCATGAAACCAGCTGAAGATTTGTATTACGAAAAGGAGGATTAAATATATATTGTGCCTATTTTGGGTATCCGTGATAGAATGCGAAGGTCAAGAAAAATCACTGCTTCCGCCCCGCCTCCACCAAAACGCTAGCAGTCCCCGCCCTCTCCTCATACAGCCTCCGTAGGTTGTCAACTGACTGCTTCTTCATGTTGAGCTTGCGAGGGTTGCTCAGCGGTGCAAGACTTTGCTCCTTCTTGGAAACTTCAAAAGAGGGCATCCGTTGCAGCAACGACGGCGACGGAGTCCGCGGCTTGGGACCAGGAACTGGAAGCGACGTTGATTTGGAAGCGGGACGGTTGGGCACAGGGGTGGTTGGGTATACCGGCCGTGCCAGCGAGTCTATTTTCGGGGCGCGGTTTACACTCGCTGGCAGACTCGGGCGGCGAAAGTCATTGAAAGAAGTCGGTGCTGTCAAGGAGGGCGACTCGGTAGAAGTAGCACTTGTTGGAGACGATCCTTGAGACGCAGTGTACGTACCAGAGACTGCTTTGCGCTTCACAGGTGGTGCTGATCCTGGCCCTGGCTTGCCAATGGTGGGATTGGCTAGACCCGGTAGAGGCATGGCAGACCCTTTGAGCTCCGATGGTCTTGGAGCTCTCATTTCTGTTCCTTTGTCTTCCGATGATCTGCGTACCTGTACTTGCGCAATCGCCGTCTCAGCATTATCAATCTGCTCTGCTGTCAGGGTTTTCCTTTTGGGAAGAACAATTTGAGGAGCATAAGAATCGCCGCTATTCGTACCAGATTTCTTCTCATCCGGAAAGTGTAAACTGGGAGATGGATTTTCTCGTCGCGGTGCGAAACCGTCTGTTGTCGCAGCGTAAGTCATCGGAGAAGTGTCTATGGGACTGTCGGTGACAATAGTGGAGTACCGAGGAAGAACTTGAAGGGGAGGAGCTGGTTTACGTTTTGTCGCGCCGTCGTTGGCCGGACGCCCGGATGCCACTCCCACACGCGGTGGAAGGGCAGGTGGCATCTCCGTCGGCTTCTCGTTGTCTTGGAGGACAATGCCGCTGTACTGGAGCTCATCCCACGCCTTTCCCTCTTCCGTGCCCTTTGGCTGCTCAAGAGGGTCTTCCCAGTCATTCTGGTCCTGCGGAAGTTCCAAGGCTTCTCTGAAAGCAGCTTCAGTCTCGCCGCAAGCTTCTCGCAGGCCTTGTGCCCACAAGTCGATCGCCTCGGTGAAGATCCTCCGTACAATAGAGGACATCTTGGCGTCCTCAAGTTGATCGGGGCCATGTAACAGAGCAGGCGCGATACAGACCGCCAGGTTCTCAGCCGTCATCTTATTTTGCTCCTCGCGAAGTGCGACTGCACTCAGCGTTGGAAGCAGGTGTTTGACGAGAAGCTCACGCGAGATGGCGGGGAGAAATGACCAATCTGAAGAGGGAGAAACCAGCTCCTTGAGCCGCTCGAGGTCGGGCACGTCATCCGGATTTCCGTATAGCCGCTTCAGGTCATGATAGGAGGACTGCGGAAAGATAGGCTGGCGCAGCTCCGCGTACCAAGCTTTGATGAGTGCAGCAGCCATGAACACGGAGTAGGCGTCTCTGGGGTCTATCTCGGCGATGATCTCGTCCTGATGCTCTGCTTGCGGATATGGAGGAAGTTGAAGTGTGGCGCCATTGTCTTTCCAAACGATGAATTTCTGGCCTCTATCGTATGCTTCCTTGAGTACATCTCGAAGCTTGAAGTGTGGTGGCACGCGAAACAGCCCTTCGGCTCTGATATTCTCTTCCATAAGGACGAAGGCTGTGGTTTCTCGCAACACTCTCGGCAGTCTTGGTGTGCCCTTGCTGCTGATGGGTAAAGACTGGCGGGCACCAAACGCCCTGCGACCGCTTGCGTATGGAGCGTAGATGTCCTCCGACACTCTTCGATCGTAGAGATAGGTAGAAGGCGAAATGAGGAGGTCTTCGATGGGAATGTGCAGCGCCAGATTAGACAGATCAGATGCTACATGAAGTTAGTGCTGTGCATTCAAGGTAGCAATTAGTAACGCACCGTGGATGATCTTCCTCCTGAATTTCGGACTGACCATCGTGGAGAAAATTTCAGTGAGGATCCTAACCCACGCCTTCTCGTGCACGATGTATAGTTTCTGCAGTCGCTTCCGCATCGCCCGACTCAGGACATGATACGCCTGTATGAACCATCCCCAACCCGGCCTGTTCTTCTTCGAGGTAGCGGAGCCATCTGAGTCGCCGGCGAAAAACACGACCTCGTATTCAAAGCCCCGCACCAGCTCGTCTTCTTCAGGAAGCCGCGCTAGCACATACGGGAGGAGAGAGTCGAAGTTTTCCTCCCGGGAGTCGGGCAGGGCGGCTGCGTTCAGAATGTAGATCGGCCTGTTTTCTCTCGAAGGTATCGGCGACTGGAAAAGTATGCTCGCAGCATGCTTGGCCAACTCTGGCGAGTAATCCGGCGATTCTTGACGTGGGGGAACCGCGGAAAGCGACGAGCTGCGCAAACGACCAGCGATATGGGCGCGTAGACCGCTCATACCTAGGAATCAATAAATAGAAGATAATAAGCGAAGGAAAGTGCTGCAACGCGGGTGTGGAGAACAACACGTGGGGCTTTGTAGGGGAAGCTGGAGTGGCTGTGCGGAGATATAAGAAGGTGGGCGCGTCGACAGGGGAACCGCTGGGCACAAACGACGTCAGGCTCCAGGTTACGCTAGATGACGCGCAGGGATGTTAGCGCACGGCCACGCACATATGTTTGATTCACAGAAATGCAAGAATTTCGAAGCGCATTTCTTCCTATGATAGCTCCATGTTGTTGGTATATCCTGTTCACTACAGCTTGTCGGAGTTCACTGTTAACATTCGCTAGTGGCTGGGGGCGACGTAGCTTCAACTGAGCCGTCAACAAACTGTACCTATCTCCGTGACGCAAGCAACTATGACACCATGGCAATATCATCATCACATCGCATAGTTTGACAAGGATTCTTGTTGACTTTAATCGCTGGCATTAACTCGTACGTAGGGTATCATCTAACGGTATCG
The DNA here is from genome assembly GCA_010015655.1 of Bimuria novae-zelandiae CBS 107.79. Classification (NCBI taxonomy): domain Eukaryota; kingdom Fungi; phylum Ascomycota; class Dothideomycetes; order Pleosporales; family Didymosphaeriaceae; genus Bimuria; species Bimuria novae-zelandiae. The sequence goes on along the minus strand of ML976668.1, from coordinate 546,608 downwards.
TACAACCAATATCATCTGCGCTTCAACAAAGGAAAGGCATTATACAAGACATTCCTTCCACTTTCCGTTGAGGACTGTCACTAGAGACAAGAATTGTCTAGTAGACGCGACGCGCGTTGCGACCATCGGTGCCGTGCATGCGGCGAGTGCCAGCAGCCTAGTGCGCTTGTTAGACAGGAACCGTAATAGTTCCCACATCAATAAATAGCTTACCTTCAGACCAGGACGGCGCGTGAGAGAACCCCTGAGCTTCATCAAGGCACCAGAGACCTTGTCGCCCATGGTAGCATGGCGCTTGTGGTGGTGAGCCGTCGTAGCGCCGTGAGCACCACGCGTAGTACGGGTGGTCTTCGTGGTCGTGGTAGTTGTAGTGGTCGTTGCAGGGGTACGACGAGTAGTAGCACGGGTAGTACGACCCCCTCCCAGAAGCCTCTGCTTCAGGGTGGGACGAGCGCGGGTCGTCCTCGTGGTGGCCCGGGGAGCAGTTGTGTGGTGGACGCGGCGCATAGGCATGTTGGCTGAAAGTTGAAGTTCGTTGTTGGTTGGTTTTGGATAAGTATGCTTGAGTTGTGGCGAGTTGAGCTGTACTTGTGTAGAGCAGATGATTGTAGTGATGTGAGGATTGTCTCAGGGCGATATAGGCTGGGGTTTTATACAACTCCCCGCTCCAACATACCTCGAGATGTCTCTTTCACGAAAACAAGATCCCATGCGGTACGCGTCATACGAGGAAGCGATCACCAGGCTCAAGCTGCCCTGCGTCATTGCCATGCCCCAAGCGTGGCGTCTGACGCACGCAGCGGTTTTGCGAGTTGTGTGGCTTGTTCTCTGCTGCAGTGATCATTACCTTGTTTGGCACCAAGCTTCAATATCCGCAAACACGATTGATGGAGATTTCTCCGAGATGCTGGCATCGTAAAGTGGTCTTTGTCTGTACGCCGTCATGGCGCTAACTGGACCCTGATTTCGAGCTTGGGGCTACGTCATCTTCAGCCCTATCGATAACGACCGTCCGCGAACTTCGTCATCGTGGGTCGTGACAGGCCATGAAGATGTTGGAGGAAGATAAGGTGATTGGAAGCGAGCCGCATAACCGAGAAGCGCAGAAGAGGTGCTATGAATAGATGGAAGTGGTCGAACGTCCTTCTGACACGCAACGATTCAGGAAGAGGGGTTGCGGGGTATCGGTTGCTTCCTTCGAAAGTTTGAATGTCTACCCCTCAACACCTACAAGTTGTATACAACAGTCCCGAACGCTGTATTGTGCATTGTCTCTGCTTGGTGTAATTAGAAGGTTGCGATGAGAAGTGCCTCGGAATCACCCACTAGATGTCCAGCAGCACGCTCCTCCCTAGCGCAACCACGACAGCTGTCTTCATATTCAACCGGAACATAATGCACAAACATACACTGGTGTCAAGATGCGAAAGAGGGTTTGAGCCTCGCTCATGTCATGCAGCGAGGGTCCACAATAAGATAGTTCGGAGATCGTAGAGTGACAGGTCGCCTACGTCACGGAAAATCAGCGATCGAATAAAACTTCCATCGCGCTCTCACATCCTCTCTTCGTGCCTCAAGCCCACATCTCTGATCTTAAATCTCAATTTCAAGTTTCCAGTTTCGATCCACACACTGATACCACAATGGCTTCCGACAAGGGTCAATTCGAGTCGGGTGAGTAACGCAGGACACAATTTCAATGTTCCAATCGATTAACACGACTAGGCTTCCAGCCTGAAGTCCAACACCAGGACGTCCCAGGCCTTGAGTCCAAGATGAACCCCAAGCGTACGTTACATCAATGCAAATGGTCCAGGCCCAAACACTAAACAAATGTAGCCCACTACGACACCCTCCCCACCCCAGATGGCGGTGCCCAACTCTACAAGGCCGCCGGCAAGCTCGAAGGCAAGAAAGCCATCATCACCGGTGGTGACTCCGGCATCGGCCGCTCGACCGCAATTCTCTTCGCCATGGAGGGCGCTGACGTATTCATCGCCTACCTCCCGCAGGAAGACGAGGACGCACAGGTGACCAAGCAGCTCGTCGAGAAGAAGGGCCGCAAGTGCTACCTCCACCCCACCGACCTGACGGACCGCGGGAACTGCGAGAAGCTTGTAGCCGAGGCCGTCAAGCAGCTCGGTGGCATCGACATCCTGGTGAACAACGCAGCGTACCAAATGATGGTCGAGGATATCAAGGATCTGAAGGAGGAGCAGTGGATCCATACCTTCAACACGAATATCCACCCGTACTTCTACCTCGCGAAGTACTCGCTGCCCCATATGAAGCCTGGATCGACGATCATCAACAATGCCTCCATCAACGCGTATATCGGCCGTCCGGATCTGCTCGACTACACGTCCACCAAGGGTGCGGTCATTGCTTTCACGCGCGGTCTATCGAACCAGTACGTGAGTAAAGGCATTCGGGTCAACGCGGTTGCGCCGGGACCAGTCTGGACGCCGCTCATTCCTGCTACGATGAACGACGAGGCGATCAAGCAGTTCACCGCACCTATTGGACGACCATCGCAGCCCAGCGAGATCGCGACATGCTTCGTGTTCCTGGCGAGCCCGGACAGCAGCTCTATCAGCGGCCAGACGATTCATGCCAACGGTGGTACCATCGTCAATGGTTAAGCGCTCGCAGTTCATGGTGGATACCTAATGCCAATCGACGTCGGGCTATGACTTTGACGAACTCATGTACTAGCGATCTAAGTCACTATAAATATATATATAGTATCACGAATAATGCTTTGTAATGTACCTATCGGGTTGCGAATATACCGCGGGAACACTTGTTGCTAACCGTTGCTACCGTCGTGCGAAGCTATCATGAGATGGTTGACATAATCTCCAGTTCTCCTGCCACTTGCCACTACAAGTATGAGCCGAGGTGACGCTATGTAATGTCTTTGTATTCAACCTTCACTCAATCTTCCTCACCATCGTCTCCGTCGGCGACATATCCCCTGTCACGCCCTAGAAGCTTCTGCTTCACGTCCTCACGGCCCAACCAGGATACATACCATGAAGGTTGGCCGTGTCGGGTGCGACAGCGCGAATCCCACCGGTGGTCGACATTTGCGTTGATGCGCCAATACTCGTCATCCAGGTCCTTGCTTTTCGGTTTGGACCGGTCCATGCAGTCGAGACAGAGCCCGTCAAAGTAGGACAGAGCTGCTTGATGCGTCAACTGTACCACATAGGCGAAGTCGATGCTCCGGCACCTGGGGCAGGCCGGCGTGTAGTCATACTTGAACTCCTTCATGCGGTCAATGATAGCCTGGAAAGAAGAACGTGTCACAGCGTTTTCGATTGGAAACGCGTCGATTTTCACAAGCGCCGCTGTATTATTGTCAGTATACACTTCCGACACAGTCGTGATTGAACGTACCCAAGTATTGGCCGATGGTCGCATCCCAACAGTCACACTTCTCGGTGTTGAATCGTAGGACGTTGCCCGCTTTCTTCCAGATGTGTTTGTGCAACGTAGTCTTCAGGCCGCCACGAGCATGGTTGACTGGTCCTGGTGCGTGTCAGTTGCGGCCCAATCCCAATTTATGCAATTTAGTGCCCAGGTGACGAGGTTGCCACAGGCACATCTACAGCCAACAGCTCACCGAATACAGAGTTGTACTGTGAACTTGCCGGTGAACTCGTTTGGAGTCAGGTGTAGTGTCTTAATCCTAATTCCCTTTGGTTTACGCTCCTTGATGAAGCCGATGTTGTTGTAGACGAAGTACTTCGTCACTCGCGCAAACCCGACGGCATGATCGAACGCCTGGCACGGAAAAGCTAGGAGACTAGCACTGTCGTGGCTCAGGTCGTGCGGGGCGATAGAAGTAGTGTACCACGAGTTGAACTAGTCTTGCAGGACCTTGATGTTATTGCGCTTCTTGTCAAGCACCCACATCTGGATAACTTCCCAAACGGCAACGACCGACACGTCGTGAAGACCCAGCTCTCTCATGTGTTGCGAAGATAGACCGTGCAGATGAGCGAGCCACACAATGGCAGCCTCGGTGCATACTCCATCTTATCTATCCTTCAGGTCTGCACCCAAAGTGATATTGTTACGGTCCTGTTCCAGCTGTTAGCACGAGGTCATATTGCTCGTACACATGGAGTCGAGCGATAAGAAGTCTTCACTCTCGACCCTATTGTGTATAGCGGGGGCTTACCTTCGCATCGTCGATGATCATCTTGAGGTACGGGCTCTTCAAGCACACGTCCGTCGAGGCGCGGACCTCAGTCACGCGGCGGGTCGAGTCCTCTACCGGGCTCAGGATCGTTATGCTCATCAGGTCCCCGCTATCCACGAGGGCAACGTCAGGCGTCTACACGAGGTTGACCTCGTTGCTCTTCTTTAGCCCAGGCATCTCTGCGGCTGTTAGCAGTCATGCCGCTGCGTATCTGTCGCAGCACACTTACCTGATCGTAGAGTGGAAGTAACGGCTGCGGGAGGTGTCGACTGGCACCTGGGAAGAGGTGAGTTGGAAGAAGAAGGTTGCGTCGCTGAAGAGCTGAGCTGATGAGGTGGGTCGCGACAAACGGCAGGCGCGAGTCTCGGCTGGGTGGACAAGAAGAGGAAGGAGCGCCTCAGGACAACCGCCGATGAGCGGCGCCCGGACGTTAGTACTGAGAGCTCGAGATACCTGCTGTATGACGAATGAGAATCAATATTAATTTCAGTGCTGGGACGCTCCGCTGCCTGCAGCGGTGTGTACGTCGAGCTCCCACATGATTTGTTGGATATCTACAGACGCAGAGTAGACGATCGAACGTGGGTTCGATCTTGTGCAGGGGATGGTTGAACGAATTAAGGAGGCGAGGAGCTAGTTTTTAAATGTACGACAAGAGACTGAGTGCCTTGTAATATACATGAACAACAAGGCGTAAAATGTGTTCACAGTAAGCTGAGTGCTCTCGTGTAGGTAAAGGCTGCAGACCAACTAGTGAAAAAAACTCATGTCGATAATTGACCTACAATTATTACTTGAATTGTAATATCTCCAGGTAAACTACGCCTGTTCTTCAAGCGTGAATGTACCAGTCTTGGTGATTAAATACTCCGCCACAGCGACGTCTTTCCCGGACTCCTTTCCGTATCCCGATTGCTTGATGCCTCCAAAGGGTGACTCCGCCGCTGAAGAGTTGCCTGCCCTGCAGTGAGCGGACTACTGTCATAGTTTATGATAATAGAGGGGCGCACTTACCGGTGTTGAGCCCGATCATGCCAGCTTCCAGGTTTTCAAACAACCTCCACAAGCGGTCGACGTTCTTGGTGAAGCAGTATGATGCCAGACCCATGCTCGTGTCGTTGGCAGCCTTGACGACCTCCTCTTCAGTCTCAAACTTTAGGAAGGTGCACACTACGAGTGTTAGCATCGGTGGCGGTACATGAAGAAGAAACTGTACCAGGCGCAAAGATCTCTTCCTTTGCAATGTCCATATCCGCAGTGACACCCGTGATTACCGTCGGCTCAAAGAAGTATCCACCATTCTTCGAGACCTTGTTGCCTCCCATATGGACTTTGGCACCTTTCTTCTTAGCGTCTTCGACCAGAGCAAGTGCTTTCTCGATGCCGCGTGCGGTTGTCACGGGTCCCATGGTGGTCTCCTTCTCCGCTCCATGACCGACAACGATCTTCTTGGTTTCCGCATTCCAGCGTTCGAGGAATTTTTCGAAGATGCCAGATTGTACGTAGATGCGGTTAGCGGTAATACACGCCTGACCAGCATGGCGGTACTTCAGAGCAAATATTTGGCCCATGGCTTGATCGATATTCGCGTCATCGAAAATGAGGACCGGGCAATTTCCCCCGAGCTCCAAGGTGACTTTCTTCAGGTTATCCGAGCATATCTTTGCAACTAATTTTCCAACGCGAGTACTGCCCGTGAAGCTCACCTTTTTGACCAGATCGTGCCGAGACAGTGCTTCACTGAGCTCCGGAGTCTTGTCCAGATCGGTTGTCAACACGTTCAACGCACCCTTCGGAAACCCGGCTTTGTCGGCCAGATAGGCCAGAGTGAGGACAGTGATGGGCGTTTCTGGGCTAGGCTTCACAATCATTGTGCATCCAGCTGCGAGTGCAGCTCCGGCCTTCCTCAGGATCATGGCAATCGGAAAGTTCCATGGCACGAGAGCAGCCGCAACTCCTAGAGGTTGTTTGATAGTGAACACGCGTCGATCGGGCAGAGCTGGCGTAAAAACGGACCCTTGGATGCGCTCAGCTTCTCCGGCAAACCACCAGGTAAAGCTGGAGAAGGATCAGCGCGTGGGTGCATGGATGATACATGTACAAATAACTACTAACCCTGTAGAATAGTCAATCTCGCCGTAGGCTTCAGCGCGGGGCTTTCCCGTCTCATATACCAGGATCGTTGCGATATCCTCCCTGTTTTCTCGGATGAGCGAATCCCACTTGAATAGCATCTGCGCCCTCTGTCTAGGGCTGATTTTCCTGTATCCCTCGAAACATTTATGCGAGCTTTGTACGGCGTCGTCAACATCAGAAGCGTCATTTGTTGGGCATTCGGTCCACGCTTTCCCAGTACCGGGATCGACTACTTCGAACATCTTGCCAGATTTCGATTTCTTCCATTCTCCGTGTACGAAGGAGAGATTATGCAAAAGTTTCGGATTGTTGAGCTTGAAGGGCAGCTCATATTTTTGCGCCGAGCCCATCTTGTCGGATGTGTATTCCAACGTTGATTGTGAGCGAGAATGGCCTGGAGGAATTGGGTTGTAAGACTTGATGAGAGAAACTAGTGCGAAATCACGGAACAGTGATTGACTTCACGCTCGCTAGTAATTGTCTCTGAGGGGCTCCCTCTTTATATCGGAAGAGGCTATGCTCAGGGTGCGACTATGACACCCACCGACCCCACCTTTCCGCACTTGAGCTATCATCGCAATTCGTCGGCATTTCCGGTATTCCTGTGCGGTGCAGCAACTGGTGGCCCATGGAGAAATGCATCACTCCGTATAAAGACCATATAGACGTCTAGACAATGATGCTACTGGCCGCTGGGATGGATGTGTGGCAGCCCTTGTGTCGCTCTTGGCGGTCGCGCTTACTCCGACGACGTCAGTTCTTCCCCTCACTGCCAGGGTGTCCAAGTGCTACCATGGCCTCGGTAAGAACCGCCTGACTGTCAGATGGCGGGGAAACGCAGGCGAAGACATGATAGTGCAGCTTGATTTTGATGATTAACGTGACTTCACCCCAATCGCATACAATTGAAGCTTGCATCTAACACGTTGCAAACACCTCTAACGTGTTCCTTGTACAATTCGAGAGTCATTAAATCAACGGAAAAATACAATTCTAATCGCGATGGGCCGACTCGAGGGCAAAGTTGCTCTAGTCACCGGTAGAGACCCTTTTGTCTGTAAACGGCCCGCTCTTATAATACTAACAAAAACCACTAGGAGCTGGGTCCGGCTTTGGAGCAGGTATTTCCCAAGCCTTTGCGGCCGAAGGAGCCAAGGTGCTCGTCTGTGACATCAACACCGAAGGCGGCAATGCAACAGTCAAATCCAATCCTTCGGCTATGGCATTTCACAAGATGGATGTGACAAAAGCCTCAGAATGGAAAAGCGCTATTGATACTGCCATACAAAACTTCGGCAAGTGCGACATTCTTGTCAACAATGCTGGGACCAGCTACAAGAACAAGCCCACCGTCGAGGTCACAGAGGACGAGTTCCAAAGGACTTTCGACGTCAACGTGAAGGGCGTGTATCTCGGGTGCAATGCGTGGGTCTCGCAAGCAATTGAGAGGAAGGAAGGTGGTGTCATCATCAACATAGCAAGTGTAGGAGCATCTCGACCACGGCCAGGTCTGGTTTGGTACAACGCGTCGAAAGGAGCCATCGCGAACGTATGCCTCGCAAAATTTCCGTCAAGAATGTAGAGCTGACTGCTTGACTAGGCTACCAAAGGACTCGCAGCAGAGTACGGGCCGCATCAGATTAGAGTCGTTTCCATCTGCCCTCTGGTGACTGGTACCGGCCTCTTCTCGCATTTCACCGGTGTGCCCGATACGCCGGAGAACCGACAGAAGTTCATCTCCAATGTTCCGATGGGTCGGATTGGCGAGGTGGACGACGTTACCACGACGGCGGTTTTCTTAGCGAGCTCCGATGCAAAGTTCATCACAGGCGTGAACCTGGACGTAGACGGAGGGCGTTGTATTTAGTCGCTTACTAGCATGTTCATTTGGAACATCTCACCTTTGTTCCTGCATTCACGTGTGTTTCGTACTCGGTCAAGCGAGGGTTCGAGACATCACTGCTCAACAAACAATCCCAGAGAGGCCAGCATTTGAGACCCCTGAGAGTATACGTTGGAACTGGCCATTGCGATTCATATCTCATTCACTCACTGGCTAAAAAACCGTATACTGAACTCAAGACATGAGTGCTGTGGATGAGACTCTCGATACAGCTTCCTCGGGGCCATGTCTCTACCGAGTAACAAAGGAGCCGGTGCTGTGTATGAGCACTGGACGGTTGCTATAAAGGCCATTCAATACCCAGGCTTTTTGACCTGCTAGCTGGAGGTTGTGGGACTAAACGCGCGACAGGAACGGTTGCATGGTTGTCATCTTGACACTTGCTCGTGGAAGCTAGCTCAGCAATAGCGCAGCGTCCGTGCTTTGTCTCTCTCGCGAAGCCTACTCGTACAAGCTTGTGATCTGGGAGCCCCACCCGCAAACACACACCCATTCGCGCGCCCCATTGCACGTCGTCGCGACAGATTCTAACAGCGAGCAGTCATCACCATGGACATAGAAATGGATATCGATTACGACGCAAGCGTCCAGCCTGCGGCGCCGCAATACACGCAGGTAACTTCCCCCGGCGCGCCTGGCCTGACGCTGAGACCTAACGCCATGCGCCCAGCAGGAGAACGACCCAGTCCCAGAAGATACGCTCATGCCCGCCGCATACTATGAAGACCTCAACCCGAACCCGCGACCGAGCAGACAATACGAGCAATGGCCGGATCACCTCAATCTCCAGGGTGTCGACAACTTCGATCCTGACGAAGCCGTATACTACCTCGTGAAGTCAGGAGTCGTGGACCAACAGGTCAAACAGACGCGTTGGATAAACGATTCGTCTCTGAACCTCCAGTTCTACAGCGCCGAAGATGCCGCCATCGCCCTGCAACTGCTGACACACCCTGATGCCGGAGACCCAGTGTCGATACCGCCCGAGACTGCTCGCAAGGCAAGGCCTTGGAAAGATCGCGAGCTCACAATACGGCAGGCAAACTCTGGAGATCAGAAGGTTCGAGGCGCAGCCAATCACAGCAGATACTACGAGAAGAATCCAGATGTGCGAGGTGGAGATCGACGTGGAGACCGCCGCGGTGATCGTGGCCGCGAGCGTGAGCCACAGCGTCGACCACCCCCGCGTAGGGATTTCCTGGATTACGGCGACGATGAGCCCGTGCGAAGCAACAGACGAAGGTATATGGGTTGTTTCCATTGTTATTGAGATGCGCTGACTCCCCTAGCCGCAGCGGCGATGAGCAGATGCGCAATGACTCCGATTATGAGACTCGAAGAGCCCGCCGAAACCCCGGCGAGCGTGACGGTCGCGATGGTCGACTACGAGCCCCCGCCGACGTCGACTCTTACCGACCAGGCTCCACGAGGTATGGCATTGCACCGACAGGCTCCGGGCTTCTACTGACTTATCGCAGCCCTCGCGAGTCCCGGTTTGGACGTCTACGAGGCCGCAGTGCTTCGCCAGCCTTCGGCGACGAAGGTGATGGACGTTACGGCTTCACAGAGCAGGGAACCTCTACGCGCCGCCAATACAGAAGCCGAAGCCGCAGTCGGAACAACCGGCTACGACAGAAGCCTACCGTCGAGAGGTGGGCGCACGACCGTGCTAATTACGACCGCGAGCCGGCGCCGACAGCAGACCGATGGGCCAAGGACACATCTGCGGTATGCAATCTCTATCCATGCAAGCCAATCTAGCTGTACGGACACCACTGACTGGTATACTCAGATGAATATGAGCAATCACCGTAGGTCAGATGCATTCGATCAGACTGCCAACAGCAGCCGAGGATCGCTACTCGCGCGCATGACCAAAGATGGCCGGCCTGTGGCTCCGCAAGGACGATCTCTCGCAGATCGGATTACCCGCGATACGGACGAGTCATCGTACGGCCGTTTGAAGGACGACGACAGCGCGCCTTCCTATGCGGACTTGTCAGAACCGACGCGCAAGCGCGGCCTAGCCGGTCGCATCTCCCGCGACGACGACGATATCCAGATCCACGGACGATCGCGCGAGCTCGAAGGCATCAACATTCGTGGATCCGCTTCGCAAGGTGGCTTCTCTATTCGAGGCGTCGCGGGTGGTGCGTAAGACGACACCATGCCAGAACGGCCCCGGTCATACTTCAAAGAAGGCTTTCGATAGGGCGAAGCCGGCTCTTCTTCGATCCGCATAAACTGGTGCTTTGGAGGAAACGTCCGACGGTGGCACAGTTGATTCTCGAACACCCAAAATAGCGCCAGTACCATGGCACTAAAGCGACAGACAGCTTGGATAGGCCAATGCTAGATACTACACCACCACACTCAATGAGCATTTCGTATACGGCATCCTGTTCGGCGTTGGAGGGTTAATTTTGGTGTGAATACTGAGTCTCTGCATGGGAATGGCGATGGTGTTCTAAGTCTTACAATGGGTTTTGGTGACGTGCTTTAGTTTGGCATGATGAAAGCATGGTCTCTGTCAGTATGTTATTGAGTTGGCAATTCCAGTCTTGTGGACACCGCTTCTATATTGCTCCGTGTGTGCAAGTGTCGCGAGCTTTTGTATCATCCATACTGAACTAACACAAACCACCCACTCAGACTTCTGTCTCGTGTGTTCGACTGCAACCCGAGCTTTCACGATGTGATGGTGGACCTCATCATCGTTCTGGTAGGCCTTGGACTTCTTCCGACCGTGCCGAGGTGGAACCTCTCGCATGTTGCTTCTCCCTTTGGTATTTTTACCCATCCCACTCTGGCTCGACTTTTTTATTTATTGAAGTTTTCCAAGCACGCCAGAACGCCATCGTACATCGTTCAAACGAATTTTAGCCCCCTAGGGAGATTGAAATCGGTTTTTTAGTCCCCGCAAGCAGAGGTTGAGAGGTATGTGTAGAGAAGAGAAGAATCTGAGATGGGGTTTATATACCCTGGCGCACAGCCGAGAAAAGGTCCATAACACTTTCGGGAATAATGTTTTGGACGGTCCATAACCACGTTTCAGTGCATTTTAGATATCCACCCTTCGGGTCACGCGCAGGCATCATCTGCTGCAAACGTGATTTTGGAAACGTATAGCTATTCCCTTTCTTTGGCGAACTCCATAGCTCATGCGAATCTCTTTTTATAGTTTGGTTATGGACAACTGCGGGAGCGAGACAGACATGGAGTCGAAGGTGTTCACTTTTTGGTCTCCATGGCGAATAGCTGGTGGCTTTTTGGTCCCCCGACGAAGGTGGAGAGTTGTGTGGAAAAGACAGGTTAGGTGGGGATGAGGGGGTTTATATTCCCTGGTGCGCGGCTGGGACAGACGAACATGGCATTTTGAAATACATTTTTTGGACAGTGAGCAGGAGAAGTCGGAACTGCCATAACTCTGCGTCAATGATGATTTTAGAGAGAAAGGCTTCCGGGCTCACGTGCAGAGACATTCCTCATGTCCCAGTTAGGTTTTAGACGTGCATGAGTTGCGGACCCATAATTTTTGTGCATAGGAATATGGTAATGTGTTTTTAGTAGCGACTCAAGATCGCCAGCGGGAGCGAGGCAGACATAGTCTGGATTCGATGATTTTTTAGTCTCCATGTCTCGATAGCCTGGCAGATTTAGTGGTACTAAAAACGTGAAGAGACTGCGTGATGTGGACCGAAAATATAAAATCAGACCATTCATGGCGGCTGCTGCGCTGTGCGCCCTGCTGCAACCCACCCTTTTGTCCAAGAATCCTAACAATGTGTGAGTGATGAAGACGAGCTCCTCACAATACCTGCACGCTTGCCAATTACTCTGGCGACTAAAACTGCGGACTGGATTTGCCATGCAGGTCTAAAACCGTCGAAACAGTGATTACATGCCTGGGAAGACGCCTTGCTGTTTTGGCCTAGGTTTTCAAGGAAACTCTTGAGCTCATGAGAAAGAATTACTACGCTCGATTACTTATGGTGATGATGAGGACCATGATACCGTAGTGCTCCAAGAGATGCGTGTATATAGAGCAACTACTGAGGAGCAGGCTTCCCGCACACGTCTCGGGCGTATTTGGTCAGCGGACTGAAAATGTGGTGCTTACATAGCATGGACTAAAAAACGCATACAACACCGCGTATGGCTGTGACCCCGTGACGCTTCTACAAAGTACGTATCAAGCATTTCGAGATATAATTTACGCCATGCTGTAGTAACGAAGAGTAATGTCGATGTACCCCCGCACCGTAGGCAAGCAACAAACTTTCAAATTCGGCACCAAGGTCAGCAGTACCTTCGTGAACATCACAGCATCCCTAACGTCCACCTGGATTAAGGTTCATCAGTCGAGATTTATCTATATACCCCCGCTCTTACAGAACGCGCGAAGGATATATTAACATCGCCAAACGCCAAACGCTAATCAAGAACGTACAAGCACGAGTCAAAGCGACCGTCCACGGCTCTCCCTCCAAGAAAAAAACTAAACTACATCCCTTATGAAAAAAAATCTTTTTCATCATTCATCAACACTACTCCGCCGCTCTCCCCTTGCCTTTACCAGCCGCCGAATGCGCGCTGCCCTTGCGCTGCGTAGCAAGCGAAGCCGCGCTATTCTTCCCACGCAGCTTCACCGATCTGATTGACGGTGATGGCGACGGCCGGGGAGACATGCGTGGCGAAGAGCGCGAAGGTGGTGAGCTCATTTGCTCAAACCTCCCTGCTAGATCCCTCACGCGGGATGGCGAGCCCGCACCCTCTGCCGTGATATTGGCAATGTCCTCCTTAGAGCTGTTTTCCTTGGGCGAAGAGAGCAAAGAGGAGTTGTCGACATCTGCATTCACAACGCGGAGCTTGGATTTCGGCACTGTGAACATGACCTGCACGACGCGGCGCTCGACCGCAGCCTCTACATCCCACTCGACCTCGTCTGCGGGCGTGCGCGGCCGATCACGCTTGGTTTCTGGGAAGGCGGGGACGCCGAGCTGGGTTGGTGTTATCGGAGTCGTAGGCGTGGGGAGACAATCGTCGTCCGTCAAATTGATGAGGAGATTCCCTCGCTCTCGCCATTCGCGGCGGAGGCGCTCGTTCTCTGCAAGCGCGAGATCTTCCGGTGCGCCCCAGTCGTCGCCGGGATGTCGTTTCCACTTTGCGCGCGGGTCGTTGGGATCCATTTCCTCTTCGAGCCAGTCCTGCTTCCCTCGTTTGCTGCGCCAGAAGCTTGCATCCGAGGCAGCTCGTCGGGGCAGTACGGAGGCAGGCATGGATTTCTTGTGTTCGGAAACAGGGTGTTTTTCGGACGGCTCGGGTTCGGGATCGTCCGTGTATGATTCAAAGCCCATGGTTGCGACAGTCAGCGACCGTGTCCGATCTGTAGACGAGGTGGTGCGTGCAAGTGCTCTTCTGACACTTCCCAAGAAGCTCATCCGTCTTCGGCGTGTGAAGCCTTCCGTGGGCGATGTCACTGTCGTGGCGGTGTCCACCCGATTTGTACTGCCTTCTGTGTGGTTGGACTGACTGTTGGAGCCGTTGGATGTTGAAGTATTTGGCCTCGTTCGCTCCGGATTTCCTCCAAGCAAAGCTTCACCTTCTGCCTGCAGAATCTTGAACGATGATCGCGCAGTGGTGAACGAATCCGTATCTGCGTTGCCTGTTACGGGCCGTCCGCCGCTTCGTATGCTGGTGAACGATCGTGTGCGAGGATCTGTCGACGTTTGCCACAAATGATTACCACGGTTCGCAGTGTCTGTTGTCGGGCTAGCATCAGGGGTCTTGAACGGATTGGCGTTCGCCGCATGATTCAGGATAGCTGCGGAGCGCATCGATGTACTGCGAGCTAGACTTCCGCTGCCGGATTGGGAAGAGAGGTTGGAATATGTGCTTCGCTCACTGAGGTTCGAACCAGTGCGTTCTGAGGACTTCGTTGGAGATGAACGCCCATGGTTAGTCGGGCTAGTACGCCCGGGAAGATGGGTACCGGCAACTGCTTGCCAGGTGTGAGGGTCGTCGCGGCGGTCGTTAGCATTGTCTCGGACAGGGGAAGTAGGCGCAGAATTCAAAGCGAGGTCCTCAGGCCCACGATGTTGGTCCACAAAGGGATCCAAGACGGGGGCGTTGTCGAAGATGGAGTGGCCTCTATCTGTTGCGCGTTCACTCATCTCCGGCTGTGATGTCAATGGCGTCTTGTCGTTCGTGTTATCTTGCTCTTGCTCTTCTTCCTCGTCAATCGGATGGATATGGCCCGAACCTATGATTTTCCTATCGTCGTAACGAGGTATACTGTGATTCGCTCTTCCACTTACGTTACGGCGTAGACCACGTGTGGGACTTGGTATCTCTACCAACAGACCTGTTCTCTCGGCTTCTTGCGCTTTGTTACGTCTCCATCCTGGAGTGCTTTGCCCAGAAGCGGAGGGGAAGAAACACGAATCTTCCGAGCTCTTTACATACCCACCATGGCCGTCTCCATCATCAAAGTTGGGCGACAGAGTATAACGATGTGCACCCATAGCTAGTTCATGGAGTTGGCTCTCACGGAACTCACGCTGCCGCTTCAGCTTGCGTGTGTAGAAAATGTAGAACGCCATCAAGCTCAGAACTGCAGCCATGCCGATCCCTAGCCCTACGCCTAACCCCGCTTTCTGGCCGGTAGTAGCAAGAGGCCCACTCTCGACTGGCTGCTGGGATTGGGTCTCAGGCGGAGGGGAATAGTCTGTCGTCCAGGTGTAGGAGCTCACATTGAAGAACATCGGTTGCGTATTCGCGTTCGCCCGGCGCCTCCGAGAACTTGATGCGGAAATCGAGTATCCACCCATAACCATCATAACTCCTCCGGGCAGCATCACGGCGCCATGGCCGTATATGCCCGTCGACGTAGGTAGCCTTGAGCCCGAGCTCGACGGCACTGTCCACTCCCAGTCACCTTCCCCACCGTAGCCATCGCCAACATTGAGTATAGCCAGCTGGGGCTCCGCAGGCGTATTGACATCTCCAATCCAACCACCTAACATGATAAGGCGCTGACCATCAGGCGCCAGCACGGCACTGTGCCCGGAACGAGACTCAATTGGTCCAACATCTGCCCGTACCGCAAGGTCTGTCTGTGAGGTGCCTGGCTGGTTGACAGGGACAAACGTCCATCCTTGCTGGGGTAGCGAGAACAGCGCGACCTGTGAGGTGTTGATAAAGGCAGCGCTGGTATGGCCTCCAATCAAGACGAAGTCCTGCTGCTGGGTTTTGGTACCATCGCTGCGGTTGGAGAAACTTGGCGACAAGCCAGTCAAGGTGAAACCAGCTTCTGCAATTGGCGATCCTCGGCTAGTGGATGAGTCCAATTGGTAATTGATAGATGTCTCAGTGATCCCAGATGGATCTAGAGTGACCATGTAGTTGGAGTAGTTGGCGTTCGCTTGCCAGTCAGCGCTGTCACCGCCTTGAGTCGGGCACATTCCACCAAAGAAGTAGGCCTGGGTGTCTAAGGAGTCACCCTCGACGAGTGCCGAGAAGGACATTCCAGCGCTGAGATAGTTCGGTCCTAGGACAGTATTGTGCTTTCCATCTTGGGCAAAAGTGATGTCTTCCTGTTTCCAGCTGCCATTCACACTCTTCTCTGATGCTTCCGGCACGAAACTCCACACCTGAGCTCCGCTCGCCCCCGATGCGCAGTCACCGGTATACACTGTGATATTCCCGCCATGGTCCAGTACCGCACTGAAAGGCCGTTGGTTATCCGATTCGAGGAAGGGCAACGTGGGATACAAGGTGGTAACTGGGAGGTTGGATGATTCGATTCGGGAACTTATATCGATGGAGCCCAGCTCAAATTGCGAGGGTGTGCTGGACGATGGCCGGAATACGTAGACATTGGTGCCACTTTGGAGCAATCTCGTAGGGTTGTAGGGCATCTGGGCATTGGTGCTGGCCAGAGAGAGTGCGGCCCATAGTAGGGGTATTCGCACCGCTGCGAACGATGGGAGCAGGGAAGCTGCGGTCGGCAGCGCGGTGGATCGACGCATGGTGGTGAATGGCGTGTCGTTGGCGAGCGTGTCGAGGACCTTCAGCCCGTGGGTCTTGCTCTCCCCTCCATGGAACAGACTCGCTGGGTGAGTTTGCGGGACAGCGTAGCACACAACGCTTGACGTGGACACGAAGCTGGGGAGAGGAGTGACAAAAGACGAGGGGTATCCGCCGACCCGCAGTTCATGCACGGTTGCAGAGGGAGGTGGGTCGTTGGGTCTGTAAACAGGTCCAGCCACCGATTACGCGCAAAATCATATAGGCGCCGAGTCCACCTGTAAGCCACACGACAAGATGCCCAAACCAATCGTATTAACACGGGACAGAGCCCTGGAATGCAGCGCGTGTAGCCTAGCCCCAACCGCAGCAATCATTCGACATGCCGCACGGACAAACACCTGTTGCCCACGGCAACCGTTCGCTTGGCTTTGCGCCCCGCCGTCGCTGAGCAGGAAAAAGTATCGTACCCGGGTCCAGCCGTGGCCAGGTGCGCAAGAGCGGCACGTTTGGTGAGATCTCAGATGATAACGGTGATTTCATTTCCGTGTTAATGGTAGGTATGAACAAGGCAGGGAGGAGGTTGGGTGGGTAACACCAGGCGCGTGCCAAGTGGACCCCCACCTCCACCTAGGTATCAACACCCACAGCTCCCACAGACAGCAGCAAGCGTTGCATGTGCACGTTCTCTGAGGACCGACTACAGTCTTCCGTACCAGGTTGCAATGATTATTGCAAGGTCCGGCGAAGTAACAAGCTGCGTCTAGCGGGCACCGTTCCATGGCACCGGTGTGTGGACAACGCGAAAATCACGTCCATTTTGTCTCATGCTTCCGTCAGAACATGATGTCCTAACATGAGCGCGAAATCGAAAGGCTACTTGCTTCACATTCGCCTCTCCAACTACTTTTAAGCCGCATGCAGTCCGCTGGTGCCTCTAGGAGCTGAACACCATACCTCCATTTGCGCAGATAACGCTGCCCGTTGTCCATCCCGCTTCGGGCAGGCAGAGCATCCCCACGACACCCGCTACTTCTTCAGAGTAAGCCGGACGGCCACCAACCGATACGTAGTAGTCCGTCTTGTCACCCTCGAACTCCTTCCTCGGCGCAGCCAAAGGCGTGCTTTGCAGGAACGGCCGGTTAAAGTTGATAAAGGACTCGTCATTTGTGCCGTACATATCCGTCGCGACGGGTCCTGCTGTGTGCTTAGCAAAAAGACGCTCAGCATCTGGTTTCGCACGGGCACAACTCACCTGGGTTGACCGAGTTGACCGTTGCGCGCTCAGCAAGTTCGCGAGACCACGTCCGCGTCATGGCTTCAAGAGCAGCCTTAGTACCCCCATAGACGCTCTGGCTGATGTAACCGAGCGAAGAGCTGACAGACGAAAGGTTCACGATACGGCCGGATCGATCGTTGGGCAGATAGGGCAGGGCGGCCTGTAATAGTAAGAGCGGCCCTCGCACATTGATGTTGTATTGCCGCGCAAAGTCCTCGCAGTTTACCGTCTCGATCCGGTTGTTGCCAGCGACGCCAGCATTGTTGATGATGACATCGAGCTGGAACTTTCCGGTCTTCTGATGAGAGAATTTGTTCTTCGCAACTTCCACAATGTGCTTCGGTCCGTTCTCATCACCTACGTTCGCCTGCACGATGACGGCCTGGACGCCATGCTGGGATTGCAGCTCTTCGGCGAGCTCCTGGGTGAGCTTCTCAGACGAATCGGAGGTATAATTGAGAACGAGGCTGCAGCCCTTGCTGGCAAGATTACGTGCAATAGCGGCACCAATGCCTATACTGAGAGTGAGCAGACGACATTAAACCAACACCAACAGTACTGGCGCTCTCATGTTGCCTCACATGTGCAAGCAATGTACCGAAAGATGGGAGAGGAACGTACCCCTGCTTGCCCCAGTAATAATACCAACACGCCCTTCCAGTGCGCGCGATCCAGAACCACTGGTCAGGTTAGTTGAGTAAGTCCGCGTATGCTCGGGCCTAGACATAATGAAAGCTCGGGTCAAAAGAAGATAAGGGTCAGAAAATCTCAGGAGAAAGCTCGTGTTGTCCTCAGAGTCTTCGCACTGTTATGGCGGGGTATCTAGTGTCATGGAGGGGTAGCTGTGGAGTCCGGCTTCTAGATTCTCCGCCCAGTTTCTCCGTCCCAGCCTGCTATTTTGAATTGTGCAACAAAACATGGTCGCTTGTAGGGTAATGGAGATATGTCCGTCTCGAAGGAGCCGCAGCAAGCACGAGTTCCTTCATAGGTTATGCTGCCGAGTTGCCGCTCTCGCTTTGCCTGGTAGCCCAAGTGCCCCAGGACATACCGTGCGGTGGCCGACTGGACGGGCTCTTTTTCTTTCTTTGGAAACGTGAAAGAAGTATCGTGAACTCTGGCAGGCGGAGGGGGACGGAGTCACGGTGCTGGAGCTGGGGCATTGCCGGCCTTGAAGAATGACAAACAGGTCGGCTTAGTATATGAACGGGACTTCGGTCAGCTTTATCAGCGCACCCTTGCGTGCTCAGTACATGAGAACCGAACATCGAGTGGCTGGTGATGAGGGCATTTGGAGAAATCCGTAGACGACTCCAGGCTAGGAAAGGTGTCTGGCAAACACCGACATTGGTGCGCGTCGAGGATGGAACAACTGCAGTAGCGGAAAACCTTGCAGTCGCGACCCTTGCTGGCTTTCACGTAGGTTTTGCTGTCTCCAGCGAACATGTTGTAGGCTGCGACCTATCGAGTGAGGCCGCTTGAGATGACAGCACGGAGTCCGAGTGCGTCGCCCAATCCTACACGCGCGGGATGCACGTTGGACAATCGCACCGGGTGGTCAGCGGCAGCTTCTCAGCGCCCCTCCAACGTGATGGCGCCTCCAAGCTGTTGTTGGTGCATGTTGCGGTTGCATGGGTGTCCTCGAAAACCCACCGACTCTAGCACTTCAGGCGATGGTCCGACTTGTCAATCATAGTCACGCCCTACACACATTGTCGCAGCTGGAGTGAAATGTCTCCGAAATCGGCGGAAAATCCTCCGTAGCAAAGCGAGTTGTTGTTTGGAGCTCCGACTGGAGCAAGCAGAATATTATGACCGTGCTATTTGCCTGACCAAGTCAAAAGAATAGGTGACCAGAAGATGTCGGCTCATCGAGATAGCCGGCGTGAGTACGTCTGCGTCGTTACGGCAGTGTTGTTGCAAAGCCGACGGTTCAGGTGTTGGCATTGAGACCTCTGGACCCTCTCGGCCTCCGGCGGTTCTGTAGCTCGGGGCGCAGGGGTGTCAGTGCTTCATTGGCGGGGTACCACCACCACTCGCGCGCCAGCTGGAAAGAAAAAGTAGAAAAGCACGACACCGCCCTTCCTATGCTGTGCTCATCCCGGGTCCTCTTCTCCTGTCGTCCCTTCCTCCTACACCAACCTTTCTGTTGAGCATCTTTCCTTTCAATTGCTCTTTCCGATCAGTCTCGTCTTAGACACCCCAGATTACCACACACAGACCCCGCCATCACCATGGTGCAGTCATCAGTGCTCGGTTTCCCCCGCATGGGTGCGAACCGTGACCTGAAGAAGGCCAACGAGGCATACTGGGCCGACAAGCTCTCGCGGGATGAGCTGATCAAGGAGGCCAAGCGCCTGCGTCTTGCTCACTGGCAGATCCAGAAGGATGCTGGTGTCGACGTTATCCCTAGCAACGACTTCGCCTTCTACGACCACCTTCTCGACCACATCCAGCTCTTCAACGTATGCTACAGCTCGCCCATGTTTTCCTATATGCACAATGCAGACGCCGATTGAGAAAAGATGTCGCTCAACGGCATCCAAGCTAGATCAATCAGCCCATGCAAAGTGCATACTGGGCAAACACGCTTACCGTGCCACTCGCTGACCGTAATAGGCCATCCCGGAGCGCTACTCCAAGAACAAGCTCGACCCTCTCGATGAGTACTTCGCGATGGGCCGTGGCCACCAGAAGGATGGTGTCGATGTCCCCGCCCTCGAGATGGTCAAGTGGTTCGACTCCAACTACCACTACGTCAAGCCCACCCTCCAGGACAACCAGACCTTCACCCTCTCCTCTGACCCCAAGCCCATCCGCGAGTTCCTCGAGGCCAAGGAGGCCGGCATCGCCACCCGCCCCGTCCTCGTCGGTCCCGTCTCCTTCCTTCACCTCGGTAAGGCCGACCGTGGCCAGTCCGTCGACCCCATCTCGCTCCTAAACAAGCTCGTCCCCGTATACGTAGAGCTCCTGAAGAAGCTCAAGGAGGCTGGCGCCGAGACCGTCCAGATTGACGAGCCCGTCCTCGTCCAGGACCTCCCCCAGAAGGTCAAGGATGCCTTCAAGCCTGCCTACGAGGCGCTCACTGCCAGCGGTCTTCCTAAGATCGTCCTCGCCACCTACTTCGGTGACGTTGTCCACAACTTCGATGTCTTCCCCAGCCTCCAGAGCGTCTACGGTATCCACGTCGACCTTGTCCGCAACCCAGAGCAGCTCGAGGCTGTCGCTGGCAAGCTCGGCTCCAGCCAGATCCTCTCCGCCGGTGTTGTCGACGGCCGTAACATCTGGAAGACCAACTTCAAGCGCGCCATCGAGATCGTGGAGACCGCTATTCAGAAGCTCGGCAAGGACCGTGTCATCGTCGCCACCTCCAGCTCCCTCCTCCACACCCCTCACTCCCTCGAAGCTGAGAAGAAGCTCGACCCTGAGGTTGCTGACTGGTTCTCCTTCGCCGTCCAGAAGGTCTCTGAGGTCACCGTGATCGCCAAGGCTGTCACCGATGGCCCCGCTGCTGTACGTGAGGCTCTTGAGTCTAACGCCAAGTCCATGGAGTCTCGCGCCACCTCCAAGCGCACCAACAACAAGGCCGTCAAGGACCGCCAGGCCGCCGTCAAACCTCAGGACCACGAGCGCCAGTCTCCTTTCCCTCAGCGTCTCGCTGCCCAGAAGACCCACCTCAAGCTCCCCATATTCCCCACCACCACCATCGGATCTTTCCCCCAGACCAAGGAGATCCGTGTCCAGCGTAACAAGTTCACCAAGGGTGAGATCACCGCTGAGGAGTACGAGCGCTTCATCGAGAAGGAGATCGAGGAGGTTGTTCGCATCCAGGAAGAGCTCGACCTTGATGTCCTCGTCCACGGTGAGCCTGAGCGTAACGACATGGTGCAGTACTTTGGTGAGCGCCTGGACGGTTATACCTTCACAACCAACGGCTGGGTCCAGTCCTACGGATCCCGTTGCGTCCGTCCCCCGATTGTCGTCGGTGACATCTCCCGCCCTGCTGCTATGACCGTCAAGGAGTCCAAGTACGCCGCTTCCATCTCCAAGAAGCCCATGAAGGGTATGCTTACTGGCCCGATCACTTGCCTCCGATGGTCCTTCCCCCGTGACGATGTGCACCAGTCCGTCCAGGCTCAGCAGCTTGCCCTTGCTATCCGTGACGAGGTCGTTGACCTCGAGGCTGCTGGTGTCTTCGTCATCCAGATCGACGAGCCTGCTCTCCGTGAGGGTCTTCCCCTCCGCGCCGGCGAGGAGCGTGAGAAGTACCTCTCTTGGGCTGTTGACGCCTTCAAGCTCTCCGCTGCTGGAATCAAGGACTCCACCCAGATCCACTCTCACTTCTGTTACTCCGAGTTCCAGGACTTCTTCCACGCCATCGCTGCGCTTGACGCCGACGTTCTCTCCATTGAGAACTCCAAGAGCGACGCCAAGCTCCTCAAGGTTTTCGAGGACAAGGAATACCCCCGCCACATCGGTCCTGGTGTCTACGACATCCACTCCCCGCGTGTGCCCGCGGAGCAAGAGATGAAGGACCGCATCGGCGAGATGCTCCAGTGGCTCAAGCCCGAGCAGCTCTGGATCAACCCTGATTGCGGTCTCAAGACCCGCCAGTGGAAGGAGACCAAGGCCGCGCTCACCAACATGGTCAACGCCGCCAAATTCTTCCGTGAGCAGCACGCCTAAGCGCTTGCGCCAAAAAGCCTCGAGAGCCCTGCCTTACCCAGGACTACCAAGGTAGAGGCCTTACTCTCTCATTTCTAGCCCTCTGGGGTGGGCGAGCAGCCACACTAGCTGCGTTGTAATGTGTCTAATGTGTTTATGATACCAAAAAGTAGTTCAACCTGTACCTGCATCGGGGACCTGGGGGTGGTCAATGGGATTCAATATCCTTTGTAGTATGCGAGCGCCTTCAACATTGGCGTTCATGAGCAGGTGTGGTTTCGAACTCATAGAGAAAGGGAACTGGCGTTATGTTTGGATGGTTTTAGCTAATGGCCCGCTTTTGGGCGTCCACAAGATTGGGTCTTGCATGCATGTGCAAGAGGGCGTGGCTGCTTTGGCAGTCGGAGGTGGATAGATAGGTGTTGCTGTGGTTCGCGCGTAGCAATGAATGATATTGGCACCTCGTATGCGTTCTCCTCCCATTTATATCGCGAGTGAATAAGTGAGTGGTGGAAACACGCAATCCAATTCGATCCAATTCGCTATGTGCAGAACCTAAATGCTCCTGAACACCCCGTCCATGCCATGCTTTCATCTGCCTCAAGCTCTTTTTAGCCGTAGTCCTCGCTCCGGCTTATATGAAGGAGGCACCTAAATGCCGATCCAGTTCACGCTAACGACGACGTCCATGCCCTTCTTCTCGGCGCCGTCCCACTTGTAGCTGAAGGTGCCGTCCTTGTCCGTGTTCCAGAAGGCGCCCACGGCGCTGTGCATGCCGCGGCGGCCGGCGGTGCCGGCTTCTGAGGGGGACCCGGGGTGTTGGATTATCGTGCTGTGGGCGATGTATTTGTCTGGTGGGAATTAGCTGGAACTCTGGGATTGAGACTGGGCTGGAAGAGGAGCGGAGGGTGGTTTCCGTAGGAGTCTGGGGAGAGCGAGGCAGTCGATGTGCGGACCGATTTCCGAAGAGAAGAAATTGAGGTCAAGTACGGGATGTATGCGGGAGGTACGTACAGGCGGGTTGAGAGGGTTTTGACTCGTCTTCGGATTTGGGGGTCGTCTTTTCGATGAGGGTCTTTAGGAGGGTGTTCTGGGCGGAGTGTTAGTATGTCGTATACTAGCCGGAGTGATGAGGAGAATGTGTGAGTCTATGCGAGCGGGAGTTGTATAAAAGGATGTCGCGTGAGCGCTCCTGGACGCAGATGGGATGAATGATTGGGATAGGGGTCCCTACGATGATGTTGGTATTCCACTCAGCAACTTTCTCGTGCTCGTATTTCTCTGCTGAGCCGAGGGCGGTCTCGATGGTCTACATCCTTATCAGCGTGGTGTAAGTGAAGGAAACCGGCGTGCGTACGCTCTGCACGATCTGCTGGAGCTCGTCTGTGGGGAGGGGAGACTGCGGTTTCTGTCAGCATCGCGCTTTCCCAACAACGTTCTCGGAAACATACAGCCATTGTGAATGCGATGAGGCGGTTTTAGGGATTTGCAAGAGGAAATGATGTGCGTAGTGTACGTATTAATGTCGCCAGGTGTAGTGTTTACGTCCGGTGTTTTTCGCCAACAAAGCGCCGCCGAGACAGGCTCACGCCGCACAGACGCTTGAATCAGCGCCGTCTTTCCTCCACGCACGTCCCCGGCGGGTAGCGGCGCGGTCGAGATGAAAAATCGCAAGGCTGGCCGAAAGCGGGACATGATCACGTGGCGGTATTGATTGGCTGTGACGCGCAGGGAAGCTAGGAGCTGCCGGGAACAAGCTTTGCTTGATAGTCGATACTCCACCTCCAAAACTTTGGCCTACGCGATTGCACCACAGACATTTCACCCGCGCACCATCTTACAGGGCTATTAATTTGTACGAGTCCATCGTTTGTTTTGCAGGAATAAAGCAGCTATCCGCGCGGTACTCATCACCTATTCGTTTCCAGACAGCGGGGTCGCTCGCTATCTACTCAGTCGCCATGTCTACACAACCTCTCCTTCAGACTGCGCCAGGTAAACATCTCTCCAAACATGCCCCTTCGCCCCTCTTCAGGCATACCTAATTGGTGTCCAGGCAAGCGCATCGCCCTCCCCACGCGCGTCGAGCCCAAAGTCTTCTTCGCCAACGAGCGCACCTTCCTCTCATGGCTCAACTTCACCGTCATCCTTGGCGGTCTCGCGGTCGGCTTGCTCAACTTCGGCGACAGGATCGGACAAATCTCTTCGGGGCTGTTCACGTTCGTCGCCATGGCCGCCATGATTTACGCGCTGATGACGTTCCATTGGCGCGCTAATAGCATACGACAACGCGGGCAGGGCGGGTTTGACGATCGCTTCGGGCCGACGGTTTTGACGCTTGCGTTGTTTGCGGCCGTCATTGTTAATTTTGTGCTCAGGGTTGTGAGCGAGAATAAGAAGTAGATGCGGTAGGTGATGTGCTGTGAGAGGGGACAGGAACGCGGGTGTTGGATCTTGGAGGTGGAGGTGGAGGTGGAGGTGCGGCAGTTGTTTACGAACATGGCTCTCTCTTTCGCCCGGGATACAGAACGCTTGCTTGTCGAGATTTCACGTACTGGGGATGGCAAAGACGACTTGACAACGGAGGAGTTGGTACACTGACATTGCTAGGGCACATCGTCCGGTCATGCTCGCTCAGGCTGTACATTAGCATTCAATTATCTCATTGATTCTCACCATTCGGCCTCTCAGTGCTTTGTTCCGTCAGTCCCCTCTTACTCTAGTAACACGACGACACCGCGCCTTCCGTTCGCGAGGCTCTCTCACTTCATCCCTAGGCGCCTGGTGTAAAGCCACATTCGCCAGAGGAAGTTCTCCATCCCCCAACACCTCCTTCAAGTCGGCTGCGATAGGCTCAAGCGAGGTACTTTGATCTGGCTGTTTCCTGATAGATGAAGCTTACTAACGTGTCGTATAGCTTTCCGTATCGATATTATCAGAATCCGCCATCCAAATACGCGACTATGGCGGATCGCAATGGCGGTCCCTCGGTGGCTGGAGAGAAGCGGAAGTACTCATTCTAGTAAGTGGGCAACCCCATGTACAGGAGCATTCTATTGACAGCTCTGATAGCTCCATGGACAGCGCGGAGATAGTCCAGTTCAATGTTAGAAAGCAAATCTTCTCGGTGCATGCATCCCTCCTCGACACGCACATTCCTCTCTGGAGAGACCACGATTTGCTGGTTGGTCCCCATGCCGAATAGGGATGCACTTATTGCCCACATGGGAATCTGACCTTAGGAGAGTGCTCTGTGCGCGGATTCCTCCACTGACTGCACATCGGAGAACTCCCGACTTCCGCCTTGATCCGTCAGAACCAATTCCTAGCTGATTGGGAAGAGGGCCCGGAAGCAGATCCCCTGGGAACCCGCATGGCAATAGAGCTCTACCCGCTTGGTTTGTCCATGGACATGACAGATCACATGAACGACGCGATGGCCTTCATCTTCTCCCAGTATCGCCCTGAAGGCGTGATTCCAGACAAGGACCGGCTGACCCGGACGCAAAGCCTAGGATGCCACTTGAAAGAAGGTCTTCATAGTTTCATGTATGACGTGTTTCTTAAGCGGTGCACGAAACCTTTGAGGTGGTCGGCCTGCGTAGATTTCGACAAGGATTATCTTTTTGAATTCCTCCGAGGCGCATGCGAGCACAGTACGGCTGGACGATTGATCCAGGATCCCTTGAGGCTGTCGCAGTACCACATCAAATCCCCTCTGCATGACAAGACCTGTTCATGCAAGGACCTCGACGCCGGTGACGAATTCATCATCAAATGAGCAAAGTCGCAGGCCACCTATCCGTTTGGTACAAGCGCAAGTCGAACACCACATTGGAATCGACCTGATGGAGGTATCGTGAAACAGTTGGATCGTGGAAAAATATCTAGTATGGATCACTCGAAGGAACACGGGAGCAATTTTTCTATGACATTGGCATGGACCCGAAAGAGGCGAGACGCCAGGACCGGGCATAGGCTTCTTCATGGCGATTGTGCTTGATGATTTCGCAGGCATCAACTACACTTAGAGGAGAGTGTCATTCTATGCCCCAATTCAACAGTATAAAAGTATTCCCTACAGAAAATTTCATTTCTGTAATGCTCTACCACATCCCCTCTCGTCACTCTGGTAGCTAGTATGAAAATATTCCTCTTTACTTCCTATCGCAATTGCACCTTGTGATGAAGTTGCCTACAGTATATACATAGCTGGCAGCCTACAGTAAGCCAGTGCTATTCTTGGGTCCAACGCCTGTTGCTGATATCCAGGATAGGAAGCCATAACTGCTGCAATATGGCCGACTACGCACCACCGGACAGCATCGACTCCCTGCTACTTTCTCGTGGCACACTTGTACCGAAGGCAGACACCACAGGGAACCTAAAGAGCAGGTTTCCTTCATAGTAATATAGTATTAATCCTTCATCTTTAAACTTCAGCTAACTAAAAACAGCGCCACCGCCCCCGCCCTCATCATCCTCAAAGCCGGCAAGACATACTATCCCGTCCACGAGGGCCTCCTCGACGAACACTGCGAAGGATGGCGTACGGAGCTGAACCACCAACCGGGCTCGCAGCCCCACAACACTTGCCCGAACTGCCCGCACACTCTTAGCGACTCGTGGCTAGTAACCTCCATCTTCATCACTTGGCTTCACACTCCCGACCTGAGCTGGCTTTTCGAAACCGACGCCTTGGACTGCGATAATCTCGTCGACAGACACGAAGACTCAGATTCCCTAATTATTATGGGCGCCCACGGCTCCGAAACCTCATCCCTTTCCTGTGACGTAGCCATCGCGCTCTACGACATCGGCTTCAACCTTGACGCGAAGCAGCTCGTTGACCAAGCGCTATCCTTCCTCTTCAACTACTTCAAGCCCGAGGGCATGCTGCCAACCCTACAACACCTAGAGCGAGCTTTCTCCGTCAAGCCACGCCACGAGACTAATCTGCAGGAACCCTTCGAGACAAATCTACAAGACTTCTTCATCGATTTGTACTACAAGCGGTACAATTGGGTGCGCTTTGCAACCGAGAAGTTCCCCGAGGGGTTCTTGAAGAGGTTTGAGGAAAGAAGGAGGGTGCATGAGGAGGTGCGGGGTGGCAGGGAGGACGTGTTGAAGTTGAGGGATTATCATGAGGTGGATGAAGAGCATGAGTGTTATTGTGAGTGCCAATTTGAGGGTGATGGAGATGGGGTGGGGGAGTTTGTTGTTGAGTGAATGGCGGTGATCATGCGGGCGATGGTGGGCTTCTGGTAGGGGTGCATGGGCTTTGGATGTATGGGCAGATTATTCTTTCCATGCAAATATTTTCACGGTAACCTAGGCTTCTGAAACTCATATCAGCATATCATGCACTTTTATTCTTATTTGCTTTCTACCCACTCAGCTCTCACTTTCTGCGCGGTAACTTTAGTCCTGCAAATATTTCTCACTTCGCGCCTTCCGATTGCGCGGGCAAGGCCTATATAAAGCCGCCACTCGGACCAGCAACACCTGACTACTCCAATCACCTCTTTCAAACTCTTTGATCTATATCGAGCCTTCGGTCTTGATCAACCATACTTCTACCCCAGGTACAACTCCCGGGTTATCCCTTGATATGGCTTCCGTCGCAGGGACTAAGCGCAAGTTCAGCTTGTTGTAAGAGAATTCTGCCGCTGCTCAAGTGTGGAGCTGCATTAGCTAACCAGTCACAGAGCTACTGCCGAACAAACTGTCAGCATCAAAGTCTATGACTCAGTGTTCATAATCCATGAGGCGCTGCTAGATGAGCGTTGTCGCGAGGACTGGAGGCACTATCTCGGCCATACCAGCAATATAAAGAAGGGAGAGATTTGCAAGGACTGCCCCCACAATTATGGGGAGGAATGCGGGGAATCTGGCATGAGAGCTTTTATCCATTACCTTTATGGGAAGCAACTACCTACCGGCCCTGAAATACAAGGCTTCGTCTCGAAACGCTTATTGCGGACCTCGGAGGTCATAAAGACGGACCAGAAGCAGATCCACTTGGAGTTGGCATCGCAGTCGAAGCCTACAATGTTGCGCACAAGACGGGAGGGAAGAAGCTCATGAGTGATGCAATTACTTTCATATTTGCTCAATACAAGCCGAATGGAATGGTACCGACCATGGGACGCTTGAGGAAGTTCCTGGATCTACGAGCTCGACGAGACACGAGAGAGAACAAAGCTGTAGGACCTATTTATGGATCTTTAGTGTAAGCGAGGTATTGAAGAGCTGGATATGGGCCTGGACAATCTTCCCGAGCGACTCTACCGCCGTATGTGCAAGCTCAACAGAAAGCGCGCCAATGGCCTGGAGGAGGTTCTGGAACTGAAAGACTATCACAAAGTTGGCTCACCTGAGCACTATGCAACTTGCGAGTGCGCTGTATCTCAGGAAGAAAAATTCCTCGTCAGGATTTGAGGTCCCCGTCGCATGCACCGACCTTTCTCGAAGTCAACTGCACTTCGGACCACACATTCTCGCGAGCATCTGAATGATTCGTGGGCCCGGAGGCACTGGAGAACACGTCTGCTGAGTCTCTTAAACGGTGCATTCATTGTCATTTTCCTCTTCCTCCTCGATGGTAAGTGGAAGGGTGCAAAAAGTCTTTTCTTGGTCCATCTGTATGTTGGATACGGCATCCTTTATTACGGTCTCGATCCCATTCTAATTCAATGGTTCGTTTCGGCTATGATACTTGCTTAATAGAAGATTTTCTGCTCTGTATTCGTTTAATTGACGACGTGAACACTTTACACATTCTCATTTTCTCGCGTAGCCGCTACTATGGAACACCATGGTTTCTATCACGTACCTTCTCGAGAAGCGCGTCTAGACAACTTTACCATATTTTACTTGAGCAGCAAGACCGTGTCACGGCACGCAGGCCCCTCTTGCCTTTCCCCTCTCGCTTATTGCGTCCACAGCCTTATTTAAAAACCTCCATCGCTACGACAGCGTCCTCAGCCTACCACCGGCCATCACCCATTGTATTTCTGCTGCAGTCGTGTGGTAAGTAGGATCACTCAAGACTTCGTATAAACTGGGAGCTTACTTGCGTCAAGGGGACTGAAGAATGGTTCCCGCAGCAGTCGCACCTGCTCAGGCGGGCACAAAGCGGAAGTTCAATATGTTGTAAGTGAACTGCCTGTTCGGAACCGAACATTGCACTACAGCTAGAGCCTATCGTGGCTATGTAACACTCATCTGACCCTATCTAGCGCCGTGGACCAGGACATCTTTCAGTTCGAAATCGATGGAGAACGCTTTACTGTCCACAAAGACCTCATAGTTGAAACAGCTCCTCTGTGGTGGTTGTTTGAGAGAAAGCTCTGCTCTGATAATACTCATCCAGTCCCCGCGACGTCTGCCTGGGTATTCCGTGGCTTCATGTATTGGCTCTACAACAACACCTTGCCCACAGAAAGTGTCCTAGAAGAGATACAGTGCCCCGAAGGCTTCGACATAGGCAATGAGAACGAGCCTTTGATGACGAGCATGGCCGTGGAGCTGCACTATATCGGCGAAAACTTCGACGTTGCGATACTCCAGGACGAATGCATTGCTCATCTCTTCAACACCTATCGAACTAATCAGGCTGTATCTGATGCGGGACGCTTGCACCAAGTCTTTTGCGAGTTCAAGAGCATCTTGTGCGGCAGAAACGACGGACTGCGCATTTTTTGCAACGATATCTGCCTCAAGAGACTCTCAGCGTGCAAGAAATTGATCGAAGAGACGATGCGAAACCCGGCCTTGTCTCTTCCACCGGATTTTGTATCTGCTCTGTGCCAAGGCCACTATGGGTTACCTGCGGTGGATCAAGCTCGCCGTGTCTTATCCGGAGGCGTCGTGGAGCCGTTGGTGTTGCGTGATTATCTTACGCATGCTCGGAACCATTCTAAACCCTGCTCTAGCGAAGAAGGGATTGCTGGGGTGGCCGATGGCGATGAGTTTGTGATCGAGACATGAGACAATAGCCTGCAATCAAGCAGTTATGGCTCATCCCTGCCTGAATAGACCCTAGTTTCACAATAGAGATTTTCAGTTATCCAGGTGCCCTGGAGGATATCTGCTCCCGGCAAAGGAGACTAGAAAATCCAAATGGCGGCGAGCAGTGCACATTGAAGGCTCTTTTTGATTTTCGAGCATGGAGGGAGCAGTATTTCCTACTCTGAAAGCATTCGATGGCATTAAAAGTGGTTCACAATTCAACTGCATTGATACAAAAATGTTATTACTCCTTCCCCAGTTCTCTGTGCTTGCTTACGTTCGCTCTAAGCGATGGCATTCTTTCCGCATTTTCTAGCACGCTATTGCATAGCTACACATCTGGCATACGAATTATTGTGCTTAACATCTTTTATGATTGTATACTCGTCTTTTACCTGCGCAAAGGCTATGCCGCCCATGTCCGTGCCTCGTCGGCGTATAGCTTTCTCTCACCTAGCGTCCCTCACTCTTACACATGAATTAGCGCCGCCCCTCGCTGCTCTATATAAGCTCTATGGCCGACACCAAGAGAGCTTGCTACTTTCATCCACCAGGTCTGTCTACTTCTCCTAGGACCGAAATTCCGGAGCAACCATGGCCTCAGATGGCCTCAGATGGCCAACAAACTACGGAAGCCAACAGCGGGCCGGTGAATGCTGGCATGAAGCGGAAGTTCTCCATGCTGTAAGTCACCCAGGCTGATAAATCGAACACGCTGACAGTTGAATAGCAATTCTGATCGCCCAGATGTCAAGTACGTTTGGTTCGACGTGGGAAAAGGCCCTCCAGTCTCCTGCAGCAAAGTCAGCCTGGAGCAATACTGCAAGGGCTGGCGGAAAACTTGGCTCATATGTCAGATACCAAGTGCAGCAAGTGTCCCCATGTAATACCGGGAGTGGTAGCGCCAGATCGGACCTTCAATGCGCTTAAACACTGGGAGGCCGCTCAAGAAGATCAAAAAAAATTGCGAATTAGGAGCTTGTACATACTGCGACGATTCGGACGCGGAGAAAAAGCTGTTAGTCCTCAGCAAAGCGCTCGACCTCTACTCCTTGGGGTGGCTGCTAGGCTGCCAGAAGCTCAAGGATGACGCCATGTCTCATCTCTTCTACGACTTTCAGGGCACTGACAACGGTATCCCCGATGTAAAGCTGTTGGAGAAGGCTTTCTACGGAAAATACGGATACAAGATGCCGCAGAAGTTCTACATCAACATTCTCAAAAAGAAGAAGAAGAAGAAGAAAGATGCTCTGGACCTTCTCCACGTGCTTCGTTACAAGCTTCCAGAAGTTATTCTCTTCAACCTTTGCGCATCTCTACTCCAGGAGTCAGGAAACAAGCCACTGAAGTTGAGCGACTATCATTTCCATGACTCAAGTGTTTTTTACTGCGCCTGCATGCGAGCTCCAACCAGTCGGTAATATCTCATCAACAACTAGCAAGAACACCTGAGTCGACATTCAGAGCACCGGAACAATATCCTTCTTTAGTCATAGGAGACAAGGTGCATTTACACCGCATGCAATGGGAACTGAGCGAAAAGTTGAGGAAATGGAGGCAATACGATGGTTTTGAGCATTTGATTTGGAATTATTTGTTTTTTTATCAGGATTAAAGCACCTTCTGCATATGATGCAAGGTCTTCATGGACTTCGAAAGGGAAGTCCTGCTGAGGAGCTTGGTTCATTGGCGTTCTTCCCCATAGAAAATGTACACTTTCCGATCTCCCGCTCCCATTGTTCAACTCAAGAAGTTAGCAACAACCCCCACGCACCTCTCTCCCCTCCCAATGCCCCATATGCGCCGACTTCTTCAGCGTAACCCACTTCAATCTCTCAATCTTCTCAAACCACGGCTTCACCACCTCGTCCGTCATCTCGTCATATCTTCCATTCGATAGCAATGTCTCCACATTGATTTTATGCGCGTCCTTCACGCCCTCCCATTCCTTCAGCGAACCCGTGCACCCGAACTCAGACGTGCCTTGCCTAGAAACACATCAGCTAATGCCACGTTCCTAATCAATGAAAAGGCGCGATAAGAAGGAGCTTACATAGTATTATACACCGTCGGGTCTTCCTTCAAATTTCGCATCCCCTCTACCATCTCCTTCGGCCATGGACCAAGCCGACAGATAAACCGCGTATAAAACGCCATGCACGCGTTCTCCTATTTCTCACTTTCGTGATCACCCTCCCGCTCGCACTCGTCCAGTGCATCTTGAACCTCCTGCGGTAGCTTCTTCAACAGCCGTCCCGTCTGTTGGAAGCGGCGAAGAGAGGCATGCTAGCAGGCGTACTGGAAAGCACCATCTTCTTCAAACCCATTGGCTGACAAGCTGCATACACCGCTGCCACCATGTCGCCCCAGCTCTGGCCGTAAAGATAGAACCGTGAGCGGAGACCGAGACAGTCGATCAGGCTGTCTAGCTCGTAGAGAAATAGTTCTATCGTCCAGAAAGCCTCGTCGCCGGCTTTTTCTTTCAAGTGCGTTGACTTGCCGCACCCGAGCTGATCGTACAGGACGAGTGGGAGGCTGTGTTTTGTGGCAAGATCTAGTAGGGAGGAAGTAATCGTGCCCGGAGCCGAGACCACCATGACAAAGAATGAGGGGAGTCGACGAGTGGACATCGCCTACAGTTTTGTACCAGGTATGAAATGGCTTTCCTGCAGCGGGTACGTTGAAAGGGATCTCACCTGTGGATATAGGAGGCGAAGACATGGCCAAT
The DNA here is from genome assembly GCA_010015655.1 of Bimuria novae-zelandiae CBS 107.79. Taxonomy (NCBI): domain Eukaryota; kingdom Fungi; phylum Ascomycota; class Dothideomycetes; order Pleosporales; family Didymosphaeriaceae; genus Bimuria; species Bimuria novae-zelandiae. Next base: position 513,649 of record ML976668.1, on the reverse strand, counting down.
CCGGGAGATGAACTGACTGGTCTGCGGCTGGGACTCGACCTCTCAAAGCGGAGAAACTGCAGAGGTAAGAGAGGTCTATGATTGCCTTATGAATTGGCAGCTATCCTTTTTGTTGATAGGCCACGCCATGATCGGGGCACGGTTATTCGTTTTGAGGCGTAGCAAAACTAGCGCTCGTTCGCGGATCTTACTTCGTGTTTATCGAAGAGGCTGATGTCAGCTCGCCGAAATGGGTATCTCTGAATCAATGTCAGCCCATGCCGCAACTGATCGAAGCAAATAACGTAAGCCGCGATCTTTCTATCCAGCTTGTCGATCGAACTGTAGGTGCGAGAGGTCCAGCAATCAGGACCATGATGCTATAGATGCACGCAGGGACAGTGACACCACACACAATCCCTACTGCAAATTGAATTATGGCATACACAGTACTCTATTCAGTAAGCCAGCCTCTTAAGAGATCTTTGATCTCTTCATCTTCCGTCATTGAACGATGCTTCCTATCCACGAAACCCTGATCCCGCCACACTCGGACTTCTTTGATACAACTACACATTACCAGTCGTTCAAAGCCCTTTGATACTCTCCGTACGCATCATCTTCAAAACCTTCTCCATCTCGCTATTCTCTTGCTCCTGGTACATTGAGATCAGATCCATTGTGCTTCGTCGCACACTGACATTACTTCGCTTGTCAACGCCTGGAAGGTTAGCACTTAATCTTACTACTGTCTGATGTGGCTGAAGCTCACCAAGGTCGGCCTCGCCTAACGATACAAAGCTTGGCCGTGCGCTTCCGTGACTTGCGATACCTGAAATGCATGCGTGATAAGCATATGACAGGAACGCAGAGGATGATGACTCACTAAGAAGGCTCAAGCGGCTGGCGTTGCGGGAGTGTTTGCTTTTACGAACAGGCACGGTGTGTGAATACACGGAAGCGCGCCTGCTTTCGAACGAGCGACGACCTGGCGTACCGTAGTTGTCCACCGCAAAATCTAGATCGGTGCTAGCGCGAGGAAAGTTTGGTAGACAGTTCTCGTAGTACGCAGACCACACTCGAGCGGTGTCTCTCGTTCCGTCAAGACCCACCTGTAGAGGATTGCCGGTAGTTGGTCGTGAGCCGCCGGCGGGAAGTGCTCGGAGTGTTGCCGCAGAATTTTCTTCTTTCATCCTCCCTTTGCCCTTCTTATCTCCAGGGCCGTACTCATCTCGGGAAACATGTGCCACATCGTTGTCGTTGCTAGTCTCACGGCTTGCCTCGTCGATAATACCGCCTCTCCACACATCTGGTAGCATTTCAAGCTCCGGGTACTCCAATGTACCTCCGGTCGCGATCGAGCTTCGATGACCTTGTCCATGTCTGTGAAACTCGATGCTCTGGCTTCTGAAGATCTTGGCATAATTCTTCAAGAACGACTTGCCGAAAGTCATTGAGTGGCTCTTTGCCATGCGAACATTGCCAACCTTCTTTTTCCGCTTTTTCTGCCCTGGAAGAAGAGGAGGTGTGACTGGACGAGTCCCAGGATCGACTTCTTCATCATCATCGCCTTCCGTGCTTCTGCCCATTGCAAACTTGATGGCTGCCTCTAGCGTAAAGTCACGTGTCTGAACCTGGTCAGAGTGTCCGGCAGATAAGGTGCGGTCGGCACGGGTATGCGATGGATAGCGGCCCCATGCACCTACGGTCTCAGCTGTATCAGTCTGTTGCGAAAAGCGTATTTGGGCCTCTTGGCTGGGGTCGATAATGCTAGAATCCGTTCCGGTGAATGCGGTACGTCTAGTGTGTGGCAATGGTGGGTCCTTGAACTCCACGGCACCTGGTGAAGGGGGGTCTAGGGGCGGAGCGGAAAACGGTTTCGGCACACTCAGTTCCCTCTCCACCTCCGTCTCTTCACTCACCCTGAGCGGGCCCACGCTTCCACTCCTCTCACGAAAAGGGCTCGCATGGGTCGCTTGTTCCTTGTTCTTCGGCAGAAACATTGCCGCCTTCTCGTCTTGGTAGTTCTGCAGGGCTCGTTCCCACATTGGGCTCGCCTTCTTGTCCTTTCCCAAAGCCTTCTGTTCAGCTTCTAGACTCACCATGGATCGCGATTGTCGGCGTTCGCGTTGAGTTGTTGGACCAGGTACTTCAAGCGATCCATCCACTTCGAGCGTGATATTATCCGCCTTTATGTGGGCTTCGCTCTGACTGCGCACATTGTTTCGTTTAGGTGTGAAGAATCTCATGATAGAAGTTGACGGTATCAAGCTCTTCTTCGCTGGTGAAGGGCTGAATTCCTCGCGGAATTTGGATCTCTTTGTACTTGCCACACTATTTTTGCGCGCCAATCTTGAAGTCTGGTCTGGAAGCCTGGCTAAAAAAGAGTTACTGGCGACGTCACGAAGATTTGTCAGTCCATGCCTTTGCAAAGGTCTGGGGGTATCTTCATTGTCCGTCGGATAAGAACTGGACCTCCTCATCCTAGCAAGATCAAGCGAAGAACGTGCCGTAGAAACGGTATGTCTAGCCGTCTGTGAAAGATTGATCATTGATCCACCAAAACTGCCGAGAGGGCTGTCGGGCGGGCTCTGCGGCCTGCTCGAATAGATAGATGACTTGTCTTCTCGTATGTCCTTGGTCAAGACCTTGCCCCACTTGCTAGGAACTTGGGAACTCGCAAACCCGGAGCTTGACGCCTGCCGTTCATGCCGACTAGGCTGCCGCTGGGATTTGGAGATCCTGCTGAGGTCCGAGAACGAGCGATCACGAAAGGCACTAGAGGGACTCGGGAGCTCTGATTCGTTTGCTAGAGTATCCCATGATAGAAGTGAACCGGACCGGAGATGATGCGAAATTCGCATACTATAGAGGTGAACTGATCGACGCGGCTCATCCTCATCAATTTTGTTCTGTTCTTTCGCTAAGTTCGGTGCAGAGGAGAGGAGGTCGCATCGTGTCGCTATCTTGAGCGAACTGGGCTGGCGTCTCGTGGTTACCGCAGTCGGTTCTTGCACGTGAATCGGTACCACGGTTGAAGGTGTTGCTGGCTCTGCACTCTGACCACGTGTGGGTTCTTTGGTGAGTACATTTTCGTAGCTTTGGGTATACAGAGCTGATTTTTGGAGACGCAGTTGCACCTTGAGCGAAGCCTGCGACTGTTTGGATGTGAGCGTACCTGGGGGCACGGGCGATTGCGAGAGACGCAGGCTTTCATTCAAGGCCACTGACCATGGTATTCCGTCTTGATCGTGCGTCTTGAGACTAGGGAGCCTGAGCGAAGAAAGCCGAGGATACTCCGAGAGTCTATTCGAGGTGGCCGAGTAGGAGCGCCGCGGATTCTGTTGGCGGGCCTTGGAAGTGCCGATTTGTAGATTAGGCGAGCTGAATACCTGAACGGTTCGAGTAGACAGTGGGGCGGATCGTACTGGCTTGATTTGATACGGCTCAAGGTCACGAAGACGGTTGGAACTCTGGCCGCTCTTGGACGAAGCATCCGGCGTTGTTTTGCTGAAAGGTCAGCCATATTTAGTAAAAGGTGGTTCTAATTCAACAAGAACTCACCTTCCAGTAGTGGTTGTCCAGTCAATGCTGTGAATACTTGGTCGCTTGCTCGGTGTTTTTTTCCCGATGTTCCTCGCCAGATTATCGAGCACCTGGGCGTCAGAGTCGTATCCGCCCTCATCGGGCCGCTTGTCGCTCAGGAGATCTTTTCTCAAAACCTCTTTCATGATCTTGATTTGCAGGTTGGGATCAATGTTCTGTTGCCTAACGACGGTTTCGGAAGCTGGCGCTGGGCCCTTCTTAGCATCGCTTGACTCTACCTGATCTCCGGACGCCTTCTTTGACAGGTCTCGCGAAAATTTTCGTCTAATCAGTGAACGCATGCTCTTCATCTTGTGTAGTGAGTGTAAGCTGTAGATCGATGGCTTGCTGATGCGTGCGCGCCCACCAGCCTTGGTGGGAGACCCGCGGGTCGGCTCGTTTTCCTTCAAATGGTCGAAGATCTGCTGCAGTTCGTGAATATCTTCCGTCCCCGCGCTGGTAAACCGAGAGTTCACCGTTTCGACCGGCTTCGGCAAGAGTGGTAGTCGCGCAGGTGTTGGAGCCTCGGTGACGCGTGCGTTGGGCAACTCTGGTGAATCCGGACGACCTTCCTGCTCTGCAGTACAGCATAACTTGGCTGCCATAATTTTTATATCGTGAAGAAGCCTGGCAAGGTTGTTTGAAGTTGCGGGCGTTTTTTGCCAGGTCTCGCAGACACGCGGAGTCTTGACCAGTTCAGCAGGCAGGACTGCGCCATGCGATGTGTGCGATGCAGCCCAAAGAGACCATGCAATATGCTCGAGTATTCATATACCAAAGGGCGTGGAGGAGTGTGTCTGAGAATGTTGACGCTGGCTTGCGGTGCGTCACGCCATGATTCCTACCGAAAAGAAGGAGCCACGCTACATGGTAGGGAAAGCACCCACGGGTCATTGCTCCTACTTCTTTCAGTTGGCTTCTTCGGTGCCATGGGAATTCGGATATGCCCTCTGGTCTCCTAACAGCCCGAACTATATCGTATTCATACCAGCGACCGCCGGGCTCTTCTCGCAGAAACCGACGTCTCTTTCGCTCAGCCCCAGTACCTTCCTTCCCGTATCGCTCCGGAGCACAAGCCCATGCGACAGACCAATAGACAAGCCTTTGATCAGTACTGAGGCATCGCCCTCGTTAGCTTCTCTTTCGAATAGGTATGAGGAAGGATACAGTTTGTTCCCCCGACTCTGCTTAAGGTCCAAACAGAATAACTTCAGGTACCACATTTACCAAATATTCTCCCCTCAATAATGTCCACCTGAATTAGCTTCCCAGCATATTCGTAGATTACACGCTTGGTGGAAAAGGTTGGTTATACTGATTGTCCGGATAAAGGTCCCTCAACGCTGTATATCTGGTCGTGAGAACGCCGTGGTGCTGGGCATGTAAGTATCCCCAGGCTGACTTCACGTACTCGAGACGAGGATGCCGCACAATTAGTGACTTACCCCGCAAATAAATCAGCTAGACTACAACCCGCACTGGGCATTCTCCTTAACCTTTCGCCCATAATCCTCCACACGACTGAGCTTGACCTGTGACGTCAACATCCAGCTCTGCGTCTGCGTCCATGAGTTCTTCAGATCCAACCAAGGACCTAATGACACAAGCTTGTTATTTATAAACCGCCTAACGCACACATCACCATGCGCATTAAAGTCCACCTGCGCCTCGCTACCACTGATCGGATGGACCCGACTCACACCGTCGCAGCTTGACATGGGCTCGTTCACCGCCGTGCCACGACATGGGTCATCGCAATCTCGCGACCTTCCTAGCACGGCAATTCGGGCCAAAAACTGTCGATTCTAGTGGCAGTTCCACGGTACGAAGGGTCGCGTGTTAGAACGCCATAAGGTGAGTGTCCCGTGGGCGAGAACGGGAACGAGATGCGCGAACGAGGGTCTGCGATAGGCGTCATGCAGAGAGATCCCTGCTGGGCGGTGGCGGGAGATATCTATGTACGAGAAGCGCCTCGATGGCTGAATTACACTGAGAGTTTCTGGAATCTGTATCTCGAGGAGAGGTGGTGAATGGCCGCCACGCGCGGCTCTTTTCGCGGATAATCGGCGATGCCATGTTTGGTGCAACGTGGGATATTGTGGAGCGTCTACAGGTCATGGCAGTTCCAGTGAATTCGAAGGTCAAGGGCTTTCGCATGGGCACGACAGGAAGCTGTACAATGGTGTCTCGTTTGAACCGCGGTTTTCTCTGAGACGGCTCAAGTGCCACGCCCACCTGTCGGGCCGGACTTTCGGGCTACGAGCCTTCCGCGGACTGTCGAAGAACAGATTCACTGTTTCTGTAGATTTCCGAACAGTTGTTAGAGATGCGTACAAGCTGTGCCCGTGGCTTAGTGCTGCTCACACGGCAGAGAGGAGGAAGGACTGAGGCTGAGCCCGCCCGCACGTCCGGACGCTCCATATGTCACGTGGATGCCAAGCTCCTGGCGGAACCTCAGTCAACGCCACTTCTCGGCGTTGTTCGGTCTCTGCTCCAATTCAATCAGCACCATCAAATTTCTGTCAATGCAAATTGAGCTCCTATCTTATAGCTATCCGGGCACCTACTCGAGATGTTGATTTGGCGACGCATTGTAACTCGACTCACCTTGTGACACCTTACGCGCACTACGGCTCAGGAGAATACCTAGGTACCCTGAAGCACCTGCAAGGCGACGCGCTCGGAAATACTATTCACTACTACTAATACATATGTATCCTCTGCTCCGACACATACGCGCTACGCTGTGGCGACATAATACTTTGTGTCTGGGGGCGATTGGCGTACAATACCTAGGGCACTTGTGGCCCACGCGCACGTTTGCTATTATGGCAGGTGAACGAGGGTAGCTTTGCGGCTGGCTGCCTAGCTGCCTGATACTTTGTGGGTTCCCTCGGGCAAGTTTGTAACTATCTTTTGACACAAATCTTTCAGTCAAAACACGCAACCAACCCTATACTCAATTTCACCATGTATTCACATATCGCATCAACCTCCATGGTACCCCGAACCGTTTTAGCAGCCGCACAAAACTGGCCGTCGCATCAGCCACCATGGTATCCCGGTACCGTCTTGGAAGCCGCGCCAAACCTGTCGCATCAGCCAACATGATACCCCGAGACCCCATTGGAAGCCGCGCCAAACTACCTGTGGGAGGCGAGCCCAAGAACGCGAAAGAGAAGAGTTTCGACATGGTCATCGCCGCGATGAAGCAGGAACTGAAGCGCGACTTCGTGTTCTACAAGGAGGCACTTCGAGGCGTCGTCCGAGCAAGGCACTGGGGCGGCGATGCTACCCCTTGGTAAGTGTTAGCATACCTTCACTTTGCGCGCACTCGGACGCTGATTGCTGATTGCTTGCTAGGTACAGACTTGTCAACAATCAAGCCAATCAAGCCGATCTAACCAAATTTAGTAACATGTTAACCAACGCGAGCTAGTGAATTACCATATTAGGTTAGACCGGCTTGATTGGCTTGATTGTTGACAAGTCTGGCTAGGTACACTCAGACGAGCGATCTGGTAAAGGGCAAGCCGTTCGCCGAGATGACCCACGACGGCGTGAAGTTCTTGATCGAAGAGATGGTGAAAGACTTCGTGGGAGAGGGATGGGAAAGGCTCCTAGCTGATTCGACTTGCAAGGTCAGAGTTCAGATCACTTCGAATAGGATGCGCAACTAATTGGTATCTAGCCGTCTTGCTTCGCCGATGTTTGCGGAGGGAAGCATGTCCCGCACTAGCACGCATTAGCATTGCCTTCGAGATCTGGAGTTTGGAGTTTGGTATACCCGGCATTGCTGTTGATGGATTCGCAATGATCGTCGTCGTCGCTACTAGTTTGGGTGACGCGTATGACGTGCAGTGACCATCACCACCACGTCAATAAGCGATGTACCAAACCAAATAGAGCCAGCGAGGAGATACATCTTAACACTGAAATACGTTAATTGAACATTGACTGCTTCTCAATTCACAAATACCTGTCCTACGTCCCCAAGATCACCTTCGTCAATCAAGATGACCTCTAACATGTTGCGCAACATCCCCAGGACTACCCCTTCGCTAGTAGCTCGATCAATGCAGCAAAGAGCACAAGGTACGTTCGCAATTTTTTTTTTCATTCATTCCACCGAGCAAATGTTCTGGTCCCAGTCTACAGGCACTTCACGCACCAAATCCTTTTAGACAGTCTTGATTCAGTAAGATGAGCGACTAACGATCGTACCGATCTCGCCGCAGCTCTGCCGCAGCTATGCTGGCGAAGCCTCGCCCCAAAACACGTCCAACATATCGAACCCTAACGCCAACAGCTCGGAGAGTCAAGGAACCAACAAGTCTCGGGCAACCGAGGGAGCAAGCCCAGAACTAGGCGGCTCGGTTGCGCAGCCTGTGAGCGACCCATCGTTGACGGGATTGGGAGGACAGGAGGAGCCGACGGAGAGCCAGGATCATGTTTTCAGTGACCCGAATAAGTCACAGGAGCAGAAGAAGAAAGAAACCTTGGAGTATGGGCAGAATAAGAAGTTTGATGCTGCGGATAATTAGGTTTGTGGAAGTTGCAGTATGCCATAACAGTGGTGTGTAATGCAAGTCCAGTTGGCCTTTCTTGTGCGAAGTACTCGTTCGCCTGAAATAAGCTAGCGCATATAGTTCCTGCGCACATAGGGTTCCTGCGCACCGCGCTAGAACACCCCACCTGCACAAAACACGCGATTTCTTAGCAACGCTGCTTATAATTACTATTAACTATATATAGATTTAAGCGCTGTAGCTACTATAGCTATAGCAGCTATTTCTAAGGTGCTTAGTATAGTAGATCTTTATTACTTAGCTACTAAAGCTTTAGCTGCGCGTATAGCCTCCCTAATACTCTTTACCTTTATAAAGCGTTAATTTAGGTCTACTCAAACGCGCTTACGCTAACGCTAAGAGGTAGATATCTCTAGCTACTGCTCAAGTCGTCTTTTCTCTGCTTCTAGGCCTACAGCTCTAGCATTTGCAGCTGCTAGAGCCTTACCTGCTTTCTGTAGGAGTAGCCGGGTGGTACGACCTAGATTCTCGACGCTCTGGACGCTGCGCTGCGCTATATAGAGATCGTGAGGGCCCTGGGGAGTAGAGAGGAAGCTCTGGATCTGCTGCTAAGGCTGCTGCTCACGTGTAGGCGTAGTAGGCCTCTAAGAGACCTGCGACGAGCTAAGCACGTGATTAATATTAAATAGGCAGATACTAAATGCCTGCTAGCTAGCTTAAATTACACGCTCTATAAAGTCTTCCTCCCTAGCTTAATAATAGCAGGTAATAAAGCGCTCTTTCTTAATAAGTATAATGTTATTAAGTAATGCGAGCTCCTAGATCTAACGTTTATAGCTAGACTTAATTACAGAGAAAGGAGCAAGATTAAGAGGCTATAAGACGTGTAAGGTGTGCGCAGGTAGATAGAGGAGCTGTATATAATGTAGCTTATAGAGCCATAGGAAGTCTATATTAATATAGCTATCGTGACCATTAAGTATCAGGAGCCTGTGCTGGCCATCAGATACAGCCGTCTTAGGTATAAATATACGCTGTAGCCACTTAACACCTATCGCTTTTAACGTCCATTCGTTCTCTAAGGTTGTATAGATCCAGTCAGGTACGTAAGACGAGGAGAACCATGTTGTCTGTAGGCTCTAGCCCTTAAAGATAACTACGTAGCGTAGTTTCCGCCTTATTACTAATACACACTTAATTATAGAGACCCACTTGCGATTCTCTAAAGACTAAATATAAGTCTTCTTTTTATAACTGCTAGAGAGTACTCTAGTGTTAGTACATACCCCTAGAGCAACGCTAGTCTTATCCATATTATATATATTCTCCGCCTGTATGTTAAGCCGCCGTCGAGTCTACTTATAGAGCTCTAGGAACGCACGTATCTGCTCTAGTGTCGCTACATTAGCTCTCTAAGCCTCTAGCTTTCTGCTAACTATAGAGGCAACGCGTGGCTGGCGCCGGAGGAAGTATAAGAGCCAAAGCTTACTAATAGGGTGGTTATCGCCGTTTATACACAGAATCTAATTTACTATTTCTTAAGCGTAAGCGTGTAAGGGAGGGCAGGCGCGTGCATCTTCTTTAAGGATCTATTCTACTAAAAAATCCTTTTATAGAGGAGTTAATTACTATTAATACTAATAGCTAAGCGCGCTGCTAGTTACACCGTTAAGATAATTATATAGTATTAATTTAGGTAACTTATAGGCCTTTATAATAGCACGCTAACTAGAATAGACGCCTATATTAAGATTACTAATAGCTAATTATATAGCTGCTTCACGGGCGTCTATATTAATAAGCGTTGTAGAGAGAAATCGCGTGTTTTCTATAGGTAGGGGATTCTGGCGCGGTGCGCAGGAACCCTATATGCGCAGGAACTATATACGCTAGCTTATAGTTCCCACCGTTAACGGTTCGCGAGATGATCCTTTCCTCATTAAAACCGACCACGCGACTCAGCAAATTGATCCACCTACGTGCAGTGAAGTTTACAGGCCTCTAGCCAGAAAGAGCATTTCAACCAATCCCAGTCACGTCGCCAGGCCGGTTGATTTTTGTGACGTCGAAAAGAGTGTTGAGGCAATCGTTGGTTTGATTGAGAAGCTACTCTATGGAGCTATATAGTGTGGATCACGTGCACAGGCCGCACGTACGCGGGTGGCCCAAGCTTCTATACTAAACCGTCATAATTTTCAGGATAGCACGCCCAAAGAAGGCTGCTGGGCATCACCTCCCTCGTCACATCTAACCATCCACCAAGCTTCATTTTTCCATTCTGTATGTCGTCGGCGGTATTTCCATTCAACAGCTCGTCACCCCAGAAGTCCAGCACTGGAAGCACATTCTTTCGGCGCAGGGTTCCTCCGCAGTACTCGGCTACCTGGCCCGGAATTGACCCGTAGTAACGGACTTGCCACTCGGTAAATGTATCAGCGTCCATGGTACAAAGGGTAATCTCAATAAAGTCGGCCGTCATGTGACTTGCCAAGAAGCTAGCGCGTCACTAGCGGAACAGAGTCTCCGAGCCTCCGAGCCTCTAAGAGCTCTGTAGAGCGTCAACACCTACACTTTAACCTTACGTTTCTCACTTAATATGGCTTTAAATCCTGCTAAAAAAAGCTCTCGATTGCTTTTAGAAGCCCAGCTAGCTGCTATCGTCGTTTTTAGGATAAAATATAACCTTACTTTCCTAGAAATCGCCACTAATTTGGGTATAACTGACCACGCCTGTAGTAAGGCATTTCGACGCGTTAAAGGCGCCGTAAAGGGCGACTTACTGCAGGAATTGCTAGCTGCAACACCTACAGTCAAGCAGTCTCCTCCTGGCAGACCTGTAAAGGTACGCGATGGCTCTACGCTAAGCGCAAGACTACGGCATAACATCATCGTATATGGCACCTACCAGGTGCATAACGCTGTCAGAGACCTCTGCGCAAAAGCTAGCATTACACTTAGTAAGAATATAGTCTATAATATTGCTAGGAAGCACCGCGACGAGCAGCACCTATATGTAATAACTTATAGAGTATAACCTAAAAAACTAGCGCTTAGTAGCAATAATAAGGACTAGCGACTATAGTACTATGCCTAGCTTAAGGCTAAATATAACCTACACTTTCTACGCATTATATTCGTCTACTATAATAAGACCTCTAAGTCTATTAGCGGGAGCAATATACGTGGCGGAAAGTAGAGGATTTTAAGACTAGTTAGATAAGATAGTAACGTCTACGCACTACCTGCAACGCCACCTAAATTTAGTCTTATAATCTACGCTACTACTTTAACTAATACTACTTACTCCTATTAACGCCCTTACGTTATTTAGGCTTAAGATAATAATAAGAGCTATAAGGACCTTATATAATGCGTCTTTTACATAAATAATATAGTAAAGGAAGCTTTTAAGGTTAAACGCTCTTGCGCGACTATTGCTAGCACTAATAAAGAGTAGTAACTACGGGAAATTAACTGTAATATTACCTATAATAATAGTTAACGCTAAGCTACTAATAAGACTACTAGTAAGAAGGGTGGAGCTCTTTGCGCAGGTATTAAGAAACCTCTTACTATTAAAAAGTTCTTTAAAATAGAGGAGTTTGTATATAATGGAGGGAAGGGCATAAACAGCATCTAGTACGCAGAGAACATACGTAAGAAACACCTATTCCTTTATTACTACGCTATACGCGATAATAACCTAGGCGTAACTATTTATTTAATTTAAAATAACGTTTACCTATACTTACTAGGTCTCTGGTACTGCTAGCTAGAAATTAAAGCTTTAGGAATCAAGTTTGGCCCTTAGCCTCCTAATTCACCCGACTTACACCTAATTGAGCGCTGTTTTGGGCGTCTAGAAGGTTTTTTAGCAAGTTACGAATGCCTATCAAGTTCTAAGGAGGCCAAAAAGGCTGCAGAACAGTACATAAAGGAGGTCTGGCAAGGTGATGAGACACTCAGGCAGTATATGGCCGAAAAGCTTTATCCTACCTACTTTATGCGCGTTGCAGAGCTCTGCGAGGACGCAGGTGGCCAGAACAACTTTATAGCATAATTAGAACATCTTATTTGGGTGTATTTGCTTATACTTTAGATGGAATCAAGATGCGCGACTTTTGAAGTTGCTACCCCTGCAGGAATCCCTGCTGCACGTGACGGCCGACTTTATTGAGATTACCCTTTGTATTCAGGGAGCTGTTCCGCAAGGATCCACGCCGTCTAATGCGTCGCATGACGAAATTATGAACCGCGTCGATGCCCTGGAAATAATGGTCAAGGTGGACGACGACTTTTCGCTTCTCACCGTTGAGGCACGAAGCAACCTCCGATGATGCAGCTGTATAGATCTTGAGCGTTTGATTCAAGCGTTCAGCAATGCGGAATCCTGTATCAACGCGCCACGGCCATTGAGCAGGCATAGGCACTCGGAACCCGTTATGGAAATGGATATGCAAGTTCGCAAACGATCGCAAAGCATGCAAGTACGTCAACCCAAATGGCTCCATTGCCTCTGAACCCTGGGCATTGACCTGCCGCAGCAGCGCGTTGAACTCTAGAGTCTGTGCTATAGGGAGGTAGACTCGGGCCTTTTTCTCCACCAGAGGCATAAGTTCGGCGAAAACCTGTTGGTTGGTCTGAAGTAGAGACGATACTTCGTGTAGCTTGGCGTCTGAGTTGCTGAAGGGTTTCGGGATGAGCCGGCAGCCCAATGTAAGGGTCATGAGCGGTTCGGAGCGGTCGAATACAGTGTCGTACTTGGAGGGCTTGTTGAACTGTTCCAGAGGTGGTGCAGCGCTGAGAACACAGTCATATATCATATTACGTAGCTAGAACCATTCATTAGCTTTGAGAACATTCAGGTACTTGTTAAATCCTTACCTCTGTAGGTATGTCCATAAACATCAACTTCCAATTGTTATCGAGCTTTTTCGAAAATTTAAGCTTCGTGATGATTGCAGACAATGAAGTATTGGCGAGCTTGAACATAGCTCGATTCAGCTCATCGCGTTCTACTGGAAAGCCCTGGCTCGGGAGGCATGTGGATAGAATGTTCCGAGATATAACAAGGGAAATCGGAATGCGTGGGCGTCCAGAAAGGAATGTTCTGGGCGATGAGAGAGGGACGCATCCATTGCGATCGCAATTGACAAAGATTTCTCCTGTTTTGTGAGTAAAGTGGTTGTTTATGGTAATAAAGCAGCATAGGGAGAGTGGGCTTTTATCAAGGGTGTCAGCATGGCACCTCAGTTCACACGGTATATGTGAACTGCATCTCTCACGTGACTCTTCGTCACCTGCTTACTCATTATGGTTGTGTATATAATCGCTCTCTGTAGCTCTCACAATATAACAACCTTCTGCCTCATTCATCTCTTGTGCTTGGTCCGACCACATCTAATAGTTATAAGCCTGGTATCCCCGCACTACGCTGCGATACTTAAATAAGATTATTTACTTTATTAATTATATTACACGTTGTATACGTTGTAATTATCCTTGCGTTATTACACGCTTTATTATCGTTGTATTACGTAACTTTTTAAGATTGTTTCTCGCACCTATTAAAACTAAGTTTTTAATATCCTTTAACTATACTTTATATTATAATTGTCCTTGCGTCGCTGCACGCATCTTGTTATTGTATTACAACACTCTTAAAGTTCTACTTTATATTTTCTGCTGACTAGTAAGGTAGCTTATTCGCTATTATAGCTACTACTACTAGCACTAATGCTCGTGCTACCACTGTTCTCTAAGGTTCAGTAGACTAGACACCTTAGTATGCTGCCAAACGACGATACGCTACTATCAAGGGCGTATAGTAGTACTGCGACCCTGACTCTACTACGATAACTCTACCACCTATTATAGAGCTGTCTAATGACAGCACCGCTGATGCGTGGAAGATCTGGGAGATTAAATCTAAACGTTAAGAGTTAATTATAAAGGCAATTAGTAAGGTTAATCTTAAGATCTTACGCACTGTCGCAACAACCTATGTCTACCTTATTAACAGGGCGAAGCATGATAATCTACGAAGCTAGCTTACGACGCTCTAAAAGCATTTTAAGGTCACGGACTAACAGCGGAGGCTAGAGCTTGCCACCTAATACACTAATATCTAAAAGAAGCTAAGGAACTAGAGCGTTTAGGCTTAGCTAGATAAATACTCGCAAATCACATCTCAATGTGTCTAAGAGGACATGCTAGAGATGACGGAAACGCGAGCGCAATGGCGATTCATCTATGCTATACGGGACTCTGGAGATAAGGCATGGGCGTAAGCGTAGTTCCTTGCTATAGAGCAAGGAGAGGCAAGTGACGTTATACCAACACTAACTCTTTAAGACTTAATAAGCCGTTATTGGAGAACGGTGCCTATAACCTAATACTTAGCTAAGGCGCTAGGTAGCTTTACATCGTAATCTTCCTTATTAATTATAGAGCTATTGCCGAACACCTAAAGGGACTAATTAAAATATGTCTATAGACTACACACCTTAATACTTTAGTGCTTTACACTTAATACTAAGGCTGAAGGCAGGCGAAAGGACTTTAAGCCTACTTTAAAGGCTTTATCTTAGCTTGTTAAGGCCTTTCGTAACAAGGACACTCTTAAGAAGGCTAAGAAGGCCTATAAGGATGTAAACATTTAGTAGACATTTAATATAGAAAAAGCTAAAGCTAAGCTAGCTAAACGCAAAAAGAACTCCGCATTACGTTAGACTTATAAAGCTAACACTAGTATAGACTGTAGCTTAGACGAATACGCGTTAAATATAGCCTACTTTATGCAACCCTCGTAATCCTTATAACCCTTATAATCCTTATAACCCTCGCAACTCTTGTAATTAAACTCTGCATCTTTATTACACGATTAATTACTATAGAACTAATAGGTAATAGACCTAGGTTTAAATGTCCACATCTGTAATAGGATAGATATTAATTAGAAGTAGACTAGGCTTCCTTCCTCTTAAGACACTATACAAGCAGGCTGCAACTCGCACCGAGTTAAGGTATAGGGAGAAGTAACTCTTAATGTAAGAAGGGGTAATAAGATAGCCTTAATTACTCTTAAGAACGTGGCATATATCCTAGGGTTTATTACTAATATCTTTAGTCTTAGCTATTGCAAGAAGATCTACTTTAACTTAAAGACAAATAGGCTCTTTAAGAAAGATATGTCTTAGGTCTTCTTAGAACTCGAACAAGTTAGAGGCCACTAGTTCTTAAACGCTTAAGACGCTAGATAGCCTTTTTAGGCTATAGTAGCTAACTTCACCCACGCGAAGTTACCTTAAGTTATTACTATAATATAAGTATATTAAGTACTTAGACACTTAAGCTATTAAGCTATCGAGCATCTCAAAGACTCGACTATAGGCCTTAGAGTAGGCACTAATAGCAGAGGTGATTAGTAGACAGATGCATGTACCTCATGCATTAAGGGCAAGATAAAGGAAGATGTTAGTTAACGACCTCGCGCTGATAAAGCCTATTGCCCGTTTTATCGCATCATTATTAACATTATCTAACTCTAGAAGCATGGTGAGGCATGCTATAATAGAGATGTCTAGGCATTGCATGCAGTATGCGAGTACACGAAGCTCCACGAAATCTATACTCTTAAGAATCAACATAAGGCTACTATCGTTCCTGCGATCACTCGCCTCATCAACAAGATTAA
>ML976668.1:441394-490599 GCA_010015655.1 Bimuria novae-zelandiae CBS 107.79 | reverse complement strand
CTCTAAGCTATTAAATACTAAGACCTACTAACGCCTTATAGGCAACCTAGCTTATATTAAAACTATAACGCGACCTAACGTCGCACACGCTTACTCGGTCCTTACAAGGTTTCTCACAAACCCCGGACTAATCCACCTCTCCAAGATCAAGCACGTGTGGCAATACCTGTACAGTACTAGATACCTTGCCATCAGTGCTCGAGGGGGTGAACCTACTTAGACCTATGCTATAAAAATTAACTTAATAACCCCTACCTTCTTTAGTGCTGCTGATGCATTATTTAGAGACAATGTTAAGACTTATTAATCGTCTGCTAAATACGTCTTTATGCTTTATAGCATGCCTATTAACTAGAAAGCCACTATGCTTTAGTTAGTCACTCGTTTTACCACTAAAGCAGAGCTATATGCTCTCTTAGCTGTTGGCGTTGAATCGCAATACTAGGATCGCTTCTGCCGCAACATTGGCTTCACGCTTTACACTAAGAAGGCTCTCTAGTGTGATAATGCGCAGACTATACGCCTTGTTAAAAGTAACGCTAATCGCATCTAAACGAAGCTTCGCCATGTTAATATCCACTAAATATAGCTTCGCTAGGAGGTAGATTATAGAAGAATCACTATTAAATAGAAGCCTACTACTAAGATACCTGCTAATAGCTTCACAAAGCTACTTCCTTAATAGAAACACGAAAACTTTATACGCCAGCTTGGCCTAAAGGACATTTATTACCTTATTATTAAGCACTCGCCTTATCCTATACCCCTTAATTAGTTAGAATAGCTACGCAGTGCGCGCATAGGTTTTACTCTCTTCCTATTTTTATTATTTGTAAGGTCTCTATCTAATATGGATACCTCAGGGGGTGTGTTAGCATGGCACCTTAGTTCACACGGTATATGTGAACTGCATCTCTCACGTGACTCTTCGTCACCTGCTTACTCATCATGGTTGTGTATATAATCGCTCTCTGTAGCTCTCACAATACAACAACCTTCTGCCTCATTCATCTCTTGTGCTTGGTCCGACCACATCCGACAAAGGGAACTCGGCAATTCTAAGGTTAGACCCGAGGATAGTCCGTCCACCCAAGCATAGACCAAGGACTCGACGTTCTGACCATATATCATGTGACTAGCACTTGGTCCCCCAAAGCTGTTCTTTTCTTTCCTGCAATGAGTACCACAAGAGATTTCAACCAAGTCACGCCCCGGTAACCGTCCCCCAATCACCTCCCTCCCCCACCTTCATAAACTTCATAAACGCGCCTAGCTCATATCTATGATATCCCTAATCAACACCTCAATCTTACAATCCTCCACTTTGCCCCCCTGATAGTGTACACAAGCCTCCACTGCCTGCATATGAGCGTTGTAATTCGCCACTTATGATTGAATAATGCCTGACCCCCATGGACCTGGGGCTCTTTCTATTGCATTGAGGTCGGATGCAGGTGAGGTCACCCGGTGTGGAGCGGTGACGACCTCCCAAAGGTTGGAACCAGGCGGCCAGTTAGTCGCTCTACCTCAGTGGCAACACTAAAACGTGATTTAGAAGCACGCGGGTATCACGGTAAACATAGGCAGAGCATCACGCAGTTTTGGTTTTGTAAGAGATTGTATTGGGTTCGTTGGGCCTTAATCAGCTGGTAGCTGCCAAAATACGCCATTACGATTCGATTTCGACGCAATGAAGATCAACCTTGGACTCATAAGTCACCAATAATCCTATCGGATGTAAATTTTTGACCGCAGTACGATAGAGCGGTCAAATGCCGTCCAAACTGACAATACAAGAACAACCTTGGAAGATGCCGCTGACGGTTGTGAACAAGCAAGCAAGTGTCTGGCCAAGACAATGAAGCCTGTAACACGATGAGCATGGTTTATCCAAGCAATATACTATAGGTATTCGAGAAGAATGCATGTACATACCTGACTTAAGTTTTCCTGCTGTGGTAAGTACCGAGGCAACTAATCACCGTCCCTCTCGCGGCACACACCACGCTTGCATCCTTCACACAGTTTGCTCTTGTGAGGTGGTCCCTTCTTCTCCGCATAGTACGGCTTCTCCATCATGAGGCCAGCCCACTGCTTGAGACGGTACGCAACCCGCTCAATGTAGCACTCCTTGTCGAGGTGTAAGCAGCCGAGGTTGTTGCACTTCTTGCACCGCTGGTTGTAGATAATCGCGTTGTACTCGTTGCCAGGGTACTTCTGAATGACGATAGATATCATCTTGCTGCTCCAGGCCTTCATCTTGCAGGATTTGTCGCTACAGGTGAATTTGCCCATGACATGCGTTTCATGTTCTCTAATAGCATCGCGGTCCGTCACCCCGGGGTGGAAATAGACCCTGCCGATGTAGGGAGAGACAGCTGTGGAAACGGCTTTGTTCCAGCGCGGATACACATAAGTAATCCGCTTGTTTAGTCGCTTCGGTTGCTCCGGTGGAGGGCCAGGTCCGTCGGACTTGCTTTTAGGCTTGTTTTTCTTCTTGGTCATCTTGAACTCGCGCTGCTGTTTCTTGATCTGTGTCACAAACACCTTCACCAACTTCTGAATTTTGAGAACCTGTTGAAATCTGTATATTTTTTATTAGATTTAATCTTAAAATTACCTAAAACCTATCTCTACGCTATCCTCTGCCCCTGTAGTGCCTATAGCTAGTAAATAATAGCATAAAGACGCCTGCGAGACTCCCCCTAGAAGCCTCCACAGCAACCCGCCCCGCCAACCTAAAGTTAGAGAGGCACCTTAATATAAGCCACCCCTTAAGGAGATAGCTGCAGCAGCATGTAGTAGTAATACTACGTTTTAACCTAAGTAGAGGAGTGCAGACCAGAAACGCACCAGCTACTACTATAGTAACTAAAGCCCTAATAACCTACATCACGGCTGCCAAACAAGCTGCCGCTACCTAGGAGGCTATAATCTACACCCTAGCATAGGCTGTAGATAGCTACCTTAATACCTATAAGCTCCCTAAAGAGTAGGCAGTCGCTAACGCCCTCCGCTAGCGCGTTATATAGGCCCTAAAAAACTCTACCTTAGCGCTAAGCCTCTTGCGTATAGACTATACTAAAAGTATTAACACTAACGCTAGCACTAGTGCTAGCGATAGTAGCTATAACTATAGCAAGGCTACAGGGCTAAGAATATAGGCAAACGTAGCTACTAGCGCGAATCCCTTAAGTATAAGATACACTACCTCTAGTAGTAACTAGAGTAGCACTAGGGCTACTACTAATAGACACACTTGCCGCAGTTAAAGCGACACTAAGGACCTTAGGATCCTTATCACCGTGCCTACGCCGGAGCGGCTCTTACAGAGCTTACTATATGTAATTAGAAAGGCCATTTATAATATGCTAGACCTTAACCTTAGCGCCATACCTAGCGCCTTAAAGACTAGGACAGGATAGGCCGTCACCCCCGCTAATAATAAGACAAGAGACAGCCTTATAGAACAGAGAAAGAAAGATTTAATAATAAGCGCTATAGAAGGTAGCATAGCTAAGCTACTATAAAAATAGTTTAACTATACTATACCTAACGTCCCTAGCGCGTACTAATTCTTGCTAGGCCTAGAGGTGCCAGTTACACACGATATAATAGAGGATAAGGTAGCTATATAGACAGGCTTACTGCCTACTAACTATAGATAGTCAAGACATGGCGCTAATAAAGATAGAACTATTACCTAGATTATCTCCTTTATAAAGAAAGTGCGATAATTTAGGCTCCTAGGCAATAGTAGCGCCTTAAGAGAGATTATTAAGACCCTAGCTATATAATAATATAACCTAGGCTACTAGGGCTACTATAACCCACTAAAATGCGTGCGCCTCCCCCGCTGTAATAACTATAATAAGAAATAAGAGGACTACACAGGCCCCCTAGGCTTAGGATGCACCTATCTAGTGCAGTGCACTAACTATCTTAGCCTATATTAGGTAGGGCACATTAACTGCCTAGCAGCGCCTTGCCAAGTTAATAAGTAGGTTATTAGGCTAATAAGAAGGAAAATAGGTATATACCGCCGCGCTAATTACTAGGCCTATAAGCACGCTAACCACCCGTCCCTAGGTACTAAAATAGAGGTAGCAACCGCGACAGCCTAGGATAGCTCACTAGAGCTCCGTAATGGCCTATATAGTGCCCCTGCTACCTCTAGCTCACATTTAGCAGGCGCAGCAACAACGCTAGCAAACGCTAATAAGTAACGTAACCTAGGAATAGAGGCGTTAACAAGGCCTTCTACCTGCCTATAACGCTCTACTTATATCTCTAGGAACCTAAATCTAGTAGTAATGTTAGCGCGCAGCGTTACGCCACCTTAAGATTATATAGCTTTATTCTTATTAGAGAGAGATATAAGTATAAGCGACGAGAATAATCTCTTATATTAAGCACACCCTTATAGAGATAAAGGACTCCCCTTAGGGAGCGTAATATATAGGTTAGCTAGATAAATGTAGGGCGAAGCTCGCCTAGCTATATTATAACCCTAGAACTTGCTTTTTAAGAAGGTATTAACGTAGTATGCATATAGGAGCCGGCCACGTGGCCTAGCACTCGCACCTTAAACTATCTAAGCTACTAGCTATACCTACTTATTAATAGCTAAGATAACCCCTAGCATAAGGAGACATAGAGACCTAGAGTCTTTATTTACACGCTAAAAGGCGCATAGCTCTATATTACGACTATAGCGTCCCTGCAGGATAGGGATAGATAATAGATTTAGGTTAACGGGGTCTCTATCCTTAACATCTATAGGCAGCCTTAGACCACACTAGTCCTAGAGTATATTATAGGCCTTACCCCCCTAGCAAGATGCCTAGTAGGGGGAGACTTTAACACTAAGCACGATATATTTAAGCTTAGTATTACTACCTTATAAAGCGGCGCCAAGCTTATGCGCTAGGCCACAGTTAGTAGTATAGACTATATTAGAGAACTTGGCAGAGCCACTTATAGAGCTGGCTACGTCCTAGACCTTAGCTTCTCTAATATTGCCTTTATTAAGATAGAGGTGCGTAACGACCTGCACTATAGCTCTAATTACGCTACCTTAGTTATAATACTACTAGGTAAAGGTATACTAAGCCGCGAATAATATTGCCTTAGGCTTCTTAAAAAGAAGCTTCTTCCCTTTACCTAACTAGTTATAATAGGTATGCTATAGCTACCCTTAATAGTAGCAGCCTTTAACCTACGCTAGGTGGAATAGTGCGCTATAGCACTAACTTTATTACTCTAAGATACTTTACGCAAAACCAACTACCTAAAGAGGAATAGTAAAAAGGCGGCACCTTAGTAGATAGATAAGTGCGCTAATGCCAGGCGCCTGCACCTTAAGTCTAGACAGGGCTATATAGGCACCTAGACCCCAGAGACTTACAGCTTTCTAACTATAATAAGAAAGGCTAAGAGATAATACTAGTAATATACTATTAATAGCGTAAAGGAGGACTTTAACCTCTTTTAAATTATAGGCTAGCATAAGCTAGAGCTAATAAGACTAGACCCGCCGCTGGCCTATAAGAGGCGCTATATTACTAACCCGTAGAAGAAAGCGGAGACGCTTAAATAAGTAATACTTTACTATTTTAATAATAGTAATAACCTACTAGAGGCTTTAGAACCTAACGTCTAAGGATTATAGGGCTATTACGCCCTCTCCTAGGACCTATACCTTTCCCCTAAAGAGGTTAAGCGTAATATAATAAGAGTCTTAAGCACTTTACCTAGCATAAATAAGATTACTATTTGCATGCTTACCGCATGCTAGCACTATATTTAGATATATCTTACTAGCCTATACTAGCGCTATCTGGCCCTTAGCTACTTCCCCTACGCGTAGAGGGTCGCAGAGGTTGTTATAATACCTAAGATAGGCAAAAAGGATAAATTCTCCCCTAGATTATAGAAACCTATCGCCCTGCTATCCTGTCTTGGCAAGGGCCTAGAGAGAATCTTAGTAAGGAGATTTACTAGCACTACTATGGTATACGGCATACTAAGCCCCCAACACGGGAGGGCTCTCCCTAAGAGATTAGCTATGGACCTAGTAGCCACTTTTATATATAACGTGGAGGACGCCTTCTCCAACGGCCAGCACGTTACTATAGTTACTATAGACGTCTAAGGCGCCTTTGACGCACTTCTTAAAAATTAACTTCTATATAGGATAAAGGCCTAAGGATAGTATAATAGCGCCCTTCTAATTATAAAAAACTTCCTCTAGGACTATCGCGTCCAAGTGTAATTAGGAGAAGCCACTATAGCGCCCCACCTAGTATAGTGCGGGACGCCGCAGGGCTTACCACTATTACTAGTGCTATACACACTTTATCTAGTAGAGCTACTTTAGTAAGACCCTACCAGGCGCTTTAGGTACGCAGACGATATCTGCCTCTATAAGTAATCCTACTCCCTAGACTAGAACGTGGAAATGCTGGCAGAAGATATAGGCGCTATAAATTCCTAAGGAGACGCTAATTACGTGGCATTTACCCTAAAGAAACTTAAAATAATACACCTAACTAAGTAGAAAAGTAACTATTCGCCACCTATTTAGATTAATAATTAGCTTATCCTCTAACCTATACTACTAGACAAGACGCTACGCTAGCTAGGTGTTTACTTTAATAAAAAGTTTAATTTTAAAATATATATTATTACTTGCGTAGCCAAAGGACGCGTAGTTACATAGCACATCTATAGCCTTACTAGAATCTAGCATGGCCTACTAGCCAGCTTACTGCGTAAAGCAGTAATCTCATGCGTACTACCACGCCTACTATATAAAAATAAGGCCTGGTATAGAGGGCGCACGAAGCCCCCTAAGATTATAGGAGCTGCGCAGAACTAAAAGGTTAGCATATAACTTAGGTGGTATATCGCCGCCCTAGAAAAGGCCCTCACGATAGTAGTTAGAGGCGTTGTCCCCGCCTATTACACCACGCCTACTACCACGCTATACAGAGACGTAGGTATTCCTTTAGTAGCTATAGCGCTTAAAGAGTGTAAGGCGAGGTTTGCTATACGCCTATACTATATTAATAAAGGTTACCTGCTTATAGCGCGCACGCGACTAACTATAGTATATAAAGGAAGAGGCGCTAGACGCCTGCAGCGCCTATACATAAAAGTTTAACTACTTATATAGCTATTCGCACTAGTACCCCGCCCTATACTACTATAACTATACTATTTTAACTAGTGCTAAATAGACCCTATAAATAATAAGCCTAAAAAGCTCGCTACTAAAGAATTTAAATAATAGTGGACAAGCCTGCCTACCGAGACAATTACAGTGTTTTTAGACGGCTCGGAACAGCGCATAGAAAACGGCGAGCGCCACGTAACCTATAAATACACTGTGTACTAGGGCCAGAGTCTACTATACACAGGCAAAGGCTCCCTTAACACGCAGGCCCACGTCTTTAACGCAGAAGTAGTAGGGGCCTAAAGAGGTCTTTAACACGTGCTATAGACTTAGGCGCACCGCCTAAGCCAGATCTAGATATGTGTAGATAGTATATTAATTATCTAGGGTATTAGGGAAGACCCCGCGCCGTTATCCTAGTAGGCCTTTATACGCTACTAGGAAGCTATAGACACTTAAGATATTTAAATCTAATAGTTACTAGGCTATATAGGTATTAAAGGTAATAAGCTAGCTAATTAGCTAGTAGATAAGGTAGCTAAGGACCTACGTCTACCTATAGGGAAGGTAGCTAACCCTATAATATTAAGTCTATAATCTAATACGCGCGTATACGTACGCGCTATATAATAAGAGTAGTAGCGCACACGCATACTAAATCTCTCTATATGGTATAACTAGTGGGGCCTAGCATACACCCCCTCTAGGCAACCGCCAGAGCTAGAGCTCACACGCCCCGCCCTAGCCAAGCTCCTATCTATAAGGACAAGACATGGCAACTACGCCTGGTACTATAAGAAGTTTAAGCATAATAAGGAGACCCTTACGTGCACCTGTAAAGCAGACCTAGCCCTAGACTATATTATACACTGCCTACGGATAGTGCGACGCTTTAACTATTAGCCATAACGCCTAATATATCCCCTAATAGATACTAGAAAAGAAATATAGTACCTTAGGGCGCTAAGCCTAGGAGAATACGTAACCCTTTTTATACTTAGTGTTAATAATAGTATACGTTAGTAAGTAACTAGCTAATTATATTATAGGCGAGCGGACGTAAACCCTTACTTTAGGCAAAGTAGATACGCTACCTGCTTATAACTTACTAAGGTATCTACTATATAAGACTTAGCTCTCTTTTTTATATACTTATATGCGTGTATATATCTTTCCTTACCTCTAATAAGTCTTGGCATGCTTCTGTACAGGACTAGGGGCAGCTAGAAGGCCACCCCTTTTCCTACTATTATTACACAAAGGCTAGATTAAACAGCTGAGTCGCCCCTATCTAGAGAGGGACAGCAGCAAGAGAGGCCGCTCCTATAGCAGCGGTAGCACTAGCATAAGTGGCCCTTACTAAGTGCAGGGCACGTCTACATACCCCCTGGGAGGTTACATAGGACGTAAAACCAATACTACTACTACTACTATCTTGATCTGTGTCGAGGGTGCTCAAAATAGCGTATCGTAGAGAAAAGCGAAGGTAGAGAATCGAGCGTAACGAGGGAATGCTTCAAGAGGAGTTCCTGTTGTGAGTGAGAGTGAAGTGAAAGTGGAAGGCGGGGTAACGTTGCCGCCGGCGCTGTTTAACGTGAGATAACCGCAGTGGACGCAACCAACTCATTTGACCTCCGAACCTATCATAGAGAGAGCCAACCAGACCGTTCAAAACTATCCAGGTAGTTCTGCATTCAACACATACTTCTCTGTCCGTCATCTGAGTAAAGTACCTGCGAGCCTTAGAAATGGTTCGATCATTAAAAGCGCCGGTCCAGGATCAGGCTGAGAAAATATGAAGGTGACCATATTCCTCCAGTCTTGCCGAGCCTGGCACCATTTGTTTTGATAGTTCCCATGGAATGCAATTAGACAAGCCTGCTGCGACGGTGGAGCAGAATATGCACCAATAAAAGAGCAACTGAGCCGGATGAGCAGCGTCCAAATGCGCAACACAACACCGCTTCTAATATTGCTGTGCTGTGAGTGTGTTAAAAAGGTAAGGCACGCCAGTAAAGCCGCTCGCGAGACAAACAAACAGACATGCTCAAAGCCGTCAACAATTCACAGCGTAAAGTGGTCCCATTTCTACAACGATGACAGAAATCGGCGCAGATGGGTATATCGGCGTCAAGTGCTTCGACCATTTTTAAAAAGCTGCGGGGTAGACTGGAATTAATTTCTTCTAGGACTGAGAAAGGAAGTGGTGGAGCTCCCTATAGGTATTTGCTGTCGAAGACATAACTTTTGATCGATTGTAAATACATGACACTGAGTCGTCTGAACGAAGACAAAAGTGCTAAACAATCTCAAACAACACAAAAAGCATACCCTCCTATAGGGCATAACAGGTGCTACATGAATGATAGAAATGCAGTTTGCAATCTGGAATGTGTCACCCCAGTATAAGCTTCGCAAGAGAAGTTATAGATGTGCATTGCCCTGTGACTCACTGCCGCACCTAAGTTGCAACCTTCCCAAATTCCAACCCGTCCTCCAAGGTCGCTCTATTCGCTGCCCAACTATCCTGGAAGTAATTATCTCTGGCTTTCCACGGGCCCGTGCTCCCCGATTTAGGTACCTTCCCATTCGCCGTCTTCAAATACGTCGACTTCAATGGGAGTAACTGTCTCGGGTTTGCCTTTTCTGCTTCACTGATCTGCGGCGTCGCATTCGTGTATTTGTTGTCCTCCATATGCTTGTATAAGCGTACAATAAGACGGGCCGATGCATCCGCTCCCAGTGTCCAAGAGGCATTGACATAGCCAATGATAATGGCGAGATTAGGTATACCGGAAAGCATTGCTGAGCGCCAGGTGAAGCAGTCAGGAAGGTGGACGGGCTTGCCATCGAGGCTTATGGGCATACCGCCGCAGAGTTGGAGGTTCAATCCTGTCGCTGTCACGATGATGTCTGCCTCAAGCTTTTCGCCGCTATTGAGCTCGATACCGTCTTCGGTCACGGTCTTGATCGTGCCGGTCACGATTCGGGCTTTGCCTGTGTGAAACGCGTCGAAGAAGTCATTGTCGGGAATGAAGCAAAGGCGCTGGTCCCATGGGTTGTATTTCGGCTGGAGATTCGGATCCATGGGAAAGTCTTTGGGAAGTGCCTTCTTCGCTTCACCGCGTATGAATTTGCGCATGAAGTTCGGGAAGGTCTGACAAAGCACGAACAACAGGTAGGGCACGATGATGAACTTGAATCGAAGGAACCTGAGCAACAACCAACGCGGCAAAAGACGTTGGTAGAACGGCAAGGGGTCGTCAGGCTTTCCCTGTGGCATGTTCAAGATGTATCCGGGGCTACGTTGCAACTGGATCACGCTGCCCACACCATTTTGCACGACAGCCGGAAGTATTGTAACGGCTGTTGCACCTGAGCCGATGACGACCATCTTCTTCCCTTTGTATTCAAGGTCCTCCGGCCAGAACTGGGGGTGGACCCTAGTGCCTTGGAATCTTTCCAGTCCTGGTATGTCCGCATGGAGCGGCTTCTCGTAGTCGTAATATCCGGTTCCCATAATCACAAACTTTGCCCAATACACCTTCCTCCTGCCTTCGTTGTCGACCTCCAGTCTCCATCGCTGCTCACTCGAGCGCCAGTCCGCACTCGTCACCTTGTGCTTATATAAGATTTTCTTATCGATACCGAACTTCCGCGTAGTTTCATGCATGTACTCGGAGATGCTTTCGCCGGTTGCGATCGGATTGGATTTCTCCCATGGATTGAAGGGGAAGCCGTAAGTGTGCAAGTCAGAATCAGAGCGGATGCCAGGGTACTTAAAAAGCGACCAAGTTCCGCCGAGCTCGTGGCGACCCTCAAGAATAGCGTAGCTTACGTGGGGAAGGGAGGTTTGTACGCGGTACGAAGAGTTGA
The DNA here is from genome assembly GCA_010015655.1 of Bimuria novae-zelandiae CBS 107.79. Classification (NCBI taxonomy): domain Eukaryota; kingdom Fungi; phylum Ascomycota; class Dothideomycetes; order Pleosporales; family Didymosphaeriaceae; genus Bimuria; species Bimuria novae-zelandiae. Next base: position 479,546 of record ML976668.1, on the reverse strand, counting down.
TGCCGGAGACGCCTGCACCGACTATGACAATGTCATAGTTGTGGGTTGTAGGTTCCACGTGGCCATTCCCATCTCCGTTGCCGAGTCGATTGTTGTGGAAATTTCCATTCATGATGGAAAGTAGCGTATCGAAGAGAGACTAGTTTGGAAGAGTACCGAGATATACTCGTATGAGGGTGGCTGAGGGCCTGAGGCAGAGGTTGAAGTGACGTTCGACTTCCCCGCAATGTGAAGAGGGAGGAGCAATGGTTGTGGGTTAGTGGAGAGCCGAGCTGAGTCGTATCCCAACACGAAGGGCGGCAAGACAGCCGCCCAAGGCCACCGCTCCGACGTTCAGCTTATGTATTCAGCTGCTGGTCCCCGTGTGATCATCGGCTTGGATGTTGGAGTAACGCTCCGCAGAGCCGAGAGTACGCCAGTGCGAGTTGGTGCCGACGATGCTGTAGCGTCGCACGATTCGATTGGTCTCCGCACCTTGGTGCTGGAATGAGGTTACTGCACAATGCCGCACCTCGGCAACACTTCATACGATGTGCACCTCTCTACAGAATGAGGGGGAAGTCGTAAGCGATTTGAGCCGCTAACCGACTCCTCATTTAGTACGAGTCCTCGTACGATACGGCTGGGCGCTGGTTTGCACAGGAAGTTCCTGTATGCATCACCGTTATCCTATTAGTGGAGGTGTTAGTGATCTTTTGCCCGATGTGGCATCGTCACGGCACATACACCGTTATTATGATGTTTCATGAATGCAATACAAGAGTTTCTAAATCGACATCGGGATCAATTTGCGTATGTGGGCGGGGTTGTGCCGAGGTATCGAAGATGCAGTACGCGCACGCCCTGCGCATGCCGCTGTTGGTCCCCATGTCGCCTGCCGTTGAATGCGCTTCAAACACCACCTGCTTAATGGGCATTGAAAGTAGAGGAAGAACTGAACAATATGCGGATGTCAGCATTGGTGCTAGGTATTGCCTGTTTCGGGATGGTGTCCATGATCGCCCGCTATGGTCTACCAAATGCTGACGCGGGAGTGCGCACCCCCGAATAAGCCCAAAACCTAGTGCTGACCCAGACGATGTACTACATTCTATACATCCAATTCTAGTTTACCCTGGTTCATCTGTAATGCTCGAAAATCGGGGAAAATCTTGGCAAAACCTTAATTATTTTCGCGCGCCTGCCAATTTGTTTCCGAAATCTAAACGCCTGCGGTCCCCACTATATCGTTGTCAGCTTGCCGCCTAGTAAAGTAAGGCTGTAGATATACGTAAGGACGTCTATACTGACTATTTTCTTAGTGTTGCAGACGTTCTGGCACGCCCGTGGACATGTACGCCGCTGTAGGCATCCCGACGCGGCCTCGCCGACGCGACCTCGCGCCGCCCCAGCCTCCTAATGCTATATATCTCGGTCGCGGTCTTTCTACGCGTACTCGTAATAATACCAAGCGGTTCCTAGACTTTGGATAGCACCTAGACGCCATCGCTGCACGCGAACGTTGTTCTCGGCACGCTGTTAGCAATGTAGCGGAGAACCTGGAGAAGTTTGGCAACGTTCGCCGCCCTCTGCAAGGCAAGCTAGGGAGACCTCCTGCTATCCCAGACGAAGACGGGGACGCGTTGTTTAATAAGCTAGTTTATTCTAGCTAGATATACCAGGACGAGATTATAAAGTAGCTACTTATTAAGCGTAACTATCGCGTCTCCCGCTTTGCAGTCTAGCAATACTTAAAGAAGAAGAAGTAGAGCAAGCGTACGCTGCGGCCCTTCTCTATTAACTAAAATAAGGACCTAAGGCAAGGGTATCGCGTCCGAATAAGCTAGTATACGCAGGAGGATCTCTGCTTTATTAATAAGGTAATCTTTAATAAGAAGAATAGCTAGAGACATAAGGCGTATGCTCCTATTAGCGCTAACTATCGATATAGTTAGAACATCCGGCGTGGCGATACCTAGGCAATTCTCCTAGCTTATACTTCGTAGCACAGGTATTTGCCTTGCACTAGCATTAAGGAGGGTTACTATAATTATAAGTAGTTTCTAGAATAGATTAAGACGTAGCTAATACCTACACTACGCGCCTTCTATAGTAGTAAGCTAATAGTAATTATCCTTAATAATATATTAATATACACGAATAACGACGTGCGGGCGATTATTAAGCGCGCTAGGTATCTGCTCTAGTACCTGCCGCCATACTCCCTAGACTATAACCCCATCGAGCTCACATTTGCGGTGTTAAAGGCCTAGATCCGCCAGAACTACGTCTTTACGCGCTCTTAATTTGGCCGTAATAGGTTTAAAGATTTCCTAATAGCAGCGATTTAGGAGAGCTATTATAATAAGTTTGTAAGAAAGCACTTTCGCTACGCAGCTAGTGGCCTATATATTAATAATAACACGTTGCTAAGGGTTAGGAGGGAGCTAAGAACAAAGTTTAACTTTAACTTTAATAAGGATAAGTGAGGTTAAACAGGTCGCTATAGGCGGCGGTGGCGGCCCTGGGGGGCGGCCTAGCGTTTAAGGTGACGAAGCCACTATTACTACTACTGTTTATATTCGCCTAGGAGCCTTTACCAACGGAAGGAGCCTATGTCGACTCTACACTAGTACTCTAGGCTGAAAGTTTGTCAATTTAATTTATATATATATATATATTATTTTAGCCCGAAACTTTGTTTATTTATTAAGATGTTTAATATTCTGGCACATATTGAAAATAACAAAGTTTTAGGCAGGAATATATTGAAAACTATAGAAAATTAGCAATAACGCTGCTAGATCTACGCAGACTCATGCTTATTACCCTTATACTCTATTACTATTATAAATAACATCTTTGCATAACGATAACTAGTTTTAAACTTTTTTAGATCCTCTTTTAGATAGCGAATAAGACCATCTTTAAGCTTTAACTCCCTAGCAACCTTATATAGGTTACTAGTAGGGTTGCTTATCTCGCGGAGGTTATAAATTGTCTACCGCTCGTTAAGCGCAATCTCTATTGTCTAGGTGTATTTATCCTAGTCCTTAGGTAACTACTAACCTATAAGCCACTTAAAGAACTCCCTTACCTCCACTCAGGTGTTACCCTAACTATTAATAGGGCTTGACAAAGACATAGGCGCGGGCGGTAGATATTCTGTAATAGCGTAAGTTTAAGAGCTTAAAGGTCTACGTGCCAGTGACGCTGGCAACGGCGGTGGAGACCTAGACGCAATAACGCGTGGACGTAGGCCGTATAGCCAGCTCTTAGACGCCTCTCGCTACTATATAAGTAGCTGCCGCGCCTTAGCTGTACGCGCATGGCGCTTAAGGTCCTTAAATTAACGTAGTTCCTCTTCTTCTTTTTATTATTATTAACGTTAACGCTCTTACTTATGCTTACGCTGCTACTGCGCCTCCTCTCGCTCCTTTTCTTCGTCCTCTAGACGTTGCAGCTTTTGCTAGTGTTTTAGGTCCTCTACACACTTCCTATGCTACTTCCTCTCCTCTTTAGCAGAGCTATTATTAGTGCTGCCTAGCCGCTTCTTGCCCTTGCCTCTGCGAGTATAAGGGTTAACCTTAAGCTAGTTACCCGTGTTACTGCGCCAATACGCGATAAGCTAAAGAGGTAGCTATTTAATAGACGCGCTGTCCCGTCCCTTAATAATACGCTTTGTCTATGTCTCTCTATCCGCCGGACGTATCGCGAAGTGCTTACCAGAGAAAGGAATCTAGCACCAGTGTCTATAGTTGCTATAGAGGGTCTCGTGACAAATCTACCGGTTATAGATACTGCTAAGCAAGTTGGCAGAGGACTAACGGACCTCCTGCTACGCCTCCGTCCGTAGTAACTAAGTTGTACGACTGCCACAAGGCACCAGCGCGCTAGTAATAACTTAGGGTGGAGTATTAGCTTGCCTAGGTAATAAAGGCTCGTTAGCATACGTCCGAGGAAACGCCTTCTGTAAGAGGGCAACCTCTACCTTTACGTCTACCCTTATCTCCAGGATATCGCACCCTCGTAGTGACTTGGCAGCCTGGTCCATGTCTCTCACCAGCACGTCTCCAGACTCCACAAAGTTAGCCAACGTCTTATGCTTAAACGCTGAGCGGGACGTCTTCGTTCTTTAGCCAGCGCAAAAGGCAACACCGATTGCTAGTGTACGATAGTCTCGTCCATTAATTTTAGACAAGGGATTACGGACCATCTGCTCTACCATGTCGTCCAGATCTAATATCACGAACTCTCGTTAATTATAGATAGCCATATCCTTAACCTTTGTTGCCTTGTTCACGCGCAGCGTGTACTCAATCTCCAGGTCATACGAAGGGCCAGGCACTGGCGACGACGCGCGCGGCGGTGAGGAGGGTACTGCTACCATAGTGGCAGCAGGCGGTATAGGTGTAGGTGTAGGTGTAGGTGTAGGTGTAGGTGTAGGTGTAGGTGTAGGCGCTGGCACAGGTACAGGCGGAGGTGTGGGGGGGAGAGACGGCGGAGGAGAGGACGACGACGACGGTGGACCTAGCAGGTTTGGCAGCAGGCCTGGAAATCGCCTGCTTAGAGAGTCCTCACGGGTGTTACCGGACGCTGTTTTCGACTTCTTGGTCCGACTGGCAGGCTTGCTGGCAGGCTTACGCGTGGCCTTCGTCCTGTGTGCACTACTACCTGTTATTATAGTAGGAGCGGGAGCTTCTACTTCGAAGTTAACGGCGATAGGTTTCCCAGCGTACGCGGGACTTACGCGTGGCTTTGATAGTGGGCACACGGGCTGTGCCTGTACAAGAACGCGTCTGCACCTCCACTAATATGGACCCGATTACGGCCGCGATAGAAGTAATTAAATCACGGAGACTAGGAGAATCTTTCTCGTATTAAAAAATTGCAAAAGAATTTAGTATTATATAATCTACACTAACGCGCTAGCATAAGCACTTTATTAGCTAATAGCAGGTTCCTATATAACATAGCTAAAATATTACCTAACAGCAAGAACAGAAGCTTCTACAATATATTAAGCGCCTTACTAAACGTAGCCTTCCTCCTATACGGCAAATAATATAGAGCTTTACCTCTATAGTAGCTAAAAAAACGTTAGCTTATTATAGGTTAATTGCTTTATCTAGCGTTACGCTAAATCCTTAATATTACGATAGACAACTAGTATTAATAGTAATCGTCATAAAGCTGATTCCCTAGCTAAATATAAGCTCTACTTCGACCTCCTACAGCAGAAGATAGAGCAGTATCAGATTGAGGCTCGAGATATCTATAATATGGACGAGAAAGGCATCCTACTTGGCATCACCTCCCGCTCAAAGAGGATCTTTGATAGGCCTCTGTACGAGAGCAAGGCTGTAAGGCAAGCTATCCAGGATGGCAGCCGCGAGTGGATATCGCTTATAGCCTGTATATGCGCCGACGGATCTGCCCTAGATCCAGCTCTGATCTATCAGGCCACCTCTACAAACATACAATTAAGCTAGGTCGAGGATCTTAACCCTTAACACTATTAGGCCTTTATTACTATATCTAAATCTAACTAGTTAAGCAATTAGATAGGCCTCGCATGGCTTTAATAAGTATTTAATTACTTTATAAAGTTAAAAGCTAGATAATTATATTAACTATTAATCCTTGATAGCTATAGATCTTATATTACTATAGATTTTATTAACTATTGCGATTGTAATAGGATCCTATTAGCTATCTATCTACCTTATTTAACTTATACGTTATAGCCTCTCGATGTCTGCGTGTTTAAGCCTCTATTAATAGCGTATTTAAATAAGCTATTAGCCTTCTTATAGAACAGCCAGGGGCTAGCCTCTATTGCCAAAAGAGACTTCTTTAGCCTATTCTAAAAGGCCTAAGTTAGCACTATAAGGTAGCTATTAATCCTCTAAGCCTTTAAAGCTACAGGCATCTTCCCGCTAGATCTAACACCGAACATCAACTTTTCCAGGTCACCGAAAGGTTAATATCCATCGATTTTTCGTTAAAACACGACTTAAATGCCTTCGTAAATCTGTTTTCCAGCGTCCTCTTTTAGCTATAGGCGTTGTAGCAGGCGCGCTGCCCTATTTTCTCTTTTAGCTCCCTAGTAAGCTAAAATCTTTTTAAAATGGCCCGTGCGCCGCTTAGATTTTTACGTTTAGTTAAAGGCTATAACTATAGCTAAGATAAGGAGACAGTCGTGACACTCCTTACTCTTGCAAGATATAGGCACCTACTAGGCCTAAATATAAAGGCTCTCTATGCGAAGAGCCATGGCACGATTCGACAGAGCACTAGCTCTTAACACCTATAACGACAAGAGCTGCCCGCAGCTCTCTAAAGACTAACTATCAACGTCCCTAACCTAACACAACACGCAAATAAGGCAGCCAGCCTAGCCTTATATTATATGACTCTTGGGGATAAAGAAGAAGGACAGGCCTGGCTCTGCCTTCCTACTACACCTATCTCCTTCGACACAGGCATCGCCAAGCCTGGTACAAAGGCTCTCCTTGCGCAGAGCCACGGCTCTAATTTAATAGAGCACTGGCTCTCTACACCTATCCACTCTTTCCTTTTCTTTCTTCTTACAGCACTAAACTGCCTCTAAACACACATAAGGGATTCACCCTAATGTACATACACTACTTAGTCTCCCTAACGGGAAGGGGAGCTATAGCTTAAAATAGTAGCAATACCCGCGCAGGCAAGAAATGCTTTCTAAGGTAGTATATTAGTACTGTAATTCTATAGCTTAGCACGTTGTATATGCCCTTCGGGAGGCGAGATGGTGGACTTAATCCCCATTAACTAGACAAAAAATGAATACTAACCAACCAACCAACCAACCAACCCGCTAGATCTAATAACTATCTTTAAGCAATTTAATTAGACTATACCTCTTAATTAATAATTATAAAAGAGCTTAACCTTAATACTTAGTACTTTAGATTAGAGAAAGATTAACCGGCTACTAAAGGCTATTATTAATATAAAAGATGGTAATAAGGCTAAAAAGCTAAGTTAAACTATATACTTAATCTCTATATAAAAGTAACTCTTAAAGTATAAAAATAAAGGTCTGCGAGAGGCTCTAGTAATATAAAAGAAACTTTTAAAGTAAGGTAGGCCTCTACCTTTTAATTAGCTAAATAAGTATTATAGTAGAGCTATTTTTTAGTTACCCTATAGCGTACAGCGGGCACGTAATTATTAACACGAAAAAGATACTAAAGCGCAGTAACTATAGCTTTAAAAAAGTAAGTAAGTAGAAGCCTGTTAGGCTAGCTAGTAGCTTAAAATAAGGCTACTTTAGGAAAGGCGTATTACTTAAGTAACTACTAAAGATATACGCGTAAAGCAGAGGGCTAATAAGGCTACTAAGTAACGCCTTAAGTAACAGGCCCGTAAGGTATAAAGTTAACTTTAAAAATATATTAAAATATCTAAATTAAGTAGTAAGAATGTCTTAAAGCCTCCTAATAAGGCTATTAAGAAAAAACAGCCTTAGCGTGAGGCTATAGATGTTAATAAGGCCTTATTTATTATATCCGCCTTAAAGTCGCGCAGCGGCCAAATAATTAGAATACTAAGAAAATATTAATAATCTAAGTAGCTAATAATTATCTATAGGCCTTAAAGACCTTAACTCTAGAAAATCTCGTGATAATATTAATTGTGGGTGGCTCAGTAGCCTCATGTTGCTGGCCGAGCGATCATGTTGGGGTGGCGCGTTTGGTAACGCGGCGCGCCAACTGCCAAGCTACGGTACCCTGCCGAGACAGTCAGTGCGCCGCGACACTAACGCGCCACCCCAACACCAGCACCGCAGCCAGCAACATAAGGCTATAGAGTTTTACACAAAAGCTTTTATCGCGAAATTTTCTAGAGTTAAGATTTTATAGAGCTATAAAAGATTACTAGCTAGTTAAATTATAGATATCTACTTAGTGTTCTAATTATTTAGCCACTACACGATGCTAGCGCTAATAGCGTAGATATTACTATATTAACGTATATAGATGCTGGCGTAGGCTTCTTCCTCTTTATAATTATATAAGTAGCTTTTAAAGCATTCTGGCTTCCCTTTTTAGTAATTTTAAGATATTTTTAAAGTTGTTGTTAAGCCTTATAAGCCTATTAACAGAGGCGTTACTTAGTAGCCTAATTAGCTTTCTCCTTAGTGCGCGTATTTTTAGCTACTACACGCGTAACACGCTTCTCTTATAGTAGATAAGCTTTAAGCTGCCTATTTACTATTTAGATCTCTCTCTGCTTACTTTTCTAGAGTTGTAGTTATTGCTTTTCAGCCTTTTATTGGCTGAGAGAATCGCGCGCCCTCTGTACGCAGGCAGGTAACTAGAAAATAGATCCTCTATGCTACTTATCTAGCTACTTAAAAGGTAGAGTCCTGCCCTTTATTTAACGCTGTTTCTAGTTTGTGAGGGCTTCTTGTAGCCCCTAATTCTCATGCTCTAGGAGCTGCTTTTGTATAGAGATTAAGTGTATAGTGCGACTTAGCTTCTTGGCCTTATTACCTCCCCCTGTATTAATAATAACTTTTAAAAGCCAATTAATTTTGCGCTAATTAGACGCGCTAAGTACTAAAGTAGAGCTTTTACGCGATCTCTATTCTAGAGACTTATTTTTATTAAATTAACTAAGGATTAGTGTAGGATCTGGCGGCGAGATACCTATACACTTAAAAGCTTTAGTAATTAATTGCGGCGTAACTAACGTTGTCTAGGCCCTCTAGAATAGTATAAAGAAGTCTCTTTTAGCAATTGTTAATAGCCCCTAACTCCTATATAGGTATGCGGAGAGCTCGTCGGAGTAGGCAATAGAAAGAGACTTAAACACATAGACGTCTAGAGGCTATAGCGTATAAGTGGCGTAAGGGGGAAATATCGCAAGGAGGATCTTTTTCTAATTATAGTAGTTAATAAAATCTATAGTAACGTGAGATCCATGCCTATTAAGGACTAAAAGTTATTACTATTATTAAGCCTTCTCCTTAGTACAGCGATTAAACACTTATTTTAGCTATTAAAGCCTTATCTTGTTATTTAACTATCCAGAGGTTAATAAGGTAATAAAGACTCTATAAGAATTAACGTTAATTTCCTTAACCTAGCTTGATTGTAGAGTCTCAGCGTTAGATTAATAGATTAGTAATAGATTAACAATAGATCTATCGGCGCATATACATGCGATGAGCGAGATCCACTCACGACTGCCATCCTAGATAGATTGCCTCACTTGGCAACTCTCATATATAGGCCTATCGAAGATCCTTTTTAACCTGCCGGTGATGCCGAGTAGGAAGCCTTTTTCGTCCATATTATAGGTATGCTAAGGCTCTATGCTATACTTTATAATTTTCTTATATAGAAGCTTAAAGTAGAGCCTATATCTTGCGCCTAAATCAGCGTTGTGGCGATTACTATCTAGCCCAGTCGTCTATCGCGAGATTAGGGAGTTGGGGTAGCGCCCGATATCGGTGCTCTCCAAAATACCGTCCCGCCCCACTTCGGGCAGCCGAAGTGGACCCAGCTTCCCAGAAAATATTTTCTATCACCCAATTTATTAGTAAAATAATAATTACAGCAAATATTTACCTTATATTAATACCTATATTATGCCGCCACGTAGTTAACGTAAGCGTACAGCTACTTAGCTATTTAATAGGGGTTAAAATCCTTTAAAACGTGCGCGCTAGGCGCTTATAGTAGCTACTAAAGGTGCTAAGTTACGGAGAAAAGTATCTAAGAAGGCTCCTCCTCTAGCGGAAGGCAACGCTGTATTTAATCTAGTTAGCCTTAATTAGGATATTAAGCCTCCGTCTGCGTAGCTATTGCTAGCAATTATATTATTTAGTAATCTACCTAGTAACCTGCCTAGTAACCCGCCTAGCAGATGTATATCTAATCTAATTAGTAACCCTACGCAGGGAGAAACTTAGGAAGATAAGCTAAAATTAGCTACTAGGGTATCTAAAGCAGAGTCGCCGTATGTTACTTATCGCTGGCAGGCCTTTATAGGTCCTAAAAAGGAGCTCTATAAGCTAAGATTTAATATAGAGTTTATCCTAGAGCACTACTACGCTAGTTAGTTTTAAATATAAGTAAATAAGGTTACTTAAGACTTAGCTATAGAGATAACTCTACTATAGAAAGTAATAATTAGGGACGTTTCTGGCTACGCGTACAGGCAAAAGACCCTAAAAAGGTAAAAGCTATAGTAATCGCTTAAGCGTAGAAACGCTACTAGTTTTATTTATATTATAAAATACGCGCAGCACCTAAGGGAGTCCTTAATTAATATAACGTATCTTAGCTTTAACGCGACGCTTACTACTAAGTCTATAAAGGTAATTAGTCCTATAGGCTAATAACGTAGTAGAGGCTCGTCTAGCTCCTAGGGCCAGGTTTAACTTACTATAATACAAAGGTAGCTACAAGAGCTGCTAAAGATCCTTACTAGCTATGCTGTCGCTAAGGGACCTTTAATAGCTATCCGCGATAAGTGGAGGTGCCAGGATACCTACTATAGTAACTACCCGTACGTCTGCTGGGTCCAGCGTACGCCTGGCCAGCCTAATCGATTTAAGAACCATTTCCTAGTGAGCAGTAATATTGTGGCCATGTAGGCGCGCAACATTAGCCTCGAGAGGTGCAGCGTTAACGTGCCAGACAATACTATACGCCTTGCTCTGCGTACAGCGAGGGACCTAAAGGCGAAAGAGAAGGCAAAGGAGAAGGCGTAATAGGGCTTAGCGTCTACGTCTATGTTTATAGTAAATAGCTTTATAAGCGCGATTGCTGCCAGCGCGCTATCTATTAGTTAGTTAGCACAAAGTTAGCTACTTGCACGGCAGGCACCTATACCTATAGCGCCCGCTATCAACTCTGCAAGTGCTCCGAGCGTGCCAGCGCCAGCGTAGAAAGATCTAACATAGAGAGATCTAACGTACGAGAATAACATAGAGCTCTTATATTAGACTTAGCACTTCTTTAACTAGTAGATAGATTAGGCAATGGCTGCAAAGGTGCTAGAAATTAAAATAGTATTTAGAAGGGTTATTAAGGCCAGGCGGATTAATCTAAACATGCTAATAGATAGATCTAATATAGGCATGCCGTACAAGATTTAGAAAGATAATTTTAAGCTGCCAATCGCACTACTTCTGCGACTCCGTAAAATGGCATTTCGGTGGCAACTCCAGTATCCTGGACTTTCAGAGAGTGATCGAGAGGCATGTAGGGAGCTACAGCGGTAAGATAATGAGCAGAAACAGCAGCTAAGAGCTACTCAGGCAGAGGGCGGAGAGACGATCGTGTAGAGGTGATCGTGTAGAGGTAATCGTGTAGAGGTAATCGAGCAGAGGGCGTAGAGGTGTTATCTTCGACGCGTAGGGCACGGGCCATATCCTATAGATATCGCCCGATATAATTACCTTGTTCGTATAATTAAACACCAACTTTCTCGCCTTGTCTACTCACCGTACGCCTCACCCTCTGCAACTCTACCACCACGCTAGCTACACTAAAATAGATAATAGTAATTAATTTAGTAGCCTTAAATTACCCTTATACTACTATAAGATTACTATATTTATATTATAGCAAGTGCTAGATTTCTAATCTCTAAAACTAACTCTAACAGAATATATCTAACTATGTACTACTAACAATAGTATAAAACCACTCCGGCGAATACTAAATATATACTATTAACTATAGTATAATACCTCTATAGCGCCTACCTATAGTACCTAAAAAAGTTACCTATAGAGCTTTTATAGTATATACTTAATATAGCTTCCTTTAGAAAATACTTAAATTTATCGTACGCCTTAGCGCCCTAGTAATACTACTAAATCTAGGTCTTTAACGCCTTAAAGGTCTGCTCGATTAGATTTATATTAGGTAAGTAAGGAGGTAGAAACTTTATAATTACGCCTGCCTTTGCGCATATATTAGCTAGCCTTACTAATTAATAGATAGACGCGTTATTAAGGACTATTACTAAGCGTTTTCCTAGCTAAGGACTACAGTGTAAGAGTACTTAATTAGTAATAAAGTCCTTTATTAGCTCCGCAGTAATCGCTCCCTAAAAAATTATATAGGCAAGGTATCTATTAACGTCTATAGCTAGTAGTAAGCTCTACCTCTTTAAGCGCTTAGCTAAGTAGCTAACGTGGTAGGCTATATTAACTTTACTCTAACTATACTTTTAATCCCCTATACGCTCGTTATAAGCGCTCTTATTAAAATAGATAATCTAATTAGGTTAATAAATTTACTAGCAACGCGCTTAAAAGGCTTAATAAAGATCCTTATAACGCTCCCTAGCTACTTTTAAGACTGCCTTCTTACTTTATCGCATGGCTTTAAGCTCTCTATTTAAAGTTATAAGGGATACCTTGACGTCGTACTTATCGTATAAGAAGTCCTGTATCTTATCTATATAAGATATTAGCTTGCTACGTAGCATCTTAAGCAGCGCGTCTTTATAGTATTACTTAAATAAAAGTAGCCTGCCACAACGTACGTATCTTAGCCTAATTAGCTTACTAAAGGTCTTTAGGTTAAGCCTGTATTTGCGTACTGTTTTTAGGTCGACGCTAAGCTCTCTATAGATAGCTTTATTATTTTTCCTATTATTAACGCGATCTATAATAGCCTAAATAAGTAATTACTATAAGTAGTGCCTAGTAGGTCTCCCTAGATCCTGCGGTATTATTTACCTAGGGTAAATATTCCGTGTAATCATTTTATCGCTCACAAAACAGGTGTACGAAAGTGTTGGTGAGGAACCAATTACTAAGTGCTAATAGAAAAATCCGCCAAAGTGGGGCGGGACGGTATTTTGGAAACGATAATAAAGCAATTAACCTATCGTATAGAGATATCCTTTTTAGTAATAATTAATGCAAAGTTTTGGATTATCTAACGCGTAGGGGGTAGACCTTTCTAAGTAAGACGCTGTATATACTATAGGAGCTTAGATTCTTGTTGTTAGTTAAGATTTTGGCGAGTCTGTAGTAGCTATGTACGCGCCTGCATGGCGCATCTATGCCGGCGCGTTAATGTTGACCACACAACACCAAATTCTTCTGCAATTTTTCTATATAAGAAAGTTTCTCCAGGTTCTCGTGAGTCGATAGCGATGATTGCAGCCTCAATCGGATCCATATTGGTGGAGATGCGGCGCGTCAAAGTTGAGGTGCTACATCTGTTGGGGTGGCGCGTTAGTGTCGCGGCGCACTGACTGTCTCGGCAGGGTAAGGTTTTGCCAAGATTTTCCCCGATTTTCGAGCATTACAGATCATTCTCTATGCTTTGCCCAGCAACAGCAATTCGCCCTCCATCCCGCTGTCGCTCGTGACATACATGCGCTCGAACTTGTCCTTCGCAATCGACACTGGCCTGAAGCACTGTGTCGTGCTGCAATGCTCCACTTCCGGATTCCAAAGGATATCCGTATAGCCCGTGACATTGCTCTGCTCGATCGCACTCTTCGGTGCAAACCCATCAGCGCCCTTCGCAAACGGTACTTGAACGATCTTAAAACCGGTTGAGGGATTGCGATTCCAGGACCCATGGAATGTGACATATAAGCTTGTAAAGTTCTTGTCGAAGACTGCATCTAGCGGCGCGGAGTGTGCTTGCAGTGCGAGCTTCGCAGGCACGCTCTTTGTGTTGCACGTCGCATCTGCGAATGTAGCATTGGGCGTGAGTACAAACTGGTCGCCAATGGCGAATTTGTGATCGGCGATGAGGTCGGGTTTCCAGACGGTATAGCATGTAGGATAGCCGTACCATTGAGTGTTGACCTTGGATGGATCACCGATGTAGTTGATTTCGTCAGCTGGATTGTCAGTGTGAATATCGACACCTACACCGTCCACCGTTCTGTGGATTTCGTCGGATGCATTTTCGACCTCCCAAAGCCTGACGTGTGATCAGTCAATGCCATGCGAGCAAACTGGGCAGAAGCTTACCCTCCATCAGCGTCGAAGGCCAAGCCAACGCCATTCCGCAATCCATAACCTAATTGATAACCACCTGTAGGATAGTCGTAGCCGTTGGTCGGTACCGTTTTCACATCGAACGCCTTGACGCAGGATCGGCCCACCTTGATGTTGCCCGCCTCGTAGTCAAAGTTGTCATTCGAGCCGTGGGAGACGATGAGCAAGTTAGGATGCTTTGGCGGGAACGCAAGTGTACGTGTTACGTGTCCTTTGTTATCCATTCCAGAGATCACAATCCTTGAAGAATCACCTACGCTGACCGTCGCAGCATCGTAATCCCATGCGTAGACCTGAGTGGCTGAGCTGGCATACAGCGTCTTTCCATCTTGACTAAGGACGATACCGTGATTGAGGTTACGCTCTGCGATCACTGTCTTTGCAGAAGTCAAACAGCCATCATTGCCGATTGTGTGCGCGGTAATGCCTAGACCATTCTGGACCACGAGTAAACGACCCGCAGTGTCGAAGATCAAACCCCTGGGTTGCACCAAATCCCCGGCCACTTTCGCAGCTTTCCATCCATTGGCTGTCAACACCGGAGAATGAAAAGAGGACACTCCAGCACATGAGCTTGGAACACCCGTTTGGATCGGACCAGGCGTTGATGACGGAATCACGCTCGTGCTGAGCGTACTCAGACGCGAACTTGTTGACGAGCTAGGTGTAAGGACACTCGAAGTCGCCGGCGGTACGTCTGGAATTAGGTTTGCTGCGACAAGTTTATCGAAATCCACATTCTTGCCTTGCGATAAGTCCAGTGTCCAGTGGCCAAATGAAGAATGTACGTTGAATATTGAAGTGTTCTTGGCGGGCTGGATAGGCGCTTTGTTGGTGAGAGCATGCGCAAAAGGTGTTGTCGCATTTGAGGGTTCCAACGAAACAGTCTTGCCCTCTGTGTCCTGCCATTGGGAACAACCTCGACACCGCACGTTCAAGGTCCAATGTGTGTCATTATAGCCCGTTCCTTTTAGATATGTGTACGCTGCACCTGAATACGCTTGCGGCATGCTCAAGCCACTGAATGGTCAATTCGTGTATGTTTCATCTGCAAAGTAGTACCTACAATGCCATTCTTGAAGAGTATATCACAGTATTTCCGGCCTTGTTTACCCATCCGAGAGTGAGAGGAACATAGGGCATTGTTCCGCCCCATGAGAAGCCAACCCATCCATTGGATATAGGGGAGACGATCTGTAGCACGGTATCAAATCCCGGCTTAGTAGTGTTAGGAAGAGCAACACCGATAGTGACTCCATTGCCGCCCGTCCACCCTGAGTAACATATCGAGCTAGTTACGTCGCAGTACCGCTTTGATGTTTGGGCAAGCACTGTACAAACTTAGCGATTGAACGTGACATCGCCGAGGCACATACCTGAGCTTGCAAGCGCGAGCGAGCATGCCAGTGGCGCGTAAACTTTCATCGTGAGTTTTAGAGTAGATTTCCGATGGAAAGACATTGAGACCAGAGGTACATCTGGTTTTTTATCGCTCAGTCAATGCGCCGGGTACATGCCACCGGAGTTGTTTTCCTGGGTCATTAATCTACGGACACAAGCGACAATACAAATAACGGTCGAGAGGGTACAAGGGTGTATAGGCATCGGTGGCCAACCCTGGCTTTGCGATTGTACATCCCATCTGGACGTGGAGCGCACCGCTCGTCGTGAGAGAACAGACACTGATGCCACTGTTTACTTGCGGGGTCATCCAAAGTGTACTGGACAGTTTGTGAGTTGATGCGGAGCGTGAGTGAGTCTTTTGGTCATCTTCATTCTTGCCTGGGGCCATAAAACTTCACTGAACAGCCCTTGTTGGATGGGAAGGAAAGCCGAACGAAAGTCAAAACCGAAGAGATTGGGTAGCCGCTCGAAGTCTTAGACGGATGGGTCATGATGGAAAGACCCTGGAATGCAGAAAAGAGGCTCTCTAGGTAAATGCTCCAGGGTTGCCGGTAAAATTGTTACTACGCGCATCTCGCGCATCTTCTTAAAATTTTCTCAATGAAGAGCTCCGGTTGGAGATCAAATGGTACCCGTTCGAATGCGGTCATGATGGCGTGTTAGTGGTGCTTAGGTCCGGCCATGTTATCTCAGGCCTTTCAAATTGATGGGGCTGAACATATATAGTATATTGACGACTTTAACCTTGAAACGTCAGCAGGGGATTAATGGGCGATCAGGCTCCCGGTCTCCCGAGGCAATAAATCATTGCCCTTCGCTTCGACCCCCAGCATTCTTGTCGGACCGGTCTCGGACGCGTGGAGGGATGCTGAGAAGTCGTAGGAGTCGCGACATGATTGCGACTGGCGCTGACGTTGCCGCTGTTCCGGCCGACTGATCGTACCATGGTGAGCTGCTATACACTCATTGATTTAGATTAGATTTGCGGCGATGCACCGTCATTGCGGACGTCCTTTAGGGCAGCGGAGTGATGGTGAAGTTGGAAAGCTGAACTGGAGACCTACGTGGTGAACGGATTGAGGATAGCGCAGCACGTAACGTGTCCGTGCGCGTGATGCGCCGGTTCGCGTGATGCGCCACCCTCATTAAAAGTAGCTCACGCAAAATGATGCTATAAAGCCACCCAGAATTAATTCTATCACGAGATATTCTAGTGAAGTAATAAGTTAATAACGTACTTGACAAGTGAGCGACGCATACCAGCGAGCGGCGCACTCCAAAACTCACTGTCACGAGAGCAACGAGTAGAGATGTCTAGGCCTAGGTAGGCTAGATTGATATACTGCGTTCGGTGTCTACGTGTAGGTACAAGACGTTAGATAAAGAAGAAAGATATTTTATCCCTATTTAATACAGGTTTATTATTTTACTTAGCTAGGTACTAATAACTAGATAGCTAGCATCGTGGCTAACTAATTAGAAGTAAGCTTTAAAGTATAAGTGTCAGGTACTATTTAGGCCTAGTTATATACAGGCCTAAGTGAGGCTAGCTAAGGATCTATCCCCTTAGTCATTACTGGCCTATATTAGTATAAATACTATTTACCTAGGATCTACTCTATCTTATAGAGTATTATCCTATACCTTTTGCTAGATTGGCGTAGTGGTAAATAGTACGTTACAATAAGCTATTAGACCTTTAGCTTCTAAAGTATATGTTTAGAGGTAGAAGCCTACTGTTAGGATCCACGATCCAACATAAGGACAGCGAATCATTTTGTACTTAGTCATAGCGCGTATACGTGGAGACACTCCTGTCTTCGCTTACCGCATTGTTAGCGCTTACGAAGTCATGTGACTGCTCTCCAGCGAGCAGCCTAGGACTTGTATATAGGAACATCGAAGATGGACCTTTTATCTTCGTGTTTAACCTGTTTACTAATCTATCGTTTAGATTTAACTTGGACTCTTGTTAATTTAATTATAACTTTATTTTACCTTTAATACTAATAACTTATTAACTAGCTTACGCAGTTAATACTCCTTTCTTACTTAATAGTACTTTTACTTAAGAATTAACCCTAGTCTCCTTTAAAATTAGCTATCCTAAAGGACTTAATATCTTAAATATCCTTAATATAAGTATTATAAAGACCCCTACTTCTTTTACAGCTTCGAATAATAGTGTCGCTCTAATAAAAGACACTAAGAATAATTTATATAAACCTAACTTATATAACAGTAATTAAAATAATTTTAATACCTATCTTATATAGCTAGACCTCTACTTTTTAATTAAAATAAAAAAGTTAAAAATAAGAAGAAGGTTATTTTTGTAGTAACTTACATACGTGGAATAGCTAAAGAATAAATTTATTCTTATATAGCTAAATACCTAGAAATAGACTACACTAGGGTAGACGACGAATACCCTAATCTTTACATAGACGCTATTAATATTATCGAGAACTAACTAAACTTTAAAAAATATCTTATATAGATATTTAGAATTACTAATAAGATAGCTATAGCTAAATAGGCTATCTAAACTATCTAATAATAATGCTTAATAGCTAAATACGTAGCTAAATTCCGCAAGTATACTGTACAGATTAATTAAGATAAAGAATCTCTTAAAATAATATATAAATAAGGACTTAAGCGTAATGTACATAAAGAACTTTTACGTAGTAGTATAAAGATTAATACTTTAGATAAACTATATAAAGAGACTATTTAAATTAATAGAGAATAGTTTGTATTGCAGGGCGAATTCCGCAGGAACCTAAGGAACATTTTTAGACGTTAGGTACCTATAGTCTATAGAGCGCCACTAAACGGACCTCGACAATAGTAATGTAACTAATATAGCTATTAACCTATAAAAGAAATCTAGTTTAATAACCTAAAAAAAATAAGGAAGTTTAATAGCTTTTCTAAGCTAACTAAAGGACCTAACTTAGATAGAACTTATAGCTACGGGATTAAGACGCGTACTTACTTTATATATACTAACTAGGCTATATCGCTAGGAACTACAGATGTAAGAATAAGGTTATTAGATAGTTAAACATACTATCTATTAACAACGTAGACGATAATGCGGCCAACGAAGAATAGTAAATAATACACTCTATTAAGGAGTAACTTAATAATAACTTAGAGCGATTAGATTTGCCTAAATTACGCCTATACAAGGATACTAAAGAATATTTAGACGTAGGAAAAGTTATATGAATTAATAGACTTCTTACGCCGCACCCTAATAAATAAATAAAGATTAAAACTATAATAATAAATATCTTTAACTTCTTAAAAGAATATTAACCACGAGATATAAACCTTAGTTATAAAGCTATAAATTATACACGATTGCATATAACCCTAAGTAAGATCTCTTAATTACCTTAAAGAACTATAAATAGGCTAATTATAAGTATTAGAACTAAGAATCCTAAATATAAACTATAGTATAATCTAGACTACTGTAACCTAATACACATATGCCTTAGATGGACATTATGTAGAATAGACTTATGTATTTCTATTACTAAAGTAAGGAATACGGACATTTCCTAAGTCTATAATAATAATATAAATATAAATAATTTAATTACGTTATTGCAAAGTGCGACGTTTATCTCTAAAATAAAAAATAAACTTAATACTTTCTTCACCTAAACGAACCCGTAAACTAAGTACTATTATTACTAGTTAATAAAAACTATATCCCTAACAATTAGCAGACCTATTTACACCTAGATTATATTTAACATACAGAACTAAAAGCAAAGAGTAGATTTAGATAACCTACTAAAGACACGATAACCTTATAAATTAACATAATAAAAGTTAATAGTAAAGCCTCCCGCGAGATAGCCTAGTAATAGCCCTAAAATAAAATATAATAGAGTTACCCTAAGCTAGTAAAAATACTTAACTGATGATATCTTTTTTAGACCTAAGCTTAGTCAAGAGGAAGTCTTTAGAGAAATTGTCTGCACTGCCTCGCCTTCCGCGCTAAGGGAACTGTGTAACCCTTGTACCCCCTCACTTCCAGTTAACCTGATACTGTACCGAAACCCCTTCGCCTCCACACCACCTGGTACTCGCTCACATCCACGAGAACTGGAAGGAAGGTATATAGAACTATTACAGAACACACAGACAATACAGACACTAGATACCAAAGACAGAGAGTTACTTGTTCATTCCTTGCTACCTGTGAACCGACACTAATTAGTGGTTACCCTCACAGTCGATGCTATAAGAGATAACCACAGACAGCAAGGAGAACTAGAAGAGACACGATAAGGGGTATAGCGATACCCTAAACTATGTGCTAACGAGACCCTAAGCGTTTACCTAGGTCTCCGCGTCTATTACGCCTTCGCCGGAAGCTCGCGCGTCGTAGCCTACTACTAAGCAATAAAGACTCTAAGCGTTTACCTAAGTCCTTATCTATCACGCTCTATAGTACCCGCTACTAATAGTACTATTAATTAACCTGCGTCTCACTCTCTTAAAGAGACGCCTTACGACCCCTAAATTGCTTTCTTATAATACCTCTCACTAACTATCTCACGAAGGAAGAACAGGCGCTTATTAATAAAGATAGTTAAGGCTAGCCCCTTAATGTTAATAAGAATACAGATATTACAAAAATTAACATAAAGAGTGTAAACACATATATTCTCTTTTACTATCGGATCTCCCGAAATAAAGAATAGGAGGACTATGAGCTATAGGAGCAGATAACTATTATCTTTAAAGGATAGCTAAAAGAACTCTTTAACAAAGGTAATAAATCTCTTATTACTAAATTATAAGACTACCTACGCAAGCAAGGCGTCTTTATAGCTAAGGATAGTAAGTTAATTACCTATAATATTATAGAAGCGCTACAGGGCGACTATTATAAATAGACTAATAAAGAGGTTGCTTACTAGCTTAAAATAAATAAGAGATTTAACTCGCGCTTTAATCTAAATCTTACAACATCGCCTCTATATAATACGCCTCTATTATAGTAATCTTCTTAATAACCCTCTGCGCAACTTACTTCTCCTTAACTAGCTCTAATAGCACGCACTATCTACTAACCCATACCTTTACTAAAACGGCAGCCTACCACATACCTGCCCCCTTATTAGCAGCACAACGCGCCTTTATCCTCTACGCAGTAGCTAAACCAGTATAATACGTATAACCCCTATCTACAGCACGAAAGCCCTATAGATGCCACACGTCTTAACAACGCACATTGACTTATTACAGACCTTTGTAAGCTATACGATAATAAGAAGCGCTTTAGAGGTAAGCTATATAATATATTTAACACTAAATTTAGAATCTTCCAAGACAATTGTAGCAAGATAGGGCTACCTAAGCAACACTAAGATCAAGCTTTTTCTATTATACTAAAAGATAGAGCGTTTAACTACTACTATAACTGCCTTGCGGGTCAGGGCTATAATCTTAAGACAATAATAGGTATAATAAAGAGCCACTTCTATAATAAGGAGAATTATTAATTATACCTTAGCAAGTAGAGAATAATTACGCTAGCACGTATAATTAGCGCCTACCCTAATAAATCTTATCTTAATGCTCTCTAATTACTTATTAATAAGCTCTAGAAGCTTTAACGCGGGCTAGGCTATAACTACTAAGGTAACAACGTGCTACGCGAATAACTACTTAACGCGTATAGTAGCATTAAGGACTATAACTTTGCCCTCTTCGCCCTAGCGCCTACTTTTAAAGGCCTCTACTCTACTCTATACTTATTTATTAGCGCTGCCACCCGCTCGCGCGAGGCGCGCAATCTAAGCCTAATATAATATACTACTAATAAGGAGTATTAGAACTACTATAACCTCTAACACCCCTATAAGGACGACCCTAACGTAAACGGCTATAAGTAGTACTAGACTAATAAGACCTACAGAGGTAAAGGCTCGCAGAAAGGTTAAGGTAATAAATTATAAAGATTCTTATCGCGCTTCTCGCCGTAAGACGTTAATAATTATAAATCCTATTAAGGTAACTCTCGAGGGTCACCCTTCCAATAGCTACTACTACCTAAGTAACTACAATCTTAAAAGAAATGCTTTATTTGCAGTAAGCCTAGCTACTAGTTAATAAAGCACTCTAAGAATAAGCGCAAGTAATCCTATTATAAATTTCGCTAGATAGCGTTAGCCTACTTATATAACGCGTAACCTAACGTTACTAACTTTTACACTTTCCTAACTAAGTACGAAGGTATTAAAATTAATAATAAGGCCTAGCAGATGCTCGCTACAGAAATAATAACTAAAGGAGATTAGTTTATCACTAAGTTCTCTAGTATAATTAATGGTAATTAGACAATTACCTACCTAAATAACTAAGCTATATACCACGCGACTACACGAATTAACGCGTTTAGGGCTATAAATAACACGCCCGCCACTATATTTACGTTTAAGGATTAATATAATAAGAAAGTCTTTTAGGGCATTATGCCTAACACAGGAGCCTTAGGCGTCTCGATAGCTAGAGAACTACAAGCGACTACTCTACAGGCAGCTACAAGCTTACAAATAGATACCTCAACGGCTAGGCAGCACCAAATCCGCTTTAGTAGAGGCTAGGCAATTACATCTATAGGCACCCTACACGTTGACATAGTAATTAGTAAAGTCACGTTCCACGTGCTACCTACTAATACGCCATTCTTACTCTGTCTGGCCGACATAGACAGACTAGGCGTTAGATATAACAACCTGCGCAACGTACTAGTCTAGGGCAACTAGCTACACCTAATTATACGTAAATAGGGCTATCTATAGCTCCTTGTAAATCAACCTAAACGCACCGCAGCCACCAGCTACCACCTTACAGAGACTAAGCTACGCTAGCTCCACCAACGATTTAGCCACCTATTAGCTTATTAGCTCTACAACTTGCTTATTCGCGCTAGCCACAATAACGTCCATAAAAAGCTTATTAACAAGCTCGTTAAGTACTACTAATAGTGCCAACTAAATTAGAAAGCACCTAAACGCTTCAGATTTAAGCTTAAGGAACTAGACCTAGACTTTAACTACAAGGTAATTATTAACATTATATACCTAAATAGAAAACCTGTCCTATATATAGTTAACGACGTAACCACCTTTTAAGTTACTTGCTTCCTTAAAGATACATTAGCCGCAAGCACTTAGGACGCTCTACAGCATTATTAGATTAATACCTACCTTAAACCACCTAAGTATCTTGTCTATAACGCCAGCAGGAACTTTATTTCTACTAAATTTAAGTAACTTGCCAAGTCACTATTAATTAATATTAAAGAAGTACCTATAGAAGCTTATAATAGCGTAGGCAAGATAGAGCGGTACCATGCTCTATTATAACGTGCTTTTAAGACTATCTAAGCCAATTTACCTATAATAATAGACAGGCAGCTTATCTTGCAAATAGCTATTAAAGCTATTAACAACACTATAGGTCCTAATAGCCTAGTGCCTACGCTCCTTGTCTTTGGCGCCTACCCATAAATAATAGAAAACTCTCCCTTATTACTATTAATTACTTAACGCGCTGCTGTTATTAAAAAGGCTATAAGAGAGGTATAATAGGTACACGAAACGCGCTAAATTAATAATACGCTAGCAACGCGCAATAGACCTACGATGCTTAAAATAACTATACTACCTATTAACTCTAACGTGCGCGTCTGGCGCGAGAAGGATGAATAAATAGGGCCCTATAAGCTTATTACTATAATAAATAAGACCTATACAATACAGCTACCGCATGGCCCTACAAATTTCCGCTCAACGGTTATTAAGCCGTACTACACGGATACCTCCCCGATAAACAACGAACCAGCCACGCCACTAGCGATTAATAATAAGGATAATAGCTACCTAATAGATATACTAGACAACAGAGACAATAACTAGGACAAAGATAGCAAAACTAGTGTAACTAACTAGCATTAAGAACAAGCTTCTAAACTCCCTTAATAAAAACGCGGCCAACCTAAAGGCAGCAAGAACAAGCCTAAAGCCACTATAGCCCGCGCAAACCCTCCTAGAATAGCTCGTGCGGCTCCTACAGCGTACACTATTTACACAGCGCCTAACGAAGCTCATATAATAGAGGTCTTCATAACGCACAAAGAGAACACTAACTAGCTACTTTCTATTTAGTTACGTAAAGAGTAAAGGATAATTACACTTGGCTAATTATTTAAGCTATTAGATAATAAGGAAATTAATAGCCTTATTACTAACGGAGTCTTTCGCTTTAAGTAATACGATCCCTGCAAGCACTAAGGACGGATTTTTAAGTTATAACTAGTACGCGAAATTAAAGGCAAGACTACTACTACCCTATATAAGAAATTACGCCTTATAGTGTAAGGCTATTAAGACAATAGCAAAGCAATAATCCTTACCTAATCGCTAACTATCTAGCGAGCTAGCCAACGCATTATACTAGCTATTACTCCTTTACTTATGCGTAATAGAGTTACATTAATAAATAGAGAGATCTTGCTCTAGCTGCGAGATATTACCTAAGCATATATATAGTTACGCACAAAGCTTAACCAAGTAGTTATTACCTACTTACCTAAGGAAATTGAATACAAGTATCCACCTGGCACGGTCATGATAGTTAAGAAGCCCCTATACGGCCTAGCTAAAGCTAGTACCTATTAGTGGGCAACGTACAGCGCTTATTATAAGGAAAAGCTTTATATAGAAACCTTAATATATAACCCATGCCTGCTTATAACCACTACCTAGGACGCCTTTAGCATAGTAAGCATGTAGACTAATAACACACTTATCCTCGCGGATAAATGTTTCTCTAACCTAGAAGAGAAGGAGTTAACGTTTATAGCTAAGCTAAAGGAGAAGCTAACACCTACTACTCTATTAATTTTTAATAGCTATATCCTATCGATTAATCACACTAGCAAGCTCTCACTACGATAAAAGAATTAAGGCAAGAAGATTTAGCTTATTAACGTAAGCTTAGCTAACTATTAATAATAGTACATTAAGTAAAAGGCTCGCGGCGCCTACATCGCGAGTATCTACTAACCAAAGGCGACTTTTAACCTCTCTGTTACCGCATAAACTTAGGAGCCTACCATCAACAACGTTAACGCGTTAAACAAACGCCTACAGTGGCAACTAAATAATCTTAATTATAGCCTCACCTATAAGGCACTTAACCTAGCTTAAGCTAAAGTTTTTATGTTTATTAACAGCTCCTTCGCAAATAACAAAGATTTAAGTAGCTAAATTAGCTACATAATTATAGTAGCCATAGAAGACGCTGCTAACACGAAGTTTACTATTTATAGTAATCTTATTCACTAGAGCTCCGCGAAGAGTAAACGCGTGACCCGGAGCGTCCTTGCGTTAGAGATCTACGCAATAGTAGGAGGCGTTAACCTCGCCTACTCTATTACCTTAACGCTTGCTATAGTTACAAAGTAGCTTAGTCTGCTATCTCTCCCCCTAGTAGTTTGTACAGACTCATACTCACTGTATGAGTGTATTGTCAAGCTAGGAACGACTAAGGAAAAACGACTAATAATTAATATTATAGCCTTACGTCAATCCTATAAGAGAAGGGAGTTATTTAAGGTTTAATAAGTAAATAGCTAAGACAACCTTGCTAACGCTATAACAAAAACATCGCTAAATAAAGCCCTAAAAACTTTTATTAATACAAACTCGCTGCGCATACGAGTTGACGGATAAGTAATACGTAAGGACCCCACAAACTAGCTCTAATAATAATTACGACAACCACCACAGTTATTACCTTCTAACTTTCGCAAACAGCCTCTCTAGCAAGTGTACACCTGATCCACACTCATTTTACTATAAAAGAAAAGCTGCCAGTGTCTGCACTGCCTCGCCTTCCGCGCTAAGGGAACTGTGTAACCCTTATACCCCCCAGCGCGTCCAACAGTACGTAGTACGTACTGTTCGACCTCGCTACGGTTACGGTACGGTTGCTAGCTAGTACGGTACGTACGCTACGGTTCAAAAGCCAGTACGGTATTAATAGTATGGCCATAATATTTCCTAATTAGGAAAGTCCTGTGAATAGAGGTCTTTGGGAGCGTTATTATCTAGATCCTCTATGCTAGCAGCGTCGTCCTTAGTAATATCTACCTCTTGTTTCTCTTTGTTATTTATATAGCTAGTTAGGTCCTTAAGGTAACTTGGCACGGCGTCTCTCCTTAGCCAGTTCTTCTGTAGTTGACAGGCCTCAATCGTCTCTGGCGATAGTGAATTGCGATCGCACGTGACTGTACGTTTGGCAGAGGAGAAACAGCGCTCGCAGTCGCACGAGGTGGCTGGCACAGAGAGGTGATCCATAGCCATCTTGAAGACAATTGGGTACCGTTTTTGACCTACTTCTACCCACCAACGGTGAGGGTCGTCTAGTAAATCTGACAGACGCTGGTCTGTTTGGGCAAGCTGTAGGTCCTCAAGTACGCTATCGTTGTACTCCTCTAGCTGTGAGCTCTGTTTCATACGCTTGCGAGACCTCTGCCCGGTGAGGAGCATGGGATCCAGCCACATTGTACGTTGACGGCGAGCGCTTGTTTTATAGGCACCTGGTACCTTACGCCTATCCTCATTTCTTGAAGTTGACTCCTCGTCATCCTCGTCCAGTTGCTCGGCCTGTAAGTACATGGCAAAAGTGATTTCAAGCGACTTTCTGGCCTTCCTGACCCAGCTATCGTGATGACTCTAATGAGTTTGAAACCAGCGGAGACGGAGACGTGGGTGTAGAGCAGTTGCCACGCAGTAGAGTGATGGATCTGGATTAATTACCAGCCGCTGGAAATACGAGTCGAGTTTCTCCTTAGTAAAGGCAACACCACTTTGTAGGTATTTAGACTGCGCGTAATGCTCGTACTTAGAGACGTCGTTAGTGAGGACCTTATAGATTTCCTGCATGTTGAAGACCGTCTGCCACAAACTGTCGAAACCGCTGCTGCCGGTGCTGCCTTCGAGAGATCTACAGTTCTTATAAAAGACTTGTAGGACGTTGCAAATCACCTGAACTTCGTCCTAGTCGTTGTCTGACAGTCCGTTAATAAGAGGATTATAATTACTACTGCTAGTAGCGAGGTCGTCGCGGAGATGTTTAGTGTAGAGTTAAATAGGCTTCTAAAGCTCCAGGCAACGTAGCAGCATTGCGTACGTACTATACCACCTGATACCGCCGTCTTGTACTAAGCTAAGGGTGCTAAAGTTAAAGAGCTAGTCCTTATTAAGCAAATCTTGTTGTATACCTATAAACAGGCGTCGTCGTTTATGTAAGGCGCACACTAAGTTAACAAAATTATATAGCTTACTAATAACGCCTTTCTTTTAAAATATTATATATTGTTCTGCGGGCGACGCTCGCGATAGTTCGACTTTAAATTTGCTTAGGCCTTTGCCGTATATAAGAGCCTTCGTAATAAGGTTTATTATATGCCTAGCACATCGGATTTAGTGTTGCTAGCCGACGTAAAGACGCTTGTTAGTAAGCTTATTAATAGTAGCGAGGAAGGTCTTATCATTATTCCTAGCATTATTAGCTACAAAATAATAAATATTACGCTTAAAGTTGTACTCGCGAGCAACATTAAGGATAATAGAAGCTTACGCAGGACTTATATAGTTATAGAAAAGCGCGCGAAAGGTAATAAGTAGGTTACGTTAGTAGAGTTAAGAGTCTAGTAGGCGCGTTAGCAAGGCTCGGATCTGTGGATTTTTCCAAGTCTTAGATCTGTCTAACTCCGGAGAGTCTTGGCAGATCCTCTATCGGTGGTTTCGTAAAATCCCGCTACACATGTAATCTGGGCGCTTGTTAGGTAATCGCTTCCTGCGCGTCATTTGACCCCACCTATTTTTCCGTATAATCGGATGCCGTATATGAATTTATTCCCCTAAACGATATCCTGCTATTATCCTTAAAGGTTATCGTAATGCTAGCTAAAAGTCGTAAACGTAAAAGTACTTAGGTATTTAAGGGGGGCAAGAATCCACCCTAAGTAACGCGGGCAGCTAAAAAGTCGCGTATAATAAAATTACCTTGTAAAAAAACTCCTAAAAAAGTAAAGGCTAGGGCACCTTTATAAGAGATAGTAAACGAAGCTAATTATATAACTACTACTAAGGTAGCTAAGATAGAGTAACTTAAAGATAAGGACGTTAAAGAGTAAGAGATTGTTAGGATCTGAACATGTATGGGACGCGGAGGACCAACGGGCCCTTAGCGGGGGTGACACTTGGTGGGGTTGCGCAACCGAGATCACGTGATGTACCATCCAGCCAAGACATACCATTCAGCCAAGATCATGGACGGTATACCATCCATGGATGACACGACCATCCACCAGAAAGATAGGATGGCAGAAAGATAGGTGGACGGTAACTAATAAACCTCTTGTATATAAACCGACACGAATACCCTTATGGCATTCGTGTTCAATCTTGTTTATCAATCTATCGTTTAGATCTAAGTAAGCAACCTTGTTGATTTGATTATGCTGTACACACCTTCGATACTAACGCCCTAGTGACAAGCGCAAGCTATCACTATAACCTCTCCCGTCCTACTAGTATTCTTGCCCGAGAACCAACCTTTACCCTATAGGGATTAGCTATCCTTTGGGGACTTAACATTTTGAACACCCTTAACATAAATACTAACAGGACCCCTAACTCTTCCATGGCTTCGGACAACCATGTTACCCCTATAGGGGATGGCAAGAACAAGGCGCACAAACCTAATTTATATAATAGCAATCGTAGTCTCCTTAATACCTGGCTTTTACAGCTAGACCTCTACTTCTTCGACTAGAACTAAGACCTTAAAGATAAGAAGAAGGTTATCTTCGCAGTAACTTACATGCGAGGAAGCGCTAAAGAATAGATCTGTCCTTACTTAGTTAAGTACCTAGACATGGATCACGATAACGAGGATAAAGACTACATTAACTACAATAAAGATGCTATCGACATTATTAAAGACTACGCCAACTTTAAGAAATGCCTCTAATAGATATTTAGAATTACTAATAAAACCGCTATTACTAAGCAAGCGATCTAGACAATCTAATAGCAACAATCCGTAGCTAAGTATACAGCTAAATTCCGCAAGTACGCCGTGCAACTCAACTAGGAGAATAAATCTCTTAAAACAATATATAAACAAGGCCTTAAACGCAATGTGCGCGAAGAACTCCTACGTAGTAGTGCAAAAATAGAGACCTTAGAAGAACTATACAAAGAGACTATCCGCATTAATGGGGAATGGTTTGCATTGCAAGAAGAGCTACGCAAGAACCCGAGGAACGTTAGTTTTAGACGACAGGCACCTATAGTCTACAGAGCGCCGCCAAAAACACCTCGACGCCAGCAACGTAACTACTACGGACCCTAACCCATAGAAGATATCCAGTTTAACAACCTAGAAAAGGGAACAGGAAAGGCTATAGGCTTCTAAAAGCCTAACCAACGTATCTTAGATAGAACCCAACGATAGGGGACTAAGACGCGTAAATGCTTTACATATGGCAAACTAGGCCACATCGCCAGGAACTGCAGATCTAAGAACAAGGTCATTAAATAGTTAAACGTACTTACCATCGATGACACAGAAGTAACTAACGAAGAATGGCAGGTAATACCCTCTATTAAATAATCTAATATCCTAGACAAGGACTTAGAGCGATTAGACTTGCCTAACTTGCGACTCTACGAGGATGCATACAAAGGTTTGGACAAGGAAGAGATAGAGCTAATGCCTTAATCTTCTACACTTCACCCTAGCTAGAACAAACCTATTACTAGTAAGACGACGAATGTTTTCGACTTCTTAGAAAAACACCAACCTCGAGAAGGAGACTTCGGGTTTACGGCGGTAGAACGACAAGACTATGCAGAAGCATTTTTTCATGCTTACTAACCCGATCTGGTCAGTAAAGCAGCAAGAGAAATGGCAGATCACCGCTACGCCCACGAAAACCCCAAGAAGAAATACCTAAACGAAAGCCTGAACTACGAACCACAGTACGACCTGGACCACCGTAACCCTACGCATGAGACCATACGATAGACCCTCTATAGAGAAGACTAATATACCATTTATTACTAAGCTAAGGAATATAGCTACTTTCCCCAAACGTACCGACGATGCAGATAGGAGTGGTTTAACTACCCTATTACCTATTATAACGTTCACCTCTAAGATAAACGTGAAAAGCGATACTTTCTACACCTTAACTAAGCGCTAAACTAAGTAATGTCGCTACTAGTTAATAGAAAATGCGCATCTGACAAATGGCAAACATGCTTACACCCTAATTATAAGGAACACAAAGAGTAAAAAGGAAAGCATGGATTCAATCGCATACTAAAAGGGACTATAACCCTCAGGATTAAAACGGTAACGAAGGAAGAGGACGGTGAAGCTCTCCTAGAAAAGGGCTAGCAGCAGCCTCAGGAGAAGAAGAAGGAAAGACACCTTAATCCCGCAAAGCCACCCACAGAAAAGATGTCTTTTTTAGACCTAGGCTCAGGAGGGAAGACGCCTTTAGAGAACTAAATGCCATAAATAGCCAGGCATTAATCAAGCTACCAGTACAGCTTAAAGAAACATAAATAAAAGCCATGCTAGACTCAGGAGTACAGGAAAGCTATGTGTTAAGAAAAGCACTTAATAGAGCAGGACTCTATAAGCGCAAGAAGGCTATACCCTATGCTATCCATGTCGCGAATAGATAACTAATGCCCGGCAAAGCAACGATTAAATACAAGGTCGAAACTACCCTTACAATCTATAGACACCAGGAATTAATTACCCTTAATATTATTAAAGAAGCTAATCACGACGTGATTTTAGAACTACTCTAGTTAAGGAAGCATAATCCCACGATTAATTAAGAGAGAAAAAAGCTATCCTTTAAGCGCTACAACTGTGCATTATAAGCAAAGCCTACGCATTAACAGAGCATGATAGTAAATAAGAGAGCTATTAACACTATAGTCTTGCGACGGACAGTCGAAAAACGGAAGAAACCCTTGGCAGACGCTGGCAGGAACCACCAGGTCACAGAGCGCAAGAAGATAGAGGAAAGCACAAACCATAAAATTCCGGAGTGCTATCAAGCATGGAATCATATATTCACCGAGAGAGAGGGAAAAGCAAACCTTCCAGAACATCAGCCCTGGGATCTAGCGATAGACCTAGTAGAAGGGAAAACGCCACCCTTTAGACCACTATATAGCAAGACTAGAAAAGAACTCTAGTAAGAAAAGGAATTTATTGAGACGAATCTCGCGAAAGGATATATACGACTATTAAAGTCACTAGTAGCTAGCCCTTTTATGTTTATTATAAAGAAAGACGGCACACCACGACTATGTGTTAACTATTAAAAGATTAACGACATGACGATTAAAAATCAATACCTACTACTAAATATCTTAGAATTAAGAGACTAACTCTTAAGAGCCAAACGCTTTACACTAATAGACTTATAAGATAGATACTACCTTATATAAATTAAGGAAGGTAACGAGTAGAAGACAGCGTTTAGGTCACGCTATAGACTATTTAAATATATAGTTATGCCTTTTAGACTTACTAACGCACCGGCAAACTTCTAAGCACTAGTTAACTACGTACTCTGTAACTACCTAGACATATTTGTTATTGCATACATAGACGATATACTTGTTTACTCTAAAAACGATTTAAATCATGTTCTGCATGTACAAACGGTGTTAATAGCACTAGATAAGATATACCTTAGGATTAAACTAAAGAAGTGCAAGTGGCACGTAACACGACTTAAATTTCTAGAATATGTTATTAGCATAGAAGGAATTAAAGTCGCACCTAATAAGATTGAATATATTAAGAACTAGCTAATACTAAAGATGGCGAAAAACATCCAAGAATTCTTAGGATTCTATAAATTTAATCGATAATTTATTAAGGATTACGCAAAGATCACGATACTACTTATAAACCTTATAAGAAAAGATACACTATTCGTATAGACTATAGAGTGTGGAATGTCGTTCTAACTCTTAAAAACCGCATGCATTATGCTACCAGTACTTATCTACTTTAGGAATGGAAAACCACTACGAATCGAAACGGACGCAAGCGACCTCGCAATAGGCGCCTACGCGAAATAAGAAAAAGATGGCAAATGGCACCCTATTGCATATTACTCATGCAAGTTTACCGACACGGAAGCACGATATAACGTATATGACAAAGAACTATACGTAATTATTAAAACGTTAAAGCACTAGAGAATCTACGCTCTTAGCTACTTTACACTTAAGATCTTTACGGATTATAAGAACCTTACACGCTTCACGACTATAAAAGAACTTACGCTAAGACAGGTAAAATAGTCGGAAACGCTTAGACAATATAAATTTAAAATCGTATATACACTTGGTAAGGAAAATAGACGAGCAAACGTACTTAGCCAATAACACGATCTTACAGGAGATAAAGTTAAAACCTACTCTGCAATACTAAAATAAAAACCTAATAGTTCTTTAGAACCTATGGCGGAACTTAATTAACTCCTTGTACTTACACGAGAAGTACCTAAGGAACAACAGACAGAGGTTATACGATAATACCACGACGACCCTGTATACGGACACCCTAGAATTAAAAAGATAGTGGAACTGATTCAGAGGAACTACAGCTTTAAAGGAATTAAGGAAGTAGTAGTAACCTACATACGCAAATGTGTAAAATGCTAACGCAATAAACACGCAACACATCTTAAGTACAAAGAAATGTAAGCTATCTAAATACCTATAGCACCTTGAGAAGACATCGTAATAGACTTTATCACAGGATTGCCAAAGTCGAAAGATCCCACAAACGGAGTAAGTTACGACGCAATACTGGTAATCGTATGCAGATTTACTAAATACGTGGAATTACTATCGTGCAAAAAGGTAATAACAGCAACGGAACTAGCGTTCCTTATCCTAGATTAACTTATATAACATCATGGCATCCCTAAGACAATTATTAGCGACAGAGACAAACTCTTCACTTCGAACTACTAGACAACACTCATGGCACTTATTAGAATAAAACGAAAACTATTAACAGCCTATCATCCACAGACGGACGGACAAACAGAACGTACGAATTAAATAATAGAAACGTACCTACGCATCTACTGCAACAACTAGAAGAATAACTAGATTTCCCTATTACTAATAGCATAATTAGCATATAACAATAAGATATCAGCAGTAACTGGATATACACCGTTCTATGCGAACTACGAAAGACATCTATATCTCTTTAATTAGACATTTCCTACTACTATCAGAACGGAAGAAGCCATCAACACGGCTATAAAAATGAAAGAAATACATTAACAACTCCGAGAGAACCTCGAGAAAGCTCAATAGCAAAGCATTTCCTATATAAACTAAAAAAGAAAAACGGCACCTTAGCTAAAGAAGGGGGATAAAGCATATCTGCTTACGAAAAATCTTTGAACCTAAAAGAAAAAGCACAAGAAACTGGATCATGTTAAGGTTAGACTATTTTTTATTTCCGAACAAGTATCACTGGTTAACTACTAATTAGAATTACCACCAGACGCTAAAATACACCTAGTATTCTATATAGACCGATTGGAACTAGCAGACTCTGAAACACCAGTTGAAACCACCTTCTATTACCAACTAGAGGAGGAAACCGAATTCGAAGTTAAGAAGATACTATAACACATAAATTAGTCACGAACCTACTTAATTAAGTGAAAAGGATATCCACACTTAGAAGACACATAAGAACTAAAAGCAAACCTTAATAACTATCGCTAAATATTAGCACAATACTATCGTCAGACCACGAGAAGGAACCCGGAACGATCGAAGGAGAACTAGATAGGAACTCGTTAAGAAGAAGATCTATTAATAGATTAGGAAGGAGATTGTTAGCCTGTGACTAGCCTAGATTAGCGAGGAAATCGTCTTAGAACGGAGCGTCTGCACTCGAGCTCTCCGTCTCTTGCACCTTATTCTAGGTATCTAGTAATTTCCTATCCTAACGCGCGAATAGCCTCTTACGACTTTTAATCTCTAATAACTTACACTTATACTAAGCAAGTTCTTATTAACTACGTAACGTCTCTTCCTTAGCGCGAGCTAACTCTAGCTACTTTTTACGCTCTTTATCCTCTACCTTCTCCTACTCCTCTTTAGGAATAAACAGCTCACACTCGCTCCTTGTAGCGATACAACTAGCACAACAACTAGACGCAGTATCTACGAAATAACAAATATTTAGCTTTTCGTAGCGAGTGTAGCGGAAAGGCATCTCCTTACTACTCCCTTTAACACGACGAATGCGATTACGCCGCTCTTGGGTCGAAGTCTTCTTGCGAGGCGCGCGCGCTTTACGGGGCTTAGGATCCTTAGGCATAGTTAGGAAGGCATTAAGACTAGAACGCGAAAACAGCGACTCACGCGAGTATTTATATGCGACGACCGTATCTACAGCTAAGGGGCGCGGAACGAGGATACCAAGGACGCTATCTGGAAGAGGGGAGGTGATGTTAGGATCTAAACATGTATGGGACGCGGAGGACCAACGGGCCCTTAGTAGGGGTGACACTTAGTGGGGTTGCGCAACCGAGATCACGTGATGTACCATCCAGCCAAGATATACCATCCAGCCAAGATCATGGACGGTATACCATCCATGGATGACACGACCATCCACCAAAAAGATAGGATGGCAGAAAGATAGGTGGACAGTAACTAATAAACTTCTTGTATATAAACCGACACGAATACCCTTATGGTATTCGTGTTTAATCTTGTTTATTAATCTATCGTTTGGATCTGAGTAAGCAACCTTGTTGATTTGATTGTGCTGTACACACCTTTAATACTAACGCCCTAGTAACAAGCGCAAGCTATTACTACAACCTCTCCCGTCCTACCAGTATTCTTGCCCGAGAACCAACCTTTACCCTATAGGGATTAGCTATCCTTTGGGGACTTAACAGAGATATACCTAGAGGATAGCCTATTATTAGCCTAGCTAGGTCCTTTTATATAATAATTAGATAAGGAGCTCGCTAAGGTAATTAATAAAACTTACGTAAGGTGTTGCTATAGAGCGTACTATAATAATAAGATAGTTAACAGCGTGGAGGATAGCAATTATAAGCAACTACTTAGTAGTCTAACGGCGGGCGAGGTTTAGAGATGGGCTAATAGCGTCGTTATAGAGATAAGCACCTAGGAGAAAGTCTCTATTAAAAGCTTTACTATTATTATATATTTAAGTTAAACTTTAGTAAAGGATTATATAGTAAACACTTTTAAATGCGGGGAGAGTTGCCTACGTTTTACTAACGTAAAAACCAGCGTGAAAGAGTTACTGTAATTAGCGCCCCTAGGGGCTACTGCGTGCATGGATTTTGACTTAGTGCTATTGCCAGAGTTACCTCAGGTGCCTACTTCAAGTTAGTCACGCGTAGGTGGCCTACAAGGCTCTTAAGTACAACTTACTGCTACTAATCGCTAACTCGCTAAGCTGCCAGACGTTATGGCGATTAACCAGATAGGCAATAGGCTAGCTATCCAAATACGGGACGCGTGGAGGTGCCAGGACACCATGTGCTCGAACTACGCCCATGTATGCTACTTTTAGCGTACTGAATCGTTGCTGGTGCGATTCTCCAATCATATGCCCGTCGAGGGCAATATAGTCGCCATATGGGCCCGCAAGGTGTCGCTGCAAAGGTGTATAGTTGCAGAGCCGTCAGACAACGTTCGGTTGATGATAGCGAGATCTCGTGGGCAGGCTGGGCGACGGCGGAGGAGGAGCGACTCTGACGGCGAGCCTATAATAAAAGATATACTTAAATTACTAATCGCGTCTGCGGCAAGTTAATTAGTATAAAGTTAGCTATCTTAAAGATCGCCTGCCTGGTAGCGAGAACCTAATTACCTACTAAACAACCTACTAGTTTCGACGTAGGATCTATTAACTTATAGTAACGTAGAGAAGCTCTACTATATAACACTGCTTTTCTTATAGTGGTGGCTTAACAAGGGTCCACAAAAAGATCGCAGAGATGTGAGAAAGGTCTTTACTATAATTAAGGATAATAGAATTAATATTAACATGCTTATAGATCCCTCGGAGGCTAGCATGCCGTATACCTTATAGCAAGAGGTATAGGAGCTACCGCCGCCTTTACTACTTAAACTTTAAGTATATACCGTCCGATAGCAGCGTGGATTTAAAGGACTAACTCTAGAGTAAAAAGCTTAGTGCCTAGAGAACATAAAGAAGGAGAAAGAGCGTGTAGAGCGAGAGGAGCAAGAGAAAGACAAGAATAAGGAGAGCTTATTTATATAGCAAATATAAAAAGTTGCTAAAGCTTTTAGCCAGGTTGCTAACGTTAATTTTGTAATTACTTATACTTTACGCTCTAGTTATATTATTAATCGCTCTTATACAGGGCGTATTATAAGTACTTTTATTAAGGGATTTGCGTTCTTTATTTTGCTAATTTTAGCTTATAAAAATTAATTTTAAGGAATTTGCTGCCTAAATATACGTATATTATATTAACTTATTAACAGAATTATATAGAACTACGACGTAAGCAAATTAACGCTAGTAAATAATAAGTCCGCACGGGCCACTATTATTAAGCTTAGTAATATTTACACTTAATAACAACGCGTTAATTACTTAAGTCCTCTATCTCCTATACACCTTACACCTACTAGCCTAAGTAGCTAAAGTACTTTCTCGCCCG
Source organism: Bimuria novae-zelandiae CBS 107.79 (assembly GCA_010015655.1). NCBI lineage: Eukaryota > Fungi > Ascomycota > Dothideomycetes > Pleosporales > Didymosphaeriaceae > Bimuria > Bimuria novae-zelandiae. Next base: position 443,259 of record ML976668.1, on the reverse strand, counting down.
CTCGTCGTTATAGCAACCCTCCTATACACCCAGCTCCAAGAAATACGAGAAATCCTAAAAGATAGGCGCTTTCTGGAAGTTCTTTTTTATCCATGACTTTAACGCTTTGAAGCTCTGCTCAATCGGATTCATATTAGGTGAGTACGGCGACAGGTACTCGAGTACTACCCTAGCGTCTATATAGAGTTGTTAAATTTTAGCTAATTAATAAATAAATATGTTATCTATTATAATTACTAAGCGTGGCCCTAGGTACGGCGTGTAATACGGCAGCACTTTACTAGCAAGAAATTCCTCTATTAACTCTGCTGTAATTGCTCCCTAATAGATAAGATAATTAAGATACCTATTAACGTCTATAGCTAGTAATAAACTCTACCTCTCTAACCTCTGCGCTAAGTATAATACCTAAACTAGCGTATTTACCTCTAACTAGGCATATTTTTAATCGCCCGTACGCTTGTTATAAGCGCTCTTATTAATTACTATTACTATCTCCGCCTTATACGCTAGCTAGTAGTAAGCTCTAAACGCTTAATAAAGGACTGCGTTACGCTTAGCTACCACTTTAGTTACTGCTTTTTAACTCTACCTTATGCTGGCAAGAGTCTCCCATATGGTTATCTATAAGGCTTTTACGTTGTACTCGTTATACAAGAAACTCTGTATCTTATCTAGGTAAGTATTTAGCTAGCCTAGCAGCAACTCTTTAAGCTTCTCGCGATAGTACTGCAATAATAACGGCGGCCTATCTTGCTATACGTAGCTTGGCGGGTAAGGTTGCCCCTAGTACTCTAGACTAAGTTAAATCCTCCTAATTATCGTCCTAGCTACTTTTATATCTCTCTAGATTTAGGTGTCGCTAACGTCGTTGTTTAATTAATTAATTACGGCCTGTAACACTATTAGCGGTAACCTAGCTTTGCTATAAATTCCTATTAAGGACTTTTAGATTCTTATAATATATTAAAAAGTTAATATTTAGCTAATAAATCCGTGTTTTAAATGACGCGCGGGAATCGATTACTAATGCGCGGGGCAGGTCACATGTGTAGCGGGATTTTACGAAACGACAATAGCGTACTTACCCACGAAGTGGGCGGCAACTCCCAGAAAGTCCATATTGTTTAGCGACGTCTAGATATCGTAACTTATGCTTATCTTACTCTGCGCCGCGCGCAAAAGCTTCTGTATATACTCCTTCCTCTCCACCATAGCCTTTTTCACGTACCCAGAAAGTGTAGTACGGCTGTTCGGCAGGGCATGCAGCAGATCCATTCAATTCCATATTAGCAAGCTTCTGCTGCCCGACGACGTCGCCATCGCGAAGCTCAGATTATAAATAATTACCTAGTTAATATACGCCTTTAATAGCTCTAGTTCTTGCCATGGCGTATAAGAAACTCTAGATCCGGCGCCCGCACAGCGCTGCCAACGAACAGAACGTTCGATCCGAACAATCGATCCGAACGGCGTTTTCTGGTGTTTTGGATCGAACGAACGAACAGGCATGGTGGGTCGAACAGAGCTTCGAACGAACGCATTATTAGAGCCAAACGTTCGGTTGTTCGGGACTACGTTTGATCGATTTAGTATGGGGATTCTGTCCTAATTGGTGGAGTATTACCTTGTTCTGCTGGCCTTGTGCCACGCGTGGCGTTGTCGTATATTGCCTTGTGCAACGTTCTTGTAGGAGAAGAAAACTCTGAGTTTTCTCGTCGACGTGCCTCCCACTGTTTCCCATCGTCAGCCGTGAGCGTATCTTGTTATGGATCAATTTGTTACCCGCTCGCAGTCGTCCCAGTCGACCCAGTCGACCCAGTCAACCCGGCTGGCATTTGACAGCTATCACCATGCCGGGTCGC
>ML976668.1:427316-440129 GCA_010015655.1 Bimuria novae-zelandiae CBS 107.79 | reverse complement strand
CGCCTCACTACGGTACGTACTGTCAAAAACCAACTACTGACCGTAGACTACTAACCGTAGTACGTACTGTTGGACGCGCTGATACCCCCTCACTTCCAGTTAACCTGATACTGTACCGAAACCCCTTCGCCTCCACACCACCTGGTACTCGCTCACATCCACGAGAACTGGAAGGAAGGTATATAGAACTATTACAGAACACACAGACAATACAGACACTAGATACCAAAGACAGAGAGTTACTTGTTCATTCCTTGCTACCTGTGAACCGACAGAAATAAATACTATAAATAAAAAAGCATTAATTAAGATACTAGTATAGCTTAAAAAAATTTAGATAAAAGTCATGCTGGATTTAAGAGTACAGGAAAGTTATTGTTACAAGGTGGTTTACGTACCTAAGCCTGATCCGGGTTAGGAGAGGATAGACCAAGAGTAATATGCCTTATAGATATATTTAGTAGTTAAGAGCTTAAAATAATAACACTAGAGTATGCGAATAATCTAATTCTATAATAAACTATAAAATAACTAACTAGGAGATTTACTAATCTATTATAAAAAATATACTTATAGTATGTTAAGTTAACTACGAAGAGTAGAAAAGGTAAAAAAAAATTATTAAACTATATACTATTTATTCTAGTCCTTACTATTATTAAAATTACTATTATAGTCCCTAAGACTACGGTAGTCCCTAGGGACTTTCGCTTATGCGTGACTACGTCACGTAATTACTAACCTAAGCTGTCCCGCGCTTCTGTGTGTTCCTCCGACGCGGTCATTCTGCCAACAATGACTTTCTTAACGTAATTGTCTGTTTCTATTGTTCCCGTGGGGTTCGTGATCGTAACAGTTATATGTTAAGGAAAGTTCTTATAAGTGTAGGACTCTATAAACGTAAGAAGGCTATACCCTATACTATTTTTATTACTAATAGACGACTAATGCTAGGCATAGTAGTAATTAAATTTAAAAGTAAGATAATACTTAAGATTTATAAATACTAAAAGATAATTATCTTTAACGTCCTTACTCGGCCCCTAGCGACTGCTGCGCAGATTTCCTACAAAAAAGACCGTGCTCCGCACGGCCTTACAAGCTCAATGCACTAATAAGCTCAATGCACCAAAATGCAATTTATATAATAAATTATATAGTAAATACATTAGCGCGCCCCTAATTTAATATTTATATTATTAAAAAGCCCCCTAGTTAGCTTTTAGAAGTGCTTTTAGGTTAAAAGGACTTAAGTAGCCTTTATTATTACTACTAACGCTACTAGCGGCTTGCGTCTCTAATATAATAAATTAATTATTTGTAACTTTAACTATAAACACCTATTTAACGTCTAAGTCTATTAAGAGTCCTTTTTAGTATAGTAATTAATTATACGGATCTATAAAGTCGCGGGCTATAAGGGAGACTATAGTAGCTTTAAGAAGACTACTTATAATAGTTAAAGCTACTTAAAATCTACTATAACGTTCTAAATATTATATAGAGTTTATATATAGCTCTTAGAACTTTCTAGCCTGCCCTAAGCCTTCAACAATATACTCCTAATTAGTATTAAGATACTTAAACGTAGGGCTATTATAAATCTTCTTACTTATATTTTTTATAATTATAACGCTATTAGCGTGACGCTTTATTAACTTTTTACTATAACTATAGATTATAAGGTATAACTATTTTTAGAGCTTTATACATTTTATAAGCAATTATTAAAGACGCGCTATAATAATAGCCTCCTATTTAGTAGCCTTATTAACCACCCGCGTGGCAGCCATCTTGCGGCAGTCTCTGGCGTAAATAGGGCCTCCGCCTGCGTTAAGTACGCGCCTGCTACGCCTACGCCGCTGCTCTCGGGCGTGCTCCGCAGCTTGGGTATTGTGGAGAGCTCGCTCGAGTCCTGCTGCTGCCCTGGCCAGCGCGGAGCTGCCTTTCAGCGTTGCAATTACGCCTTCCACGATCTCGCGCGGCAATAGCTCCCTCAGTGTATAGGCCACGGATTTCTCTTGTATATTAAGCGTACGTATCGTCTTTGGGGTATTCTAGCCAAGGTCGCTAGGCGTGTAATATAGATAGCGTGTCTAAAAGGGCGTAGAGAGCTCCTTAAATTGCGGCGTATTAACTAAGTTAAGTAGTTAACGTAGAAAACGCTTACGTGTTAAAGGTAATAAGTTATTAAGTATAATAACTTTACTATCTTTTAATAAGGATAAAAGGGTAGGCGTTAAGTGTCTCTATATAACGTCTCCCTCTTTTAGCACGTCTCTAGCACCTTTAGCAGTCTCTTAAGCCCTTAGAGGCCTAATTACCTACTTAGAAGAAAAGGGCAACAATCCTATACGCCTATAGCTACTTTTAATTATATAACTTATAAACGTTTGTTAATAGATTTATATAAGAGCTACTAAAAAATCTATTTTACGTATATTAGCTGCACTACTACGCGAGGCCTAGTTAATTATCTTATTATAATACTACTTTAGTAGCTAAAAAAAGCCTATATTAAGAAGCTATAGGAGGTGTGTTATATATAAAGGGAGAGTAAATAGTTATATATTATTACTCTCTCTATACGTCGCAAACTCCGCTATTAAGTAAAATCTATAACTATTAATTAGGAGGAGATGCGTCTCTCCTTAACTATATTTTATAATTAACTTATTAAAGTGCTTTATTTAATCTATAGCTTTATAGTTATTATTATAGCTACTATTAGTAATATTTATAAAATAATTATTAGGTAAATTAATTACTGTGACGGCCTGGCATGCCGGCAGGACACATGACCTCGCGTGAGAGGCGCGACTGCCTCACGCCTGGGTGCAGCTGCCTTACGCCTGGGCGCAGCTGCCCACGCACCCAGTGTAGCTATCTCGAATAGATAGATGTTCCGTGCTGAGCGGCAGCGCATAAAAGCGCCGCAGGCCTGTGTACCTACAGTCTCCTCATCTTAGTGTAGCTAAAATAGAGCTAACCTACCTTATCTACTCTCTTAATGCAGGAGCCTGTGCCTGTCCTTATATTATACTAAGATCTTTTTACTTAGCTAGAGATAGTAATAAAATATTAAGTTAAACTACTTAATCTGCCTGCGCGCATGACTTAACAATAACTACCCTAAAGGATTTACTATATAACTATACTAAGCTATTAGTTTATTATAAAGTATAATTACCCGTAATAAGAGGTCTTAATACTACTAAGTAACGTACCGCTCGAAGGGAGTTAAAGGACATAGTTTAAAAATAGTACGCTATAGCTAGCTAGGAGAGCTAATTAGCCTGCTACCTTTTATTTAATAAACGTACTATACAGGCAACCTACTACTTACGTAAAGAGGGCTATAAGAGCCCTAGCCTCTATAAGAGAGGAACCTATTCTTACTAACTATCCTAAGCACTACTTGCTCGCCTTCTCCCTACTAGAGAACTAATAACTAGCTACTCTACCCGTAGTATTAATAAAATAGCACTAAAACACCTATTTATAGCGTTAGTCTTAGAAAAGGAGATACTGGGCAGCGCGTACGACCTATCCAAGCCCTTTATCTACTAAGAACACGAAATCCAGAGCTATAGCTCTATTACTAAGGAAAACCACGATTAAGACACTTCCCTAAAATTTGCTTATATCTAGTAAGGCATTAATAAGGACCTCTTGCAACCTCCCTAGCTACCTACGTTTACTAGTAATAACCTAATTACTGCGACGCTAGAGGCCGTGATTAAGCATTTTAGGCAGGAACTAGCAAAGATTACTATAGAGCTAGTTAGCTAGCTACTTCTTTATAGTATGGAGCGACAATAACTGCATATGTACCACTAGATCGCTACTAATATCTTAGCTAAAGGCGAAGGGCTGCATGGAGCCCTTATTTAAGCGTAGTAAAAGATAGACAGGTTAGAAGCCTAACTTGCTAAATAGGCTATAGTAGGCTCTACCCCTAATATACTAGTAACTTAATTTTGTATAACTAAATTCTAAATTCTCCCTTAGACCCTAAGCTAGAGCGTCCCCTCTACTAACGACCCGCTAAGCTCTAAGTCTAGTAAGCCTAATAACTTATATTTTTCGCGCTTATTACTGTTTAAGCCTATTACTTATTTATATACACGCTCTTTAGGCGTAAGCTAGCGCTTAGTTAAGTTCCTAGACCCTCTACTGCTCTTAGACGGCAAGACAACTACGACCTTTAAGCACTAGAGGGCCTATATAGAAAACAAACTTTAGTCTAACCGCGATTAGTTTATAGGAGAGACTTTAGAGGATACCTAAGAGCGTATCGCAGTATATATAACTACACGCATAGAGGATCCCGCCCGTAACTAACTTATAACTTTAATTAGAGCTCTACGAGACGGTGGCGAACGCATTAATAGCGAATTTATAATAGATATAATAAAGCAAGCTTTTAGCGACCTACATAAGGAGAAGAAGGCCTGTTAGGCATTTATCTAACTACGCCTCTACTCTATAGCTAAGTTTACTAGCTTCTTAGTAGACTTCTTTCGCCTTACGACGCAGCGCAAGCTATCTACTAATTAATAAGTTAAAGAGTTTTATAAGAAGCTTATAGATTAACTTTATATAGATATAGGCCGTGATATTTGTTACCTTAAGGATAATTACTCTAAGTTTGTTAACATCGCCCGCGACCTCGCACGAGAGGTAGCGATTATAGACTCCTAGGTTATAGCGCGCGCTAAACAAGAATCTTAAAAGAAGGCTACTTCTACCTTAGCCACTAGGTCTTACGAGTACGCTTTAATACTAGCGTAGCCCTTTACTTGCACATAGCTAACGCGCGCTACTACTATAGCTCTAGGTAGCTAGCTTACCTACTACTATTATAAAAAGTTAGGATATATTACTCGAGACTGCCTAAATAGCCCTATTAATTAGAAAGCGTTAGAGGCTAGCGATTCAGCACCGCAAGCTAACAAAGAGGTATATTATAAGGTTAAAGATAAAGGCTTTCTCTCTTCTAACAAGAAATTAGGAAAAGTATTACTCTAGGGAAAGTCTCCTTCTTAGAGAATTCTATAGGAGCTGCTAGTATACGAAACCTCTTATTTAGCAAAAGTGCTTTTACTCTATCCTACCGCATCTTAACGAACGGGCTAGTAATTAGGTTAAAGACTCTTATTAACATAGGCGCAGGTAGCTACGTCCTAGTCTACTTTAAACACCTCTATATAATTAAGAAAGGACTTAAGATATCTATTAAAAGCATAGAAGCTATTCCCCTGGCTAGATATAATAGTTAACTAAACAGGCAGGTGAATAAGCACTTCTAGGCTAACCTAGTGCTAGACGGCCACCGCCTTACTACTTACTTTATACCCTGCAACACTGGCCGCCACGACTTTATAGTTAGCCGCAAGCTTCTTAAGGAAGCTAACGTCTAAATTAACTATAGGTAGTAGATACTTAAGTAGTTAAATATAACATAGATTAACTATAAATAAGACATTATTATCCTAGCGCGGGGCATAGCTACAGGAATTAATCTTAAGTATTAGGCAAATGCTAACTAACGTGACAAGCTTATAGACGTGGCTATTATACGGCATATCTACCGCTTATTGCAGCAATCCCCTCAGCGTTGTACCTACTAGAAGAACCTAGTAAAAATAGAGGAGTAGCTCCGCTACTAAGCGCTGCCGTTATAAGAGTAATAGCTAACTCGCCCTAAACCTGTCTTTCGCGAGGACCTCGCTAAGGCAGACCTTAAAATTAATATTATAAAAGCTACGGCATTTATAATTAATACGCGTTAGAAAGAGATAGTTATTAGCTATATTAGTGTTTACAAAGTAGAGAAGCTAATCTAAGACTATAAGGAGGAGCTAGGCCAGACAGACCTGCTAGACCTAAACGAAGAACTCCGCTAGCTTCTTATAAAGAAGTTACTATTCCTAGGCTATGCAGGCGCTACCCTAGCTTACTTCTTAAAAAAGGACTCTAACGTACTGCCTCTACACCGCGACGGTGTTAATTATAACATTAAGCTAACTGCGGATAATACACTAATATTAAGCCCACTATATAGCATGTCTCTGGAGCAGTTATAGCTTATTAAGGATTACCTAAATAATTACCTCTAACGTGGTGTTATTACTTATAGCAACGCGCCCTACGCCTTACTAGTACTATTTGCTAAAAAGCCTAAAGGGGGGTGGCGATTTTATGTTAACTATTGCAAGCTTAACGCTATTATAAAGAAAGATATCTATCCTATCCTATTTATTTAAGAGACCCTTACGAGGCTCGCCCGTGCTAAGATATTTACTAAGCTAGACGTACGACAGGCCTTTTATCGCATTCGACTAGATAAAGAAGTAGAGGACCTAACCACGTTTCGTACATACTATAGTAACTATAAGTATTATGTGCTCCTATTTAGTCTTTATAATAGACCTGCCACCTTCTAGCGATATATTAATAGGGTACTATATAGCCTACTTAACGACTTTTGCACAGCATATCTAGACAATATCCTTATTTACTTAGAGGATCTATTATACCATAAGGAGCATGTTGCGCAGGTGCTTAAACGACTCCGCGACGCTAGTTTGCAAGTAGATATTAAAAAGAGTAAGTTTGTAGTAACTAGGACAAAGTTTCTTAGCCTTATTATTAGCACTTAAGGCATTTAGAAGGACCTAGAGAAGATCGCTACTATGCAGGACTAGCCTGTGCCTATATTAGTTAAAAGTATATAGTTATTTTTAGGCTTTTATAACTTCTACCAAACCTTCCTTAAGGACTATAAACGCATTATTAGACTACTTATAAAGCTCTTTAAGAAGGGCGCCTAGCATGCCTTTAGAGAGTAAGAGCTTATAGCCTTTCAGCAAGTTAAAGACCTTATGCTATTAGATAACGTACTTACTTACTACTCTCCCTATCGCGTTATACGCATAGAAATAGACGCGAGTGATAGTATTATTACTAGCGTACTCTCTTAGCTACAGGACAACGGACTCTGGCGACCTATAGCCTTCTATTCCAAGACAATAAGCGACCCGCAGATGAACTACGATATACACGATAAAAAGATACTAGCCATGATCTATAGCCTTAAAGAATAGAGATCTTAGCTTATTAGTCTATAGACGACTAAGCCCTTTAGCGCTATTACTAACTATTAAGCGCTAAAGTACTTCTCTACTAAGCGCGCGCTTACTCCTCGACAGATACGCTAGGCTATAATAGTAGCTAATTTTAACTTAAAGCTTACCTACTAACTAAGTACTACTAACGTAGTGGCTAACGCGCTATCACGCAAGTAGAAGGAACTATAGACTTAGAAGAAGAAGGATAAGGTAGCTTACACAAGGGTCTTCTTATAGGCTAAGTAGCTAGACGTTAATATAGTGTAAAAAGCTATAACCTAACTTACTAACCTAGCTACTTAAGGATTGCAGGGCTAGGAGCTTAAGATTACTATAATAGACACCTTTCTAGCCTCTTCCTCTTTAGAGGATCCTTATGCCCTCGTTAATTAGGTAATTAAGGTAAACTAGAATTACAATAGCCTATAAAAGCTGCGGGAAAAAGCTCTATCTAATATCTAAGGACTATAGAAGCTAAATAATTAAGATCTACTCTTGTATAAAGATTAGCTAGTTGTCCTAGTAGTCAACTTCCTACGCACCTACTTAATCTAAGCCGCCTATACTACGTAGCTCACTACTTACCTAGGAAAAAGAAAGATAGCGAAGCTACTTAGAGATTAGTACTACTAGCTAAATCTAGCAAAGGACGTAGACACCTATATCGCCGCCTGCAAGGCTTGTTAATGGAGTTATACGCCTTATAATTACACCCTAAGACTACTTAAGCTACTACTAATACTAGAGCAAGCATGGCAGGACGTTTTAATAGACTTTAAGTTATTCCTACCCGACAAGAAAGGGTATAATAACGCCTTTATTATAATTAACCGCCTAAGCAAGCGCTGCTTCTCACTACCTTATTATAAGATAACCACGGCGGAACAGGCTGTAGATATATACTATCGCTACATTTGGCGCGTGTACGGCCCACCCAAGTCTATTATCTCTAATCGAGGCCCGCAGTTTATCTTAGCATTTATAAATAAGCTATGCTAACTTATAGGCATTAAGTAAAAGCTCTTAATAGCTTATTATCCTTAGACTAATAATAATATAGAAATTATAAACTAGTACCTTAACCAGCGCCTTTGCCTATTTATTAACTACTACTAGGATAACTAGTCTGACCTACTGCCCTGTATGGACTGGGCTCAGGCTATACTACCTTATAAGACTATAGGCCTCTCGCTGTACGAGATCGAGTTCGGACATTAGCCTACACACTACTAGGACTAGGAAGAGTGGATAAAGACCTCGCGTATAGCCCGTGAGCAGATGTCCCGAGAGGAAGCGTAAAACTACGTAAAGGTTTAATACAACGCTATAAAGCGGGCTATAGAGATAGCTTAGAGAGGGATTATTTATGCCTAGAAGTAATAAGCATGTTAAGCAAATAAGAAGCAACGTAAGCTAGATTTTAGAGTAGATAATTAAGTCTATATTACGCTAAGAGGCTTTACAACTAACTAGCCTAGTTAAAAGCTTAACTAGCAGATGTATAGGCCCTACCTAATTATCGCTATAAAAGGACACTCCTACTAAGTTAAGCTTCCGCCGTATATGTACATGCACAATGTCTTCTATACAGACCGCCTATAGAAAGCTACTATAGATACACTACCAGGTTAGATAGAGCTAGAAGAGGAGCTAATAGAGGTTAATAGTAACCTAGAATAGTAAGTAGAGGAGATCCTTAATAGCCGTATCTACTAAGGACGTTTATAATATAAAGTCTCCTAGACTGCCTATAATCCTAACCCTACCTGGTATAACGCCCGAGGCTTTATTAGGGCACTATATAAGGTAAAGGAGTATTATAACGCATACCTAGACAAAGCGGGGCTACTACTATAACTAGACATCTAGCTGCGAGCGTATGAGGCCGGCACCTATCTAGAGATAATAAAGGAAGATAATAAAGCTATAGTTATACTAGCACAAGGCAAGACACGAAGGAGGTAACACGATAAACTTAAAGGACTACGCCCACCTTAGAGGGGGGTAATGTAACGGCCTAGCATGCTAGCAGGATACATGACCTCGCGTGAGAGGCGCGACTACCTTACGCCTGGGCGCAGCTGCCCACGCACCTAGTGTAGTTATCTCGGATAGATAGATGTTCCGTGCCGAGCGGCAGCGTATAAAAGCGCCGCAGGCCTGTGTACCTACAGTCTCCTTATCTTAGTGTAGCTGAAATAGAGCCAACCTACCTCATCTACTCTCTTAATGCAGGAGCCTGTGCCCGTCCTCACAATTACCTAGTGCTTTAAGATTAACTTCGTCTTAATAATAAGTATAGGCTTAATTACTTAGCTATCTATAAAGATATACTTAATAAGGGAGGTAAGCTCTTTGTTTATTATAGTTAAGATAATCACTTATTATCTGTGATTTGTATATACGTAGGAGGACTTCGCAATACTAATCCTAATGCTAGTCTTATCTATATTATACATGTTGCCGTTAGAGACGCCCAGGCGCTATTTATACAAGTCGAGCTTATTATACTATTTAAGAAGAGCCTCTAGTAATTATATAAGCTTTTAGGTAAGCTCTATTAGCGTTGCCTTTATCTTACTATATTTTAGATAGGTAGTAAGCTACTTAGTTGCCTAATTAACGCCTACGCACGGCGGTGGGCTATCTTTTTTATAAGCTTTAGGTAGTAGGACGTTAGCTTATTACCTAATAAGTTCCTTTTATATGCTAAATCTAACGTTATTAATTACGTTAATAAAGCGTTTTAGGGTAAGCTCTTATACGTCTTAAAGCTTCTTATTTATAAATAGACGCGTTAACTTATTATTTCTACTTTTAAGCGCGCGCATAAGCTAAAAGCGTAAGTATTTAATATTATAATTATAACAGTATACGCGTACGTTTAAGCGCGCTAATGCTAATAACTTAGTAATACTATTTTTAATAATTTAAAACTTATAGATATAAATAGGCTGTCCTTAGAACTCTTTAGCATTTATTTAGTGTAAAAAGACGCGTTTTTAATAAATTTAGGCAGGGCTATAGCATTTCAGTGCATTAAACTTGTTAGTGCATTGAGCTTGTAAGGCCGTGCGGAGCACGGTCTTTTTTGCAGAAAAACTGTACAGCAGCCGCTAGGGACCGAGTAAAGAAGCTAATTACGATATAATATTAAACCTACCTTAGTTAAGAGAGCATAATTTAGAGATTAACTAAATATAAAAGACGCTATTCTTAGAGCGCTATAATTATATATTATAAGTAAAGCTTAATAGTAAATAAGAGAACTATTAATAACGTAGTCTTATAACTAGAACTTAATAAACACAAAACTACCTTAGTAGACGCTAGTAGGAACTATTAAGTTATAGAGTGTAAGAAGATAGAAGATAGAATATTTTATAGAATTCTAAAATACTATTACGCATGGATGTATATTTTCACTAAATAAGAAGGAAAAGTAAACCTTTTAAAATATTAACTTTAAAATTTATTAATAGACCTAGAAGAGGGAAAGACGTGACCCTTTAGACTACTATACATAAAGACAAAAAAATAACTCTAATAAGAATAGGAATTTATTAAAATAAATCTTAAAAAAAGCTATATACGACTATTAAAGTTACCAGTAGCTAGTCCCTTTATATTTATTATAAAGAAGGATAGAACCCCACAACTATATATTAAATATAAAAAAATTAATATTATAATAATTAAGAATAGATACCTATTACCTAATATATTAGAACTTCGAGACTAACTGTTAAGAGCAAATTTTTTATAATAATAGATCTATAAAATAGGTACTACCTTATATAAATTACACTATAGACTCTATAAATATATAGTTAGGCCTTTTAGACTTACGAATGTACCAGCAAACTTCTAAGTACTTAGTAATAACGTACTACGTAACTATCTAGTTATATTTGTTATTGCATATATAGACGATATACTTATATACTTAGAGAATAATTTAAATCACATTCCGCACGTATAGATAGTGTTAAAGGCAATAGACGAATCATATCTATGCATTTAGCTAAAGAAATATAAATAGTATATAAATAAACTTAAATTCCTAAGACACGTTATTAGCATGAAAGGAATTAAAGTTGTACTAAATAAAATTAAATATATTAAGAATTAGCCTATAGTACAGATAGCTAAGAATATTAAAAATTCTTAAAATTTTATAACTTTAATTAATAATTTATTAAGGACTACGCGAAAGCCATGCTACCTTTAATAAATTTTATATAAAAAGATATATCCTTTGTATAGATAGAGAAGTATAAAATATTATTTAAACTCTTAAAGACAGCATGCATTATGCCATCTATACTTATCTACTTTAGGGATAGAAAACCTATACGAATTAAAATAAATGTAAGCAACCTTGCAATGGGCGTATGTGCGAAGCAAGAGATAGATAGTAAATAGTACCCTATTGCATACTACTCACGAAAGTTCACAGGAGCAGATACACGATACAACGTACACGACAGAGATCTTTATGCTATTATTAAAGTATTAAAGTACAAGAGAATCTACACTCTTAGTTACTTAACGTTTAAGATTTATATAGATTATATAAATCTTACACGTTTTACGACTACTAATGGACTCTTACCAAGATAAGCAAGATAGTTAGAATTACTTAAATAATATAAATGTAAGATTATTTTTACGTCAGGAAAAGAAAACTAACCTATAGATATACTTAGTTAATAACACGACCTTATAAGAGATAAACTAAAAATATACTTTGTAATACTACGAAAGAATCTTAATGGACTACTAGAACTAATAGTAGAACTTAGTAAGATCCTTATTATAACACGAAAATTATCTAAAGGATACTATAATAACCCTATGTACAGACACCTAGGCATTAAAAAGATAATAGTACTTATTTAGAGGAACTACTCTTTTAAGAATATTAAGAAAGCAGTAATAAGATACATCCGTAAGTGTATAGATTACTAAAGAAACAAGTATGCTACTAATCTTAAGTACAGAGAGATGTAAGCAATCTAGATACCTATAGCACTATAGGAAGATATTATAATAGATTTTATAATTATATTACTTAAGTTGAAAGATTTAGTAATAGGAATAAGCTATAACTCTATATTAGTAATTATATATAGATTTACTAAATACGTATAATTACTACTGTGCAAAAAAAAAAACTACGGTAAAGGAACTTATATTCCTTATCTTAGACTAACTTATACTCTACTGCGATATTCTAAAAATATTTATTAGTAACAGAGATAAGCTCTTTATATTAAAATACTAGACAATACTAATAGTATTTATTAAAACGAAATAAAAGCTATTAACAGCGTACTATCTATAGACTAACGGTTAGACAGAACGTACAAATTAGACGCTTAGGACGCACCTACGCATTTACTATAATAACTAGAAGAATAACTAGATTTTATTATTACTAATAGCATAACTATTATATAATAATAGGATATTAGTAGTAATAGGATTTGTACTATTTTATGTAAACTACGGCAGACACCTATATCTCTTTAACTAAGTATTCCCTACAGCGATTAGGATGGAAGAAGCTATTAAACTAGCAGAAACACTTAAGAAAACACAAGAATAAGTATAAGAAAATCTTAAGAAAGCTTAATAGTAAGCTATTTTATATATTGACAAAAAAATTGCACTTTTG
>ML976668.1:383906-427306 GCA_010015655.1 Bimuria novae-zelandiae CBS 107.79 | reverse complement strand
TTAAAAAAAAAAAAAAAAAAAAAAAAAAAAGGGAGATAGAGCATATCTGCTTATAAAAAAATCTTTAAATTTAAAAAAGAAATCACAAGGAACTAAATTATATTAAAGTTAAATTATTTTTTATTACTAAATAAATATTACTAGTTAACTACTAATTAGACCTATCGCTAGAATCAAAGGTACACCTAGTATTTTATATTAATTAATTAGAACTTATAGACCCTAAGATACTCATTAAATCTACTTTTAATTACTAACCTAAGAAAAGAAAATACATTTAAAGTTAATTAAATACTACATTATACGAGTTAGCTAAGTATATATTTTATTATAAAGAAAGGTTACCCGCATAGTAAAAATACTTAGTGTTGGCTTCAAACCTGCGCAACACTACTACGGCTTTTACCGCCATGTAGTTTGCCTGCGGTTTGTTGCGTAGTTTGCCTGTGGTTTATTACGCTAGTCCTGATTAGGCTAGCAAGGGACAAACCACGCTCGATAAATACTTCTTATAATAGCCCACTATAATAGATCTGTAATTAAGAATTAAATCAATACCACATTGTTGCAACGAAGTCTTGATCTAACAGCCTATTGCCGTATTAACACTGATCAGTGGTTGCTACACTACAGATTGGCAAGATATACTGTGTACAGGGAATCTCAGCGCACGTTTCAGGCTGAGTATTCTGGCGATAGAAGCGGTTAGCGCATGCCTCCTCCCCTACCAAGGCCTAGGATACAGCATCGCTAGTGCGAAGTATAGGTACGACAAGCTCACTGCTATCCTGTATCAGGATCAGCGGCGCCTCGTATTTGAAGGATCTCTCCGCCTGGATTGTCCCTACTAAGGCTTAGTTTAGAAGGAGATTTGCGTTAACCACGCTAACTCTTATTAAATCACACTAATTACAGGCCTATATCTAAAACGCTATTATAAAGTACACCTAAATAAAGGATTGCTCGTGGTACCTAGACAAGATAATTTACAAGGACTAGTACGCTAACTAAGATTTTAATATCGCCAACGCTACTGTTAATATAGATAAACTTAACACTATAGTTATTAACTAGATAATACAGGTAGAAGAAGATAACATATTTAACCTATTTTTACTACTTAAGTTTAAGGAGCATTTTAAGAATTTTACCCGCGATCTTTTTAACAGCATTAACAAGCGTATTTAAAAAGCACTTAAAGAGCTCCTCCGCTAGCAAGGCATCTATATTAAGCAAGATAATAGTAATAATCTCCTTAACTAATTCGCAGAACTCCTTACATTAACCGCTGTTCTAAAATAGCCCGCTAAGTATCTTAAGCTTATAAGGCTCTGCGAAGGCTTTAAGTACCACTAGATTGTAGATAATAAAGAATAATAGCGGTAGCAGCGAGCTCCGCTAGGTAGAGGATTATTATTATTATTATAACCTGGATTTACGCCTGTGCAGAACAACTCTTATTTGCTTATTAATCTTGCTAAGTTATACACGCTGGAGCAGAAGTATTTAGGTAATAAATATAATATCCTTAAGATAAAGATTAAGGTGTTTAACAACCTTTGCACTAAGGTTAGGATTAATAAGAATAAGTAGTATAAAATAGCACTCTTTATTATACTTACTAGCCAAGCGCTTTAGTATTACTACGATTATATTGCTCCCTAGGCGCTTACGCTTACTTATAATATAATGCTTGATAAGCTGCGCACGTACTTTAACACCACACAAGCTTACTAAATATACCTCTAGGAGTGGCATAGCACTACGCTTAAGAGTATTATAACTACTAACCTTAAAAAAGACCCTATAGAGTGTCTTAAAATAGTTATTAGTAAGATAAACATGCTCTATCAGGCACTATTATAGGACTAGGGTAAGAGCTATAATTAGTATTTACTTACGTAATAGCTCCTTAGCGCATGTTATAGTATTAAAGTAACTATTATAGCTTACTTAAAGCTAGCGACTATATTTAAAGGTGTTGCTGTAGATCTCCGCAACGCAGTTAGCATGTGGTTAAGCTATTATCCTAATAGCTAGTTTCTATCACGAGATGTAGATAAGTAGTATTACACTAATCGCCGCTATATTCGCAATAATCGACAAGCTATAGGATTATTAGATAATAACTACTACAGCCGCCGCTATTAAGGTCAAGGCAGATCACGCGGTAATTAATTTAATAATAATAATTATTAGTTAAACTACTTAGGTAATTGCCGTAATAAGACATACTTTATCTACAAGTAGCCTAAGTGCTAGTTAACTTAATACTTAAAGAAGGAGCGCATGGAGCATTGCTAACACTATAACTAATACGCTTAAGATAATCCTGATACCTTAAGCTATAAAGTGTTTCTTGCCAGCCATGAAGGCATAGAGCTTAAAGACAGCGACGCTAGTGACAATAATGCTAGTAATAATAATATTAAAGTATATTTTACTAACTAAGTCTACTTAACTATATCCTGTGGCAAGGTTAATGGCGACGCTATTGTCTCTAGCCTTAATAACGCTACCGCACTTTATGCAATTACAGGCGATAATCTTTATATCTCTAGTAAAGTAAATAAAGATGCTTAACTCTTTTTATTTAATTTACACTACGGCGTAGATATCTTTTAAGGTATTATGCCTAACACTAGTGCAGCTGGTGTCTTAACTACTAGTAAGATATAAGTAAAGGCGCTACAGCTTATCTAACTATTTATAATTATTAATAAGTCTATCGCAGGACGTTGTTAAATCTAATTTAGAGATAATCTAGAGTGTTTCTCCCTTAGCGACGTCAATGTCAGCACGCTATTTAGTATAATTACCTTTATAGTAATACTAACTAACACACTATTTCTGCTCTACTTAAATAATATAGATTATTATAGTATCTTCTTTAACAACATCGATAATATGGTCGTTCAAGGTGGTAAAGAATTCCTAATTGTCCGTAAATAGGGACATCTATAGCTCCTGCTTAATAAATAAGAGACCGTTGTCTACTACTTAATTAAGACTAAGCTACGCTAGCTTTACTAACGCTTTAGCTATCCTACTATTAGATAACTGCACAAGATCCTTAGCAAAGCAGGCTATAAAGATATTAACAAGGACATTATTAATCGCATTAATAAGTACTGTCACTAGTGTTAAATCCATAGCAAAGCACCTGGCCGTTTCCGCTTTACTATTTACAATAATATAGACTTTAACTTATGCGTTATTATTAATATAATATATATTAATCAGAAACTAGTGCTCCACGCAGTTAATAAAGCCATAGCTTTTTAAGCTACTTAATTTATACTAAATATTTAGGTAAACACTACTTAGGATCTTCTTCGCGCCATGTGGATTAACATGTACGTTAGTCCTCTTGACGTTATTAAGACAGATGCTGGCAAGAACTTTATTACTAACAAGTTTGTTAATAACGCCACGTCACTTATAATTAAGGTTAAGGAAGTCCCGGTGGAGGCATATTATTTAATTAGTAAGGTTAAGCGCTATTATACTCCTACTTACCGTACATATGGGGTAATCTCTGCAGACGTTGGACGCATAACCGCTCCTGAATATATCTTATAGATAGCTATTAAGGCTATTAATAACACCGCAGGTCCTAACGGACTTGTCCTAACTCTTCTTGTCTTTAGAGTATATCCTCGCCTGTTAAAGAAATTACTACTATTACTGTCTATTACCGCCCGCGGCGCTGCAGTGCGTAAAGTAATGGCTAAAGTACGCAAGATTAAGGTAAAGCGCTAAGTTAATAAGGCTCTTATAACTCGTAATAGTCCTAACGTAACTAATGTCTTACTATTACCTATCCTAAGTAGCGTTAAGGTCTAGCGAGAGAACTATAGATAGTCTAGCCCGCATTAGATAATTGCCCTCTACGTTAATAAGTAATCTATAGTTATTAAAATTAATAATAAATAAGTTACCTTCCGTATTACTGTAGTGCGCCCGTATCATGCAAACAATACGACTATTATTACCCCTCTCGCAGAGGACAAGGATAATAGTAGCTCTAATAATAATTTTACTCCTATTATAGAGGAGCCTGCGCCTAAGCGTAAGCGCGATAGGCTAAAAGGCTTAAGAAACAAGCTAAAACCTAACAAAGTTATAACTACTATAGTTAACCTTAATTAACGTAAGCGTAATAATCTTATCCTGGCTAAGAAGCTGCGAGCAGTCGGCAAGATTATAATACTAGAGTAACTATTTAAAGTATCTATAAAGGCAGAAATTAACGCCTTTATAATATAAGGTGTCTTTCGCTTTAAGAAGTATAGTCCTTACTATTATAATAAGGTCTATATCTTTAAGTCACGCATTATTAATAAAGTTAAGGGCAAGACTACTAATCGCCCGTATAAGAAGTCCTGTCTTGTTATCTAAGGATACGCTAATAACGATAAGAAGCTTGTCCTAATATAGTCTCTTACTATCCAGCGTGCAAGCCAGCGTGTGATTATCGCTCTAGCACTATTACTGTTAAAGCTGGGCATGTACCTCTGGCTCCGTGACATCACTCAGGCCTATACGTAATTAGATGATCCACTCTAGCGTACTATTATAGCTGACATACTAGCCTAGCTTAAGGAAAGTTATCTAACAAACATAGTTATAGTTATTATTAAGCTACTATACGGTATTGCTAAAGCAGGTGCCTATTAGTGGTTAACGTATAATAAACACCACACTAAGACTCTCTACATAGTAACATCTACTTATAATCTATGCCTACTTATTAGTAAGGCTAATAGTAAGTGCTTTAGCATTATTAGCATGCAAACTAACGACACGCTTAGTCTATCTAATAAAGCTTTTACAGACCTTAAGGACTAATAGCTACGTTTTAAGGCCAAGCCTAAGTAGTTTCTCTTACTAGACGCGCAAATTGACTTTAATAGCTATATTATTAAGCTTAATAATAATAATCGCGCCATTACTCTACGCTAGAAGAAGTAAGGCGAGAAGCTAGAAATAGCTAATAATAAGTAATTATACATTTAATAGCGCGCTTAAGGTGCTTACATTGCAATAATCTGTTAACCTAAGGCGAGCTTCGACCTCGCCGCCGCAGCCCAAGCGAGTGAGTCTATAAAAGAAGAAATTACTAGATTAAATAAGCGTATTATCTAGTAGAAGGAGAATATTACTCGCGGCCTTAACTTTATTCTACTAGACTTAAGTAACTTAAAGCTGTACGCCTTTGTTAACATATTATTTACTAATAATAAGGATATATTATTATAAATAGGCTTCGTGATTACGCTTAGCAATAAGACTAAAGATAGTAATCGTAACTTTAAGTTTACTAGTAATATTATTTACTAGTTATTTATTAAGTATAAGCGCGTTACTCGCAGCGTCCTTATATCTAAGATCTACGCGATAGCCTATAGAGTCGACATTATAATTATAATTAGTAGTATAATTAATATAATTATATAGTAACTTAACCTCCCTAATGTCTTTATCGTCGTGTGCACTAACTCACGCTCCTTATATAATTACCTTATTAAGCTTAGCACTACTAAGGAGAAGCGCCTTATAATTAATATTATAGCTTTGCGTAAGGCCTATAAGCGCAATAATCTTATAGACATCCGCTAGATTAATAGACGTGACAATCTAGCAGACTTAATAACTAAGGCTGGCTTTAACTTAGCTATAGAGCATCTTATTAACTATAACTAGCTTAAGCTTTGCGTATAAGGCTAGGTTAATCGTGCTAAAGTCAACACCCTAGAGTATAATTATAATAGTAAGAAGTAGTAAGTCTGCAAAAAAAGTAGTAAGATAGGCACTAAGAGGACGCGCACTAGCGCTAGTCTGGTTAGAAAACTAGTAACTATTACAGATTGTGTTTTATTACAGATTTAAGCGTTCTGGGCTAAACTGGCCACATGTAGTATAAAAGAAAAGATAGCCAGTGTTGGCTTTAAACCTGCGCAACACTACTACGGCTTTTACCGCTATATAGTTTGCCTATAGTTTGTTGCGCTAGTCCTAATTAGGCTAGCAGGGGACAAACCACGCTCGATAAATACTTCTTATAACAGCCCAGGAACACCAAAATCGTGATTCCACCCACACGACCGTGTGGGGGGTTCCTGTAGTATGAAATTGTTCGCCTGAACAAGCTGATTACTAGAATCACGTTCTTTATCCGCAAAAAGCTGGCGCTGTTGCGATAAAGAGACCAAAAGCCAAGATGCAGAGTTTTCGCTCTGCCAAGACTTGGTCAAAACCTTTCACCCAAACTAAGTACCGCTCAGGCGACTACTACTACTTGTTCAAGCTTGAGGTTTTCCCCTACGAGGTTTTTACTCAAGGTACAAGGCAGCTTGCTAACTCGTACGAGGTCCTACTTCGTACGAGGTAGGGGGAGGAAGACAGTACGGGAGCAGAGCTACAAGGGCGAGGGAGAGAGGGGCAGGACAACAACACCCTCACAGATGAGGGCCGGCTACTATAGGTATCTAGGTGCCTGTAGTAGCAGGTAGACCTATTAAAGGGAGGATGGGCTATGTACAACAAGGCTACTGTGGTAGCCAGCCGGCAGGCACGAAATGCTTTCTGTAAATACAGCTTAGCACGTCCCCATGCCCCATGGGAGGCTAGAACATTATGTTCCTGGACGTTAATCAATACTACTACTACTACTACTTCTTATAACAGCCCACCACAATAGATCTGTAATTAAGAATCAAATTAATACCACATCGTTGGTTTACCACCGAGCGGGCCAACCCCACCGAGCGGGCCACTTTTTAAAAGTTAGTCTATTGCGAAGCGCCTCCTATAACACCACTATAATTTACTATAATTTGCAGAATATAGAAATACTATTTAGACTTATCGCTATTAAATGTATTTATAATTTCTACTGCGCAGGTGCGAGCGTTGTGGCCAGCTTCGCCGCAACGTCTGTAGCGCCTCTGCCCACGCACCCTCTTTACAGACTCTTCACCCTCCTTTTGCTTACTACTATCCTTTTTAGCTATTAAATCGACTACTTCTCTTACTATAAGTGTTTTAGCTGCCTAAATATACTTCCTCTTTTAACTTTTTACTTTTATTACTATCTCTACTACCTTGCAAAGCCCTGCTATTTCCTATTATATTTGTAACGGTATTCGGATCGTTCACTGTTGCCTATGCTAGCTTACTGCTGCCTACACTTGTTTGCTGCTGCCTAATTTGCTCAGCAGTATATATCTTAGTTACTACACATATATAATCAAATTAGTGTTTTCCCGACTTTCGCTTTGCAGTAACAACCGCTATAGTTATAAGCCTGGATTGCGACGGGATCTCACTTACCTAAATTACCTGCCTACTCACATATAGAGTAGAGAAACCCTACGAGCACGATAACTACCGAAGCGGACCTAGTAGTTACAAGGGTGACAATCGTACTTAGCCGATTAGAAGATTGGCACAAATAGCTGTTTATCCGTAAGGATACAGCGCAAAAGAATTAACTCTAAAAGTACGTCGACCTAGACGTTGTAGTAGACTAGCTACCCCAGCTAGAGGAGCTGACGGAACCTTAGCTAAGCGACTATAACTAACAAGCTACATCATATGCTAGCTTAAATACTAAGTAGCGAGCCAACTATTGTTAGGCGTACAAGTAATAGGAAAAGAAGGATCTAGAGTATAAGCGTTAGCTTAAGGCTCTAGCAGACTTTAACTCTAAGATTAGTAAAATAATAGTAGCGCATTATATATACCTAATTAAGGATAAGGATACGCCGCACGAACGACTTACGACCCTTAAGAAATATCTCGCACTATTAGATGCAACGCGTTATTGCGATTTAATTATAAAATATAAGGATCTTTAGACACCGCCAAAGGGCAGAAAGGTTAAAGAATAGCTTTAATATTAGATTAAGGTTACTAGCTAGTGCAAGGCTATTAAGCTTTTAGAGACTAAGGATACCTGTGCGCAGGAGGACTTCCTAGTCTCCTATAAGATAATTAACCCCGAATACGGAATAGCAGGTCTGCGAGACCTGATCTAAAAGGAAAGGCTTGGTATAAAAGTCTTATTAGTAGAGGACTACGTCGCCGAGTTCTTAGCATACCTAAAGCGTATACGTCTAATTAGTACAGGCTTTAGTGCACACGCGGCAGAGCTAGAGATAGTAAAACTAATAACACCGCAAAGTAATAAACCTTCTTAAAGCGGTATATGCCTTTATAGTAAAAGATACTTATAGTCTAAGTGCTAGGTGATAAACCCAGACGCTCCTAACTAACCCTAAGGATATAATAATAAGGAGGCTAGTAAGAAAGTGGTAGCAGCCTTTACTAAGGATCCAAGCTTAAAGGCGAAGGTAGAGAAAGCTATACAGGACTAGAAGGCAACTTAGTTAAGCTCTAAGACAGTAGTTACTATTAATAATAGCAAGCCTCCTTCTAATCTATTAACCTACACTACCTAATATATGGTATCTAATGCCGTTACAGTTAACAAGCGTGACGAGCGTAACGAGCGTAACGAGCGTAATAGGCACAACAACGAGGAGGATCTAGTACTTAATAATAACGTTAAACCTATAGAAGAGCTAGTAGCTCTATCTACGCTAGACGATGTTAGTAACTACGACTTATTAAGTAACTAATTCATCCTTGATCCTGGCTCGAACACTCACATTATTAACACCGAATCCTAGCCTGACTAGACGAGAGAATACGAAGCCAGCGCCCACGACTTTATAGGAGCAGGAACAGGCCGTATTAAGATTACTACATAGGGCAGCATGATGCTAACCGTGAAAACACTAAAAGGCTTGTCACCTATAGTCTTAACACACGTTGCCTTAGTTAAAGGCTTCTTAACGAGCCTTATAGGCCTAGCACGCTATCGCTCGGGTTAGATCCACTTTAACTTAGGACAAGATTTACTATATAAAGTTAGCAAGAAAACTGTGGTTGCATAACTAAAGTATAATAATAGCCACTAGCTAGTTAACGCTAATGCTAGCCACTACCTAGACATACGCTTATTATTATCCTTTAGCACTACTTACTAGCCATTAAAGGACCCTTAACGTAACCTTATAGTTAACTATAGGACAGCCTACAGCACCTGGGGTTATCCTGGCAAGAAGGCTATTAAGAAACTAGCTAATCATGTAGAAGGCTTGCGAGTTAAAGGCAAAGACAGCGACTTTTATAGCGTATGTGTTAAATTAAAGCTCTTAAAGCAGGTCTCTAGAAGACTATAAGAGGACTTTACACTAAGGAAGTTCTATCGCGTTGCTATAGACTTTATATAGCTACTACCTTAAGAGGCAGACTCTTGTCTTAACGGTGACTAAGTTGCAGGTTATATAGTAGACTAGTATAGCAAGTAGTATAAAGTTAACTACTTTCTACAGCGTATAAAGGCATTCCTAAGCTACTAGCTTATCTAAAAGATTCGCAAGATACAGTGTATCTTTAATAGCAACGTTACTATAATTAAGACTAATAACGACCGAGGATATAGAGTTACACTAAACGTATTAGAGGAGCTTTGCGCTAAGCTAGGGATTCGATATGAGCCGCGGGCAGACTACGCAAATGAGCAAAACGGCCTTACAGAGCGAGCAGGCAAGATTATCGTTATTTAAGCTCGAGCTATAAGGCTTAAAGGAAATCTACCAAAGTTATTATTAAACGAGCTGTTAAGAACAGTAGCGTACATACTAAATCGCACACTAACTAAAGCGCTAGGCTAGAAGACTCTATATAAGATTATATAGGGATTAAAGCCAAAGGTAAACTACCTACGTCCTATAGGCTGTCGAGCATACGTCCGAAATCCGTCTATTAAAAGAGGTGATAAGCTAGAGTCAAGAGCTCTTATAGGACACCTTATAGGCTATAATTTAATAAATATCTTTAGAATCTAGCTGCCTACAAAGGATAGAGTAATTCGAGCGAGAGACGTCGTTTTCGAGCTAACGCGATTTTACAAAGGACTAGAAGGCTACGTAGCTAAGTTAGTTATTAAAGAAGTTATAGAGCTGCTTGCTTTCCTAGAAGAAGCTAAATCTAATAATATCGCTATTACAGAGCTCATAACGCTTAGACAAAGCCGTACAGTACCTATAGCGGCAGCTCAGGCTAGCCAGCAGCAGGTAGGGGGTGAGAATAGAATTAATAAGAATAACGCAGTTAATAAGGACGTAGAGGATTTATTTCTAGGAGGTGGATTACTTACGCCTACATCACCTTCTCCTCACGTGAGCCAGCAACAGAATAACGATACTCCGACCAAAGTTCTCCCGGCAGAACAAGATCTAGAGACAATAACACTACAAGAGCTCTCTGCAACCCAAATCCCTAGTTATATACCTAATCGCCACAACAACAACGCGCCAAGGCGCAGAAATCCCAAAATTAATAAGTTAAATATACTTACAAGCTCACGCCAACGACAACAGCGCGCTAAAGACATCGCAGGTGCAACCTAATACCAAACGCACGCAATTTCCTATAGAATACTATTACGGTTTATGGCCCTTACCTTACAAGATAGTTACTCTTACCTTGGCATGGTTGCGACTTACCTTCTACCTATCCAGGACTAGTGTTGTTTATGCCTGCGCACCTATATCTTCTGTAGTTCCTAAATAGTATAACCTTAGTTTAATCCTGCAATCTTTTTCACTACGTACTATCCGCTTAGCGCTCTACTCACCGCGATAGTTATAAGCCTAGCTTGCACCTAGAATTATTCTTACCTACTATTATAACGTTACTCTACTTACGAGTCGCACGTCGCTATACTGCGTTCTTTATAACGCACCTGTTTACTTGCGCATCCCTACGGCGCATATACTAGGATCTCTGCCTGGATCTATTAAATACTGTCGACTATAGCCTCTGCAATGGCTACTAAGTTCGACCCCGCTATAACGCGAGTCACTATTGTCTTAAACACACTAGATAACTAGTTTACCTAGTTATTTATTCGCTAAGACGTCGCTAATCGACATAGCCTCTAGTAATATATTAACCCTAATATAGTAAAGGAGACTCTCCCTAAGCTATAGAAGCCTCTTAAGCCTTAACTTACTAATTATAAGCTTAAAGCTACTAGACTCTCTTACTTATCCGCTAATAATTAAGATTCCTATTAATAAGAATGTAATCGATAGGAACGCCGCCGTACTAAGTATTACACTTAAGTAAAGGCACTAGCTAACTTAAATATAAATATTAGTAAGATAATTACTACACGTTATATACACCTAATTAAGAATTACGATACCCCGTACAACTGACTAGTTACACTTAAGAAGTTCTTTTACCCTATAGACGCGACACGTTGCCGCGAGCTTACTAATAAGTATAACGCTCTTAAGACTACGCCACAAGCTATAAAGAAGATTAAGTAATAGCTATTAGACTAGGTATATATTATAGCTTAGGGCAAGGCTGTTAGCTTGCCTAAGACTAATAATAATTAACTATAGGAGGACTTCCTTATTACCTGTAAGGTAATTAATTAGGAATACACTACTTTCTACCTGCGCGAGATCTTTAAGCATAAAGCGCGAGGCACTACTACCAAGATAGTATCTCTAAAGACGTACGTCGCCGAGATAACTACATATCTACAACGTACTAAGCCACACTTAATAGGCCTAGCAATAGCCACTACTAAGCTTAGAGTTGCAAAGTAAGTTAATCTATAGCCTACAAAAGGTAATCGCGGTGGCAGCCGTGACTAAGACAAGCTACCTAGAAACTATATCTATAAAAAGAAGTATTAGTACACTAACTGCTTTATTCTTAACCTACGCCACCTACAACGTCCGAAGGACTATTAGCCTATAGCTAAGGCTATACGTAAGATTAAGGAAGCACGAAAAGACTCTAAGATTAATATATATATTAAGACTACTCTTAGGAAGTAGGTAGCCTAATAACCTTAGAATACTAGATTACTGCGAGTTAATAATAGCAATCTTCCTACTAAGAATAGTAATACGTTTATAGTAATTACTAGCCTATCACATATTGGTATTAATTAAGCCGATTCTCTCGAGCCCAAATCTCTTAAATCTCTCAAAGAATAATTAAACAACAATTTAAAAATAATTACATTAGATAACAACGCTGAGCCTAACAGAGAGCTTATAGTAATAGTTAGAGACAACGCTAATAAGGCTAAGCTCCTTAACTAATAGATCGTCGATCTAGGGTCAAACACCCACGTTATTAATACAGAGTCATGGCATGGCTAGAAGAGGATAAACAACAATCCGCAACGTCGCTATATTTACGCTAGTAATAGCTAAATCTTAATTATGGCTTAGGGCACGATGGAACTTGTCGCTTAAACACTATATAGGACATAAACGCTGGAGTTAACGCATGTCGCATATGTTAAAGGCTTTCTTATAAGCTTGTTAGGACTTGCTCGTTGCCATACAGAGTCTATCCATTTTAACTCTAGCTATAATGTCCTGTACATGCGCTAACTATTAAACGTTATTACCTAACTTAAGTATAATAGAGGCCACTAGCTAATAGATGCTAAACTGTCACATTAACCGCCGCTATCGCTTCTACGCTTACTATTAAGTACGTTTAAGGCATTATACCGCCCGTTGTACGCGCTAAAGCCTACTAATGTTATTAATTAGCGTGCTGCTTATTATATCTAGGCCTATCTAGGCTAGAAAGCAGTTAACTATCTTAAATTAAACGTTAAAGGTGTTTAATTAACTAGAGAACACATGGACTATTAATGTAAGATATATATTAAGACTTAAATAACTTATATTATCTTAAGGCGCCCAACTAAGAGCCGCGCACAAAAACCGTTCTATTAAATTATAATAGACCTTATCTATATTATCCCTGTAAAAGAGGAGTGTATTAACGGCAGCAAGTACGCCCTACACTCTATAGATAAGTACTTAAAGTAGCGTAAAATCGCCATAGTTAAGCGAAAAGACAAGATAACCCTTATACGTTAGTTTATGTCCTTAATCTGCAGGATCTAGCGTGTATATAACGCTAACGTAGTCGCTATTTAGTGCGATAATAAGAGAGGATTTAGAAATAACCTTATCGACATAATAGAAGAGCTAGGTATGCTATATAAGCCAGCACCTACTAGAATAAAGGAACTAAATAGACTTATTAAACGTGCTAGCAGAGTACTTATATAGCGAGCTCGCGCTATGCGCATACACGCCAAACTACTAAAGAATCTGTCACATAATATGTATTACACTACCGCGTATATCCTCAACCACACGCCCACAGAAGCACTAGGCTAGAAGACGCCGTACAAGGTTATATAGGGACAAAAGCCACTTATTACTTATATAAGGCCTATTAGCTATCGCGCCTACGTCTATAATCGCGATTTAAGAGCTACTAATAAGCTTAAATCGCGCACTCTTATTAGCCACCTCGTTAGCTACTAAGGCACTAATATCTTCCGTATATAGCTACTTATAAAGGATACTATTATCGTCACACGCGATGTTGTATTTGAGCCTATACTCTTCTTTAATAGGATAAATAGGTATCCGTCAGAATTAGTGCTTAAGGAAATAATCGAACTACTTAATTACCTAGAGGAACATTAATATAATATTAATATTAAAGATTTATTAACTGCTCGTTAACGTTGCCGCCTAGCAGAAACACCTACAACCTTAGCTTTAGGAGCTACAGGCTCCCAGGTAGGGGGTAAATAGACTAACAACGCATTTAAATTAACACAGCAATAGCTACCTACCCCTAGACCTATAATGTCTACTGCTATAAGCAATTAGACTCCTAAGAGTAATAAAGTACCTAAGGGCTATCGCCAACGCGGCAAGAGAGCTCTACAAAATATTAATCTAGATCTAAATAATACAAGTCTTATCCTTACTAGCAAACGCAATCGAAAGTAAAAAGATCTTAATAACTTTATAATTTATATATACACTATAGCGCTAGGAGCTATACCTCTTATTAACTATCTCCGTGCATTCTCGACCGAGATTCGCACTATACCTACTATAGATAAGATACTAAGAATCTATTAGTCTTAGCTACCACCTTTACCTAAGGTAGTAAAGTAGCTTAATACACACATGTTTAGCAATTAATTCTAACGCGCTATAGAGGTTAAATGGCAGGCTCTACGCGCTAAAGGAGTCTTTAAGAAGACTATAAAAATAAAGGCTACTATAGACACTAAGGTGCTACCATTAATATAGGTATTTACGTACAAGATTAACGGA
Source organism: Bimuria novae-zelandiae CBS 107.79 (assembly GCA_010015655.1). Lineage (NCBI taxonomy): Eukaryota > Fungi > Ascomycota > Dothideomycetes > Pleosporales > Didymosphaeriaceae > Bimuria > Bimuria novae-zelandiae. The sequence goes on along the minus strand of ML976668.1, from coordinate 413,039 downwards.
GATGGATACCTCTCACGGTTTAAGGCTTAACTTGTTATTTAAGGAGATCTTTAAGCTCTACTTAATAATATATACACTGCTACACTCGCGATCTGTAACTTTCGCGCTCTTATTATAATTACTAATTACTTTAATCTAAAGCTAAAGTAGTACGATGTTCCTACTGCCTTCCTAAACGCTAAGATTGATCGGAAGCTATACGCTGAAACACCTAAGCTATTCCGCCATACTAAAGGCGAGATTATGCTAGTGCTCCGCGCCCTGTACGGCCTAAAGAAGTTATTACTACTATAGTATAACAAGCTACGCTAATAGCTTATTAAGCTAGGTCTAAAGCTAGTTAAAGGCTTTCCTTGCTTATATACGAGCCGCTAGCTTATCCTATTTATCTACGTTAATAACATTATTATGGCGTTTTATCGATCAAACGCCTATCTCCACAGGCCCTTTAAGAAGAATCTGGTGGACCTATACAACATTAAATCTATGGGAGACCTTACCTGGTTTCTCGGAATCCGTATTATTCGCGATCGAGCGTTGCATAAGACCTGGCTAGTCTAAGACGCCTTTATCGATAAGGTGTGCGCTCGATTTAGCATTAAGGCTATAGGCAAGACTCTAGACATCCTATTTATAAAGAACTAGCTATCGCAGTCTACTAAGAAGCCTAATATTACTTAAATAAAGCTCTATTAATAACTAGTTAGCTTACTTACATACATCGCTATCTAGGGCAGACCTAACGTTGCTTAAACGCACGTTGTGTTTACTTGCTATTTTACTAACCTAGGACAGTCTTACGTCTCAAAGATACGCTAGACCTGGCGCTACCTACTTAGTATAAAGGCTCTTGCTCTTAAAGCCTTTGCTAGCACGCAAGACGTGGCTAAGTATCTCTCTAATAATCTAATATACCGCGATCCTCTCTTCTTTAAATTATCTAACGCCTTATACGCTGATAAACCTAAGACTTATTAGAGCTTTTAAGGTTACGCATTTAAGTTTAGTAGGCTAATAATTAACTAGAAGTTAATAGTGTAGCGTATAGTTATAAAATTAACTATAAAGTCTAAACTACTCTCGCTCTTACTCGCTACCTTATAAATAGAGGAGTGGATGCGTTTCTTTACTAGCATTAATCTTACGCTTAATTATACACCTACTATCTAGTGTAATAATTAGCAGACTATTAGTATTGTTACTAAGCAATAAGACAAGCTCCACATAAAAGTTAAATATGTTAATATTCACTAGCTTTGGATTTGACAGGAAGTTAAAGCCTCTTGTATTAACGTCTAATAGGTCCCTACTAACTATATGCCTGCCGATAGACTCACGAAGATTCTACCTAAGTAGAAGTTTATAGAGTTTATCCGCCAACTTAGCCTTATTAATATTACTAAGCGCCTGAAAGGACTGCGTTAGGTTAATAGGGACGATCTTAACGCCCTTTATATACACTAATACTAATTAGCTATCGTTAACTTACTAACCTTTAAGTCTACGCCAGCTGGGGGGTGTGTTACGGTTTATAGCCCTTACCTTACAAGATAGTTGCTCTTACCTTGGCATGGTTGCGACTTACCTTCCACCTATCCAGGACTAGTGTTGTTTGTGCCTGCGCACCTATATCTTCTGTAGTTCCTAGATAGTATAACCTTAGTTTAATCCTGCAATCTTTTCTACTGCGTACTGTCCGCTTAGCGCTCTGCTCACCGCGACAAATACGCATAAATGACTACCTACACGCCTTTTCGACAGCGCTAAAGCCGCAGCCTGCTATTAAGGTCTATTAATTACAGGTTCCGCCTCCGCCAAGGACGTGGAGAGACCTAGAGACTCATCCGTATGGCGTTGAGTTTCGATAAGCGGGTCGAGAAGAATACAGAAGTATATAGAGCAAAGGATGCTTTGCAAGGATAGCAAAGACAGCAATAAACGCTAACGCTAAAGTGCTACTACTTATGTAGGTTTTCACGTATAAATTCGACGAAGACGGATTCCTTTCACGATTTAAAGCACGCTTAGTGCTTCGAGGTGACCTCTAGTAACCGTACGGAGACACCTATGCTGCCACACTAGCAGCACGCATATTTAGAGCAATTACTGCTATTGCTAATTACTTTAGGCTAGAGCTTATTTAGTATAATATACTAATAGCTTTCCTTAACGCTTAACTTAATCGTCTACTCTACGCGCAGACACTAGACGGATTTTAAGAAGATAGAGAACTACTCTAGATACTCCGCGCCCTCTATAGGCTAAAAGAGTCACTATTACTATAGTACAAGGAACTCCGCAGGACACTACAGCACCTAGGGATAAAGCCTGTGCCAGGCTTCCCATGTGTATACATGAATAACTAGCTTATCCTATTCGTTTACGTTGACGATATTATTATGGCTTTTCACCTACGCAACACTGAGCTGCATAGGCAATTTAAGCAGAAACTCTGCGAATACTACTAACTAAAGCGACTCGGTCTACTTAAGTGGTTCTTAGGCATACGCGTCGTACGAGACATCGCCACCTATAAACTTTAGCTACTCCAGGATACTTATATTAATAAAGTAACTATAAAGTACGGCATAATAACTACCAGCCGCCGCACTAAGGTACTAATAACGGTCAACTATCTCGAGCCGTCTACAGAGGAACATAACGCCGCTTGGACAAAGCTTTATTAAGAGCTTGTTAGTTATCTCGCGTTCCTTACTTAGTTTACTCGTCTAGATCTAGCACGCGCACATGTGATACACGCCTCACATCTTACCAACCCTGGACAAGCTTATGTGGAATCTATACGCAAAGTATGGCGTCACGTCCTAGAGACTTAGTACTACGCACTCGAAGCTCGAGCTAAGCAAGAGATTTAAGAGTTTATAACTATAGAGAAAGACTATCGCGACCCTATCTTCTTTAGAGCATCTAATGCTGCTTTCGCCGATAATATAGAGACCCGCTGAAGCTCTTAGGGCTACGTTTTCTAACTATTTAGCATAACTATTAATTAGAAATCAACTCTACAGCGTATAGTTACTAAATTAATTACTAAGGCAGAGCTACTTGCTCTCTCTCTTACTAGCTCTAAAATAGAAGAATGGCTACGTCTGTTTAATGGTCTATTATTAACACTTAACACTACACCTATTATTTAGTGCGATAATCAGCAGACTGTTAGCATTGTTACAAAAGAACAAGACAAGCTGGCAACTAAGCTTAAACACGTTAATATACATCAAAGCTGGACCCGCCAGGAAGTAGAACAGGGACGACTCAACGTATAATGCCGATCTACTAATAGGATGCCTACTGACGGCATGACCAAGATACTACCACGTCAGAAGCATGCTGAGTTCGTAAGGCAGCTACACCTTACAGATCTACGCTCTCGAATTTAAGATATTACGAAGATATAAGAGGAGGAAAGTCATCCTTCCGTTGCTAGACAACTACAGGATAAGGGGGTGTGTAACGGTATTCGGATCGTTCACTATTGCCTATGCTAGCTTACTGCTGCCTACACTTGTTTGCTACTGCCTAATTTGCTCAGCAGTATATATCTTAGTTACTACACACATACAATCAAATTAGTGTTTTCCCGACTTTCGCTTTGCAGCAACAATCGCTACAATATTAATACTATTTCGTACCCTATTAATGCAACACCTTTATTAAGCTACTTAATAGCTTTAAGAAGCGGAGAAACTAGTAAATCTTTATACTTCTATACACGCTTATAAACTAGCGTTAACTAAGCCTCTATCTCGCGGAGGTTACTTAGTGTTTTTAATTCCTATAGGGTATCCTCTGCGTTAGGTAGAGTTAGCGTACGAAGAACTATATTAAGTCTTAATAACACTGCCTCTAGGTCGTGTAGAACTAATCTAGCGCCTCTAAAGCCTACGCAGATATTCGCCTTTATTATTACTTTTTTAAAAGCTACTTTAAAGGCTAGTAGAAAGGCCTCCTTCTTAATCTACTTAGTGCTATACTGTGCCAAGCTACTAATCTTATTACTATACGCCCGCTTTAAAGGCGAAAAATAACCTATATTAAGTGACTGCAAGAGGTGTGATGAGTGTAGAGGCATATAGAGAATAATAATCTTCTATTCCTTATAGTATTTATAGAATTCGTGTAAGTAGTGGCTCTTATAACTATCTATAATTAGTAGCTAGTGTGCACCTAAACTACGCGCCTTAGTATAAGTATTAAAGTGCCTTAGCTAGGCAAGGCTAAGCTTATTTAATATCTAGCTATTAAGACTAACTTTAATAACCTAGTCTCGGGGTAGATTATAGAACTAGGACGTGATTAGAACCTTGCTAAAGAAGATAAAAAAGGGTAGTAGAGCCTAGCCTTTAGCGCTAACACCCTAAATATTAGTAACCTACCTATAGTTACTAGGTTAAATCTTCTTTAGGTTGCTTCGCTTCTTAGAGCCTGTAAAGACTATCTAACCCTATATTACCCCTATTATAAAGCCTGTCTCGTCGAAGTTGTACGTGTCGTCATCAGCGATACCGTACTTAGCCTTAGTATTAGTAACTAGCTCGAACTAGGGCGTTATAATACGTAGATCTTTATTTAGGGCTTGCTAATAATTATATAGATAGCTCTTTTAAAGCTTAATTTCTGGCGTACGCGTCTTAAGCCTGTCTACTTAGTACTTACTAATAGGCTATCTACCGCGCTTAGCAAGTAGATTATTAGCTATATCTTAGACTATATCCCTTATTACACCTATTCCTCGCTAGTTAAGCTTAAGTATACGTTAGACTAGAGCCTCCTCCTCTAGCTTAGTTAGCTTTTTTAAGTTAGGCTCGCGATCGCGTTAAGAGAGGGCTCCTTAGCGTCGTTATTATACTATTATTTAAGGCACGCTAAAGGCTATAATAACGCGTCTTTTGCTCTTATCGCAATCTTTAATTATAGCTTAGATAGCAAGCTATAGTGCGCTTTTAGTATAAGGTTATTACGCGTTATGTTGTGATGGCATTGTGGTATAAGCTGGAGGTGGGCTGCATTTAGCAAAGTTGGCCCGCTTGGTGGGGTTGGCCCGCTCGGTGGTGAACCACGTTATTAGTTTCTATATAAATATATTAATTTTTTACTAATAGTTTTTTAAGTTCTTTTTAGTTCCTAAGTGTTGATACGGCAATAGGCTGTTGGATCAAGGCTTCGTTGCAACGATGTGGTATTGATTTGATTCTTAATTGCAGATCTATTGTGGTGGGCTGTTGTGAGAAGTATTTATCGAGCGTGGTTTGTCCCCTGCTAGCCCAATCAGGACTAGCGTAATAAACCACAGGCAAATTGCGTAATAAACCGCAGGCAAACTGCATAGCGGTGAAAGCCATAGCAGTGTTGCGCAGGTTTGAAGCCAACAACTATATTATAGTATAATAACTAACTATAGTATTAGTCCTTAGAAAATTTAGTACCTTAGCGTTTATATCCTCTTTTTCTATAGCTATTTTTATAGCTAGATATAACGTCTTCTTACGAGCGCGCTCTTTAGCCTAATGTAATATTTTTTTATTACGTAATATTTACGTAATTATTATAGCTAACTCTTTTTTATATGCTTCTACCTTCTTTTTATACTCCTTTTAAATTTATTTAAGGAAGCCTAATTTATATTTACGTATAGATAGCCTATGTAAACGCACTTAGTATATTTTAGACTAGCACCTAGTATAACGTAGTAAACGTAGTTCTTAAGATAATAATTAGCGTAAGGATTTCCTAATATAAGTAATATTTATAAATAGTAGAGTCTGCGGGTATAATACTAACTAACAAATAAGTAATAGGCGGGGTTAATAGCTTATATAAGTAATACTAAGAGACACCTAATTTAGGGATAAATCTAAGAAAGGAGGGAGGTAATATTAAGATCTACAATTTAACATAAGGATAGTAAACTATTTTGTACTTAGTTATAGCGCATATACGTAGAGACATCTGTCAAATTGGGAGGGTAATCTAATAAGATAAAAAGATAATAATTAATTAAGATGAATTGAGGTATAAATTGTGTGTGCTTATCTCTAAGAGGTCTAGGACTTTGCCTTTTATCTTTAGGTTGCCTGCCTAGATATCCCTTGCTTTATTCCTTACTTTATCCTTACTTTATTCCTTGCTTTATTCCTTGCGTTATTCCTTGCCCGTTAAGCGAGGGCGGAATGCAAGGGCGGAATGTACGGGCGTAAGTGCGCCAGCCTCCTTGCAGATGCAAAGGACCATGTAATCGGACAACATCCCTGCCTTCGCTTATCGCATTGTCAGCGCTTACGAAGTCATGCGACTACTCTCTAGAGAGCGCTCGCCAGCGGACAGTCCAGGACTTGTATATAGGAATATCGAAGATAGGCCTTTCATCTTCGTATTTAATTTGTTTACTAATCTATTATTTAGATTTAACTTAGGCTCTTATTATTTTAATTATAACCTTACTTTATCCTTAATACTAATAACCTATTAACTAGCTCGCGTAGTTAATACGCCTTTCTTGTCTAACAGTACTCTTGCCTTAAAAATAACCCTAGTCTTCTTTAGGACCAGCTATCCCGAAGAGATTTAATACCTACTTTTAACATTTATTTATCTACTAACGTAATATTATTAATAACGCATCTAGGCTATTAGGTTATTTAGAAAGTTACTAAAATAATAGATTCTTTCTTTCTTATAGCCTAAGCTCGCGCAGATTTCTTAGTATCTAGTTTATTCATATTTTAAATAGGTTACCTTTTTAATTATTTAGATCCTCTTTATTTAGATAGTTCTAATAGTACTCTTTTATAGTAGCAAAGTTAGCAAACTCTAGCGCTAGTTCTTATAATGAATTATTATATCTAATGTACTTTACTAGGTATTTATATATCTTCCTTTATTAGTTAAAACAAAAAAAATAATTTTTTATTGAAAAACTCTAGCTCTATGTTAATTATAATTAGTTTAGATAGCTTTCTTTACTATATTAGTAGGTAGGTATTATTTAGCTCCGCTGGTTAGAATAATTTTATATAAAATATAGGGTGTATCTTTATTAGTTCGGATAGCTCTAGTTTTTAGGTACATACGGAGACTATTACACTTATTTTATATAAGCTAATAATTTTATAGTTAAGCTTCTTAGATTAACGCTAAGCTCTAAGGTTTCTTATATTTAGCTATATATAGTTAACTATTTAACAGGTAAGTACTAGCTATTATATATAATTTACGTACTTTAGTGTAGCGCTTATGCCTAAGTTAGTTCTTTATAAATAAGTTCTATTATATTTTTTATCATTTTTACTCTATAATTAGTAGTAGCTATATTAAGCTTTTATCTATAGCCCTTCTATGCTTCCTTACTACGTAGTTTAAATCCTATATAAGGTTTCTAGCTATAGTAGAATAGGAAGAGCGACGCTTTAATTAACTTTAATATTATATTATTAGTGTCAAACTACGCTATACGTAACGATTATACCTAATTATTTTAGGCATGGTTTATATATATTTATAGTACTTATTTTATTACTATATTCGAGTTTTGTGGATATAATAGTAAGGGAGTGATGGGAAACACGAGATGTTTGGCAGCCAGTACATGCTTAACACCCCCGTACCAGGTGTCATTACATCATTCTGCATTTACCTTCCCTTCTTTATACCAATAGCAATCAGAAGAGTTTACTATTGTTATCACACCGTTCGATCGTACATATGCCGACCAACAAGTTTTCTATTTATTTATTTATTTCTAAATAGTATGCTAAAAATAGTAGAGCTGTAATCCTTAGTTAGCTATAAGGTTTAGTCTAGAATACTAATATAAATTAGGTGCAACGATTAGACATTATTATAGTAGGCAGACTCTATTTAGCCTATACGTATTATAGAAAGAGCTACGCGATCTTTAGCGTATTAATTTCTTTATACTGTGGAGTGACAAAAGATTTTATTTTAGAGACATCATTTTAAAACTTTAATATTATAGCCAATAGTTGGGTTATAGTTAAGCGTAAAATGGATAATTATAGAGAAAATCTAGATAACTGTAGCTATTAACCTAAGTTGTACTTAGTAAGCACTAGAACAACGTATTAACTTAGTAAAATATGGCTTAAATTTTTTAACGCCTTATAATTCTCTTTAAAAGACGTAAAATTATTAGATTCTTATATATACCCCTTCAGTGGTTTTTTAGTTTATCTACCGAATTTTGGTATACGTTTACTCACAAAGTTTGTATTTATAAAGAGTTTTAGAAATAAGTTTAAAAAAGAGAGAAAAACTTATATATTTAAACTTTAACTAGTATTTATATTATACTAGTACTAAGTATGCCATCCTCTCGCCTTTTTAAGACCGCTTAACGTCTAGGTAGTAATAGTATACAATTATCTAGTACCTTTTACGGTATTTTCCACCAAGTTTTATATATAACAATGAAAAAGTCTATACTTTTTTTTATTATTACTAAAACCTAAAGAAGCCCCAAGATTTTTATTTAAATTGTTTCTTAGTACTAACTAGACGTTTTCGATTAGTGCTATATTAGCTAAATAGGGAGAATAAGGAAAAATTCTAACGTTATTCCTTTTAAACTACCTTAAAATATTAGGGATTGTATAGTGAGGAGCGCTATCTTGTTAAAATATCTAATCTATAATATAGGAATTAGCTTAAAGTATTATACAAAGTTATACAAATATATAACATATAGTAATGTATTAATATAATATAAAAAAGAAAACAAATTTACACTTACTCCTTTATATTAAAAGCTTAATAATCGAATTTAAAATCCTGTTATAATAACCCTTATTAGTAGAAATAGACGTAATTTTAGACGCCTTAGTAATAACTAATTTAAATCTCCCCTCTATCTAAATTAATCCTTAAACTTGAAAAACAATATTGCGGACTATAACTAAGTTAGTGTTATAATTATTAAAAAAACCAAAATCATAAAGAAATTGATATTACGCTTCTATATAGTGTGTGTTAATTAGAATTTTAAAAGACTTACTTTTCTTACGGGTATTTACAATTTTTAAATTTACTATCGAACTTTTCCTTATTTTATAGTATTGTGTTCTAGCCCTGTGACCTCTTTTAATTGCTAACATATTAGAAAATATTACTTTATTTAAATTAATATTTTTAACATTATTTTATTAAGTCCTAGTGAACTTTAGCCTAGTTTTAGCTTTTTCTTATCTAAAAAAGGTTTTTATATAAAGGTTCATATCCTATATGCCTCCCTTTTTTAAAAGTCTCTAGAGACTTCTAGTAGAGAGATTAAGGCTATTTTTATATAATAGCTTTTTATTTATTTTTAAGGACTTCTTTCTAAGTCTCTATTAATAATTCTAAAGTCTTTTAAAGAAGTCTTCATTAGTCTCCTTTTTTTAACCTCCTTATTATTATTTTTAATTTAATTTTTTTCTAATCTGGTAAATAGATCTACTATAAATACTAGATTTAGGTGTTTTAACGATAGTAGAAATAGTAAAAATAGAAGTATTAATCTCTTGAACAAGTTAAGCTTCTTATAGAAACTTAAAAAGATTGGAAGAGATTTGTAAGAAAAAAAAATACAATCGTAAAAGAAACTATATATAGAAAGAAATTAATTTTACTATAATATTAATAAGTTATTATATACTTATATCTTACGTAAGCAGACCCACTTTTTAACTTATTAATAACTTATTACTAGAATTATAATCTAACCTAAAAATTATGGAATACTAATTAACTTTAGGTCTATTTTTACTAGTGTGACTTTAGTAGATTTTTATACCTTAATTAAAAAGTTATAAATAGGTAAACTTTCATAAAAAAATTTCTCTAAAGTTTACTAAGTCTTTATAAGACTGGTAAATAGGTTAAGGGTTACTAAGCTTAGGTTAAGGTTAGGTTAGGATTACATAGACATTAGGTCGGGATTAGATTAGGGTTATACTAGTATAAGTATAAGTTAGGTTAGGTTATTAAAGCATTCAGTTAAGATTAGGTTAAGCTATTAAAGCGTTAGATTATAGTTAGGTTAAAATTATACTAATCCTCTTAGGTTAAACCTAATACTTAATATATGGAGAATTTCTTAAGGTTATTAATAATTTAACGCTAGTATAGCTTAATTATAGTATGTTTAAAACGTTAGCTATACCAACTATTTATAATAATTTTTATATAAAATTAATAAAAACTGGAAAAATTTAATATAGACGCTAATAACCTAACACTAACCTATATATTAGGTTAAGATTAAGTTGAGGTTAAGTTAAAGTTAGGTTCTTATATAATATAACCTAACTTATACCTATACTTGTCGCGGTGAGGCTGAGCGCTGAGCGGACAGTATGCAGTGAAAAGATTATGGGATTAAACTGAGGCCGTACTATCTAGGAGCTACAGAAGGTATAGGTGTGCAGGCACAAACAATGCTAGTCCCAGACAGGTGTAGTACTCTCAGAAAGGTGAGTAGCAATTAAGCAAGGGTAGGAGTAACCATCTCATAGGGAAAGAGCCATAAACCGTGACAATACTAGCCTAGTCTTTATATTTTAGTGATGCTAACTATGCATAAACTAAAATTATAGACTTAAAATTAAAACCTTTCCTTTTAAATAATAAGTTTCATTTAACCTAAAATGTACTGGTGGCTAATTACAACTATTTTAAAAAGGTATAAAAAAAGATTTGTTTTTCTTTATTATCTAGTTGTATATATTATGGGGCGCTCTCTCTTAGTCCAATCCGGGTTAGGGGGGTAAGGTAATAAGGTGCCTTGTAAATTATTTAGTAGTATAAGTTGTCGCGGAGCAAAAGGCTAACCTTCTGCTCCTGTTGGAGTAGAATGTATTTAACCGTCACACACCCCCCCAGATCGTAGCAAAGCGTAGAGCTGGAAGCTTTTCAAGGTTTATTATACATGTTTTTGCTGTGTGTAACATGCCCTGTGTATTCTGCTCCAGGCATCTAGCCTTAACGTCTCTGTGGCCTTCTTGCTTGGCTATTTGTGTGATGTGTACGTGCTCGTTTGTGGTACCCCACCCAAGTGGGAATCCGTCACTTGATTGCTTGTGCAGGATTTAGCGATTCCGGACTCATAATTGTCGCGGAGCAAAAGGCTAACCTTCTGCTCCTGTTGGAGTAGAATGTATTTAACCGTCACATAAGTTAATGCGACACTTAGCGCGTGCTAGATAATTTAATCTTATAATAAATAAGATAACTATTAGTCTATATAGGAGAAAGTACTCGCATAGAAGATATGTAAGTTAACTATAAGAAGCGTAGAATAGGAAACTATCTTATATATATATATACTTACTTGCTTAGTTACTTAGTACTACTAATCTACTAAGTAGTTATATAACCCTAAAGCTAGCTCCTTAGCGTACTTATTAACCTATTCTTTAGCTACCTATTCTTATAAGCGCCTGTTCTTTATTATTTTATTTTTAGTTTATAATACTATCTTTTCCTTCCTAGTCTTTATCCGCGAAGAATTATGCCTGCTAACTAAATAACTAGCACCTATTATTATTATAAACTTATATCTACTATTAAGGCGTACGAAAGTATTTTAGTGTTAAAATATTCTAATTACTAAACCTACTTATAGGTCTATAAGGTATTAGTTTATTTAGGAAAGTATAGTAAGTGCCTAAAAAAGGGCGGAAAGTGTAATATAGTTATTACTTATAATAAATCTTTTTATTTAGTCACTAAAAAGTAAAAATTAAATGCGTAAATTCTAGAGGTGTAAAAGAAGTAAGACATAGTATTTAAAACTATACGTATAGCACGCGCGAAAAAGGAGCACCTAGCTAAATAGTTAGTATTAAATATAAAGGGTACTAAAAAGGCGATTATTATTAAGAGCGCTACCTTAGAGAAATTAGAGAGAGACCCGCCTTAGCCTTCCTGGCCTAACGGCCCTGCTAAGCTAACTCTGGCTATTTGGTCAGTTATAGAGGAGCTCCCTCCTAACTTCTAGGATAATCCGCCGTTCCTGGCATCCTAGACCCTCTTGGGACACAGGGTGTTAGGGTGTTTCTTATAGAACTTGTCTAGGATAGCCTTATAGTTAGTAAGGTTCCTTACTAGTTTTTATATATTATAGCTTTCTGGCTATCCTTCCTATTTTACTAGGTACTTGTACTAATGCCTAAATTTTTATAGATCCCTAATCGCCTTAACTTTATACTCTTTATCCTTAAATTTTAAATATAATTCTAATTTAGCGTTTAGTAGTACTAGTTTTAATAATAATTTATAAAAGACTAAGTGTATACTTGTATTTATAAGTAGCTATAGTTTAAAATTTACTAGTTCTCTAACTTCTTAAATCTTAAATAGTCCTTTTTAAAGATTATCTAGTTTTTTCCTTAGTCTAGTTATTTTAAAAAATATTTATAAGAGGAGGACTCTATCCTCCTCTTTAAAGGTTAGTCCCTTAATTCTTTTTTTATTTACTTATCTTACTATTTACTTATTACGTTATATAATATTTCTATATAATACCTCGTGCAAGTCCTATATAAGTTTTACTTTATTAGCTATATCTTTCGCAATGCTTTCGATGTCTAATAGATCCTAGTAAGTCGTCGGTTCACATCCGTGATTGGCGTAGTATGGCGAGTACCCTGTAGTCGCTAATCATGTGCTATTATATGCTAGCTAGGCTATTAGTAATAGCTTAACCTAATTATCTTGCAACTTATTTATATATATATAGAAGTATTATTCTAACGTTTAATTTATTTACTTAGTTTAGCTATTTATTTTAGGGTAGAAGATCGTCGTAAGCTTATATTTAATCTCTAATTTAGCCGTAAACGTAGTCTACTACGATAATATAAATACCTTAGCCCTATCTATAATAAACTTATCTAATTATTTAACCTGTAATATTAGTTCTTACTTTACTATATAGGCTAATTCTTTCGCTAATATAGCTTCTCTAATTAGCACGAACCTTAACTCTTTAGTTAATTAATAGACTATAACTAAGATAAAGTTATAGGGTTCCTTATTTCTTAGTACTAATAATATTAGTAATTTTACGATAAAATCTATAGTTACGCTTAACTATAGTTCTAGAGGTAGTAATAATAGTTATAAGAGGCCGTAGGGCTTATATTTCTTAAGCTTATTTTTATAATAGGCTAAATAGTTACTTAATACCCTTTATACTACCTAGCGTAGCCTAGGAATAGCATATTTATTCGCGATCCTATGCGTTGTTTTAGCGATCTTTAGGTATCCCTAGTCTTTATCTTCGTATAATTTCTTAATTAGTAGCGTGGTGACCTGCTCACTAATTTATATTTTATTTTAATAGTCTCGTGCTATTAATCTTATAGTTTTATAAAAATTATATACTTGTTAATCTCTATTCTTAAGTTAGCTATAATCCTAAAGGTCCTTTATAGGTAGTCTATAATAAGTAAAGTCTATGCGTTATGCTTCTAGCATTAGCGCGAGTTACATTTTATTATAGCGAAACGTTCTATTATTATTCTTAGTAAAAACTGCATTATAGTTAAAGTTACTTTCTTCTTCTATAAGATCTAATTATCTACCAAGTGTAACTACTACTCTATTAGCTATTTTTACTAAGTAGGTAATATAAAAGTTATACTTTACTAATTATTCTAACTATTTACCTTATCTATAGTTTAGCATTTTTGTCGTTGTAAAGCACGTAAGGTTTAGGTAGTCTAAAAATACTTTTACTTAATATTTTACTTTCTTAAGCTGCGCTTCCTATTGCTTAAAGTAGTTAATAATTACTAGGAGTTCCTTATTATAGATTTTATAGTTAATCTCTGCTTCTAAGAGCTTTCTAGAATAGTAAAACACTAGTCTCTATTTTTTTTATTATATTCTTATAGGAGTGCAGCTCCTAGCGCGTAGTCTAATGCGTTAATGTATATACAATGTTGCCACTTTAGGTCGTATATTTATAGTAGTGGCGCTATTAGGAATAAGCGCTTTAGTTTTTTAAAAGCTTCCTTTTCTATTTTTTATAGTAGTTACTATTTACTAGTTTTTATAAGTTCTGTTAACGGAGCGATTGTCTTAGAGAAGTTCCTAATAAATTTGCGATAGAAGTTAGTAAAGCCTAAGAAAGACTAGATATCTTTTACTAATTCTAGTAGTAACTATTCTTCTATTATTAAGATTTTCTTTAGGTCTATCTTAACACCTTCTCGGGATATAATAAATCCTAAAGATTTTATTTTAGTAATATAAAAGTAACCTATATTTCTATAGCTTTTTAAATACTTTTTAAACGTGTTCCTTGTGCTCGTTGTTACGAGCTCAGGAAACCCGGATAGTGACACAACTACAGACGAGGATAAATGGGGAGAGACAGATAAGGTTGTACTATAGCTAGCCCACGAGGACTCGCAGGTTACTTATATTAGCTAGGGTTACGTAACCCTAATCTGATAATAGCTCCGGATTAAGGTGATCCGCTAAGAGCTTTGAACTAAGGTGATCCGCCAAGGGGGCCGGATCACCTAGAGATAGAGGAAGAAACAGACTAGTATATAGTGTAGTAGATTCTCCTATGTTGTTTCCTTCCTTATAGTTAACTTATATATCTTCTGTGCGAGTACATTCTTCTATATAAATTAATAGTTATCTTACTTTATTATAAAATTAGATTATCTAGCCTTGCGCTAAGTGTCGTATTAACTTATACTACTAAATAATTTATAAAGCACCACGATACCTTACCGCCCTAACCCGGATTAGAACAAGGTGTGCGTGCCTTATAACACTCGTCTAAAGAACCGCCTAAATATATTAATCTGTTATCTAGATACGCTATAACGAATATATCTAAGTATTTATATAGAACTTAGTTTATAAGTTCCTAAAATATTGCCGGGGCGTTTGTTAAACCTATTAACATAACCGTGGACTTAAAAAGCCTATATTAAGTACAAAAGGTGGTTTTCTCTTTATTTCCCTTTGCTATTTATATCCTATAGAATTTATCTTAGATATTAAATTTTATAAACTACTTAGCTCCTTAGAGTTAATCTATAAGCTCTAAGATTAGAGGCAATAGGTATTAGTTCTTAACTATTAGGGTATTTAACTATCTATAATCTATATAGAGTTAGAGCTAACTATCTTTCTTTAGTACGAAGAGTATAGGGAATGCTATAAAACTCTAATTAGGCCTCTATTTTCCTAAGCGGAGATTCTTCTTTAATAGCTCTTTTAACTCTTGTTTCTAGTCTTATATAAGGGGCTATAGGCACTTTAGCTATAGCTTAGCTCTTTTTACTAGTAGTATCTTATAATTCTACTCCTAGTATTTAGGTAAGATAGTCTTATTATATTCCTTAAATAAGTCTACAAATTTCCTATACTCTTCTAGTAGACTAGGACTTTTATTATCTACTTAGACTAACCTTATCTATATATAGCGTACCTAATCTAGGTGTCGCTTAGTAATACTTTTTATATTATAGATATCTAGTTCTTCTTTTTTGTCTAAGGTTCCTAGAGAGTTCTCTTTTACTAGGGCTTATCTTAAGTTATTTTTAGCATGTTTTAGGGTAGGATTATCTTCTTACGCTAATCTATCTCTAAATTATACTACTTTAGCTATTTATATCTAATAATAGCTTCTATGTCTCCTATCTCCGCGATAGTAAAAACATGTTAGCTCTCTAGGCCTCTTATATTAGCCTGTACTAGCGCCGTCTTGAGGCGTAGCTAACTATTACTATATCCTTATAATTAGGTCTTATCCGCGAGTCCTATTTATAGTAGTATGTTATTATTATAATATAGCATATTATATTTTTTAATTACTTATAGGGTAATTAAACACGCGTTTACCTCTAAGTTAATAAGTACTATAACACAATGCCTATATACTATAATATTCTTAATTAAGCATTTCTTAACTTGGCGGGTGTCTACTTAATAAGCTATAATAATTATATTATTACTAGTGTGGCTTGTTACCTAGTAATGATTTAGTTTTTAAGTTTTTAGACTTACTTTAAGCTTCTTATAAGGCTTTTGCCTTTTAGATCTAATTCTTAACTTAGGCTAGCTTTAAAATATCCTTAATCTTATACTATTTATATTACTAGTAATACGTGTTAAGCACTTTACGGATTCGTCTAGACTTATATACAGAATCTATTTTATGTTAGATATAGTGGGGTGTTAGGCATTCTTTTTAGAATAATAGGTAGTGTCTAGGATATTCTCCTGCGGAGGCTGCTTCTTCCTATAGACTTAAGTATACCAGACACTAGGGGTTACATTAGTCTTATCTAATTAGCATGTAGTCTATGTCTTTTTTAGGCTGTGTGTTTCCTATCGTCGTGTTAAGGTTATAAGGATCTAGACCCTAAAGGAACTATCCTATCTTAAACTTCTATTACTTATATAACTTATAAGTATTATTAAAATATTAGTGCTAACTATTCTGCTTATAGTGCTTAGTTTAATAACTTAAAAAGTGTTTATAGTAATTATTAAACACGTTATATTAACTCTTCTTTAGTTAGTAATAGTCTGCTTTTCCTAGAATATAAGTAGCCTTAACTTAAGTTTTAAAGTACTATTAGTATCCTTTACGCGTATAGTACTACTACTTAGCGCGTTTATACTATTCTAGTATTATAATCTAGCGTAGGTAATGCCTTAGGGGATCTTATAGTTTCTTAGCAAGCTAATAAGTATCCCACGCATGTAGTCCTTAAATAACCACCTTTGTCTTACACTAAGATAAATAGTGCAGTGTACTATTGCATATCTAGTAGAGGTTATCTACTAGTTATTAGAAGATTTAATATTTATAGAGGGTACTTTGTTCCTTCTTCTATCCTATTAGTTTTAGGATCTCTTATATAAGATCTACTTCGCCGGTTCCTACTAGCGTGAGGGTAGTTATAGCCACTTATAGGAGGTTAGTAGTATTAACCTTAATCTCTTAACTTTTATAGTTCTTAGTAAAGTAGCCTTATTTACTATATTAGAGGCAAGCTTTGTCTTTAAATCTCTATTTTTACTTTTTTTTATAGGATGGTACTCTTGTCCTAATAGCCTTTCTTTAGTTTATATAACTGCTTCCCTTTACTCTTTTTCTTTTTATACTATTAAGCTTTATTAGCTATAATAACGTCTCTATTCCTATCCCTTGTTATAAGTCGGGTGCTAATTTCCTTTCTAGAGAGTAGCTAAGTGCTATACTATTTTTCTAGCTTTCTTTTATATAGGTAATTATCTACTTTAATAGTATTATTTATAAGCTTTTCTACATTATCTGCTTTTCTTTAGTAGACTAGTTTATTTTTAACTATCTCCTTTAGCTTATTATAGTAAGAATTATAAGTAGGGCTTCTCCCTATTTATTAAGTTCCGCTATAATCTACTTAAATTCTAGGGTATAGAATACTACTAATTTTTCTTAACTTAGGCGTTAGAGGCGTATTTTAGCCTAATATTCTTTATTAATTATGCTAAATATTTCTTTTATAGCTTTGTAAAAAGACTCTTAGTTTTTAAAGGTATCCTTAGTAGCGTCTAACTTATAACTTTTAAGTTTACTATGTTTAAGAAAGTTATTAATTATTAGCCTAGCTTACGTAGCTACCTTATCCTATATATTTATATAGGTAACTAGGATCTTATCTTATTCTATCTTAAACCTTCTTAGATTATAGTAGATAAATAGTTTTATTTATGTTAGGAACGTTCCTAGGTGTCCTTTACTAGTATAAGATTTAGGCTTAAGAACTTTTAGTTAATACTTCGTATCTTCTTATTTACTTATTTTTTTCGCTTATCTTATTAATAATTAAAGCTAGGCTATCTAAGCTACTTGTTTAACAACTAGTTCTTTTAGTGTCTTTTCTTAGTTAGCTAGGGCCGCTAAGGTTGTCGAGCTAGATCCTACTATTATACTATAAGGTAGTTAAAGTGTTATAGGGCGCTCTTTCTTAGTCTAATCTAGATTAAGGTAGTAAGGTAATAAGGTGCCTTATAAATTATTTAGTAGTATAAGTTAATACGACACTTAGCGCGTGCTAGATAATTTAATTTTATAATAAATAAGATAACTATTACTCTATATAGGAGAAAGTACTCGCATAGAAGATATATAAGTTAACTATAAGGAGCGTAGAATAGGAAACCGTCCTATATACATATATACTTGCTTGCTCGATTGCTTAGTACTACTAATTAACTAAGTAGTAACGTGCCTTGCTTAGTTGCTTAGTACCACTAATCTACTAAGTAGTTACGTGACCCTAAGGCTAGCTCCTTAGCGTACTTATTAATCCGTTCCTTGGCCACCTGTCCTTATAAGCGCCCATCCCTCGTCATCTTGCTTCTGGTTCGTAACAGTATAAGTCGCTCTTTTGTAAAGTACGTTATAGGAAAGTAAAATAAACGGAGGTTTTTTTTAACTAGGTTTATACTATCCATACTATCTATAAATTATTAGATATTATAATTATTATATTCATTAATAAAGTAAGTAGCCTCGCTCTTGCTAACCGGCTTCTTTACTATTATAAAGGTAAATCTCTATATTATTTTTCTTATGAGTAGTATCTCATTCTTTATAAGTTTTTAGTATGCTTTATAAGTTTCTACTTTTATTATAAATTAAGTTTTTACTAATTAGCGTTTTTAATCTTATAGGGTGCACTAGACCATGGTGTCTTTAGGTTAATATAGATTATATAATACTATACTTAATTGTACTTTTTTATATTTTTTTTAAGTTTTAGCAATTCTAGCGTGTTGTTAATTAGAGCTATATTAGTAGATTTATGGCGTGTTGAACTTTTGTTATTTTGATAATGGGTGGCGCATCACGCGAATCGGCGCATCACACGCACGGACACGCGGTGCACGGGCCACCAAACACGCAGGAAATCCTGAACGCGCCGAGGAAGTTTTCGGACACTTATACATGTGCTCTTGATTCAGGAGGGTTTTGTAAGAAATATGAGCCCGCCTCAACCTAGCAGCTGAGTAAGTGAAGCTGACAGCGCCTTCTAGACACGACACAATGTCCAAAACGCGTGCACAGCGAAACGAATGTGCTCTGACTAGGTCTTTGCGGTGGCGTATTGTTGACCTTCCTGTGCCCATGATCAATCTTCCGAAACGTCTCAACAAATCATTCACTCCCGTCTTCGCCCTGTCCCGTACTTTCCGGGCTCTCCTCAACGCATATTTCGGTATTTCGCCAGGCTTTGCACTCTCATCGACTACGCCGTCTTCTAAGCTATCTTTTCCTGTCCATTTATTAGTCTTTTATAGTATTCTGCGGACGGTTTTCGGAGGCAGTTTTAAGCGAGTCTGAAAATTCTATGCCAGGAAATGCAACCTAAGATTAACCGGAGGTATTGAAGAGTACTTGCGCTTTTACGGCTTGATTACAGGCTATCTCCACTAGATGGCTACGCTTTGCCTCGTACACTTTAATATGATTAGATGATGAAAACCTTAAACTGACTGGAATGACTAACAGTAATAGCCTTAGGTCTGCTGATGAAGCCAATGCCTGTGAGATGGAATTTCTCGCCTTTGGGGACAAATTGCTATACTTCTCTGAAACCTTTGGTGCGGTTACTGTATTGCTTGTTGGGTGAATGCACCTTATTCTTAACTCGAACTAAATTGCCACTTCCACCCTTATTGTTCTCTGCAATATTCTGAGTGGCCTTTTCAGCCCTCTTATCTATATTATTTCTCTTGTCCATGAACGTTGCTTCTTTTTCTCTGTGGCCACCGCCTGCTACAACTTCGCCTTTCTGCATTTTGGTACTCGTTTCTGACTTGGTATCCTCAAGTCTTGGTGTTTCTTTATCGGAAATATTAGTTGAATCTTTAGCTAGGTTATTTTGAGTGTTACTAATGGTGCTTGTGTTAGATGACGTTTTGCTTATGTTACTAATTAAAGTGGTCTCACTAAAGCCTTGATTTACCAGTGGGGCTGCCTTTCGTAGCAAAAAGCTAAGTGTTTTAGGATTGGAGCAATCTTGGAATGTCGTCTCCTAAGGTCAAAAGATACATTAGTCGCTCTCGACTGAGGAGGGTAGGATGACTGGCAAGATTTGCCTTTTGTAGTTAGCATAGGTAAGGTGGTGGTTTGTTAATTTGCTAACTGTAGCAGTGAGAAAGCTTTTACCTAATAATAAGTGCTTAAGTTTAGATTCAGGACTGAGCTTCTGGATCCGCTCGAACTGTACGTAGAGTAGCGGTCTCGTGCGGTTTAACATGCGCTTGTACGAATTGTCTTCGTGCGAAATCTGGATGAGCATGTCTTGAGTTCCGGAGTGTGGCGACTTGGATTTAAACTTATTGAGCTCTCTCTACTGAATTGGTTTTGCCGTGATTGAGAGCTGGTTGTTGAGTATAGCTTCGGCCGTGCTTTTGGCCAATCTTCGCAGGATTCTTGTTTGAATTTCTGTTTTGTAGAACCATGTTTTCTTGACAAAACTATATAGCTCTTTGATAAAATGCAGATTATCCTAAGATTTGCTGCTTAATTAATGAAGCGGTCCGTATAGTAACCTACTAAGTTGTAGGCTGAGTTTCGTGAAGAAATTTATAGTAGCTGCATCGGATCCGCCAGATTCCGCGTAAGGGTTAGACAGGATAAAATAGCTTTGGTGGTATCTCCCTGCCGTCTAATCTGGGATCCACGATGGCTAAAGGTTATTTACTGAAGAAAACTTCCCGAAAGAAGCTAGGTGCTGTAATGGTTTTAAGTATCTCCCGGAATTTATGCATGCTCTTGCGAAATTCTTGTATGTTTCTACCCACGGCTGGTCATATGTGAGTCCCAAAGCTGTTGAGGTAATATACTGGCTCACCACACGGTCCTTAAAACCTAGCTTACGCTGTGAATAGTCATGGGCTATCCTGTATTGCAAAGATCCTGTCCTTGGGATCCGTGTAACTGGACAAATTGAACTGGAATAGAAGGGTTAGAAGCGGCTTTGGTCTTCTATTAAAAGCTAGAATGTTGCGTACTGATTGACGAGCCGCTTGACTGAGGCTAATTATCAGACCGCTGTTGTCCTGAAGAACGCTAATGCCTGAATGGAACTAGTTCCACGATATCTTGCAGGAGCCGCAGAGTACTGACTTGTAATGCGTGAGATGAATCTCTTGAATGACCTATCTCCTTCTGAACCACGGTCGCTCAAGCAGCGTGTTTACTGTATTATTGCTAGCTCTGATTAAAACTCTTTCAATGCCCTTAATGCCTTGGTACTTTCTTCTATGTGACGTATTGCGAGTTCCCGTAGGTATGTAAACACGGCACTTACTTAGTTACTTGCCTTACTGAGCTAAACATGCATATTTCTAGCTCGCGAGAAGATGATGCCTATGCAACGAACGTGTATATCTCTTTTATTGAGATTTTCCTGATTGGCGCATATCGCGTCTATCTACAGCGGCTGAGCGATGACTTTCGCAGCGATCGGAGCATGGCATCTACACTGGGGCTAATCTTGAGGATCTGAAACTGAATGTGTAATCAGACGAGAATTCGGGAGGTCCCAAATGATAAGAAACAGCATCATAGAACAAATTGAGGTTCGCTGCTGTTGAATCAACCATTGATCGATGCACTAACTGTGCCTTTAAGCGATCCGAATAGTTTGCTGCTGGCTCTAGCAGCAGAACGCGAATCTCTTGCTCTGCATTGTGAGGTTGATACGCGAATCGTGTTCGTTCCTTCCTATAGGAAGGCAAAATGAGTCTCTTCATAGCGGATTCGTGATGGAAAGTATTTGATCTGTGCGGTGGTTCTTGTAGATTGCGACAGGCAGAGAGGGGTAAGATAACCGGGCATGGCTTGCCAGCAGCCGTAAACGGAAGCAACGTGCATGATGTCCGGTCATCGGCGCTTACCTTCGTGTCCCTTCCACAAGGGAGCCTAAATGCAGAGAGGCTTCTGCAAATATGAAAAGGGTCCATAAATCCAATCTTCTTTGTCAAAATCATTGAAAGTGTGTGCGATTGTCTGGATCTGCTCTCCATTAATACGCATGATAGGATTGGCCGTCTAGGTCCGCTTTTTTTAATGTTGTTTTGAAGGTATAAAACACATGAAAGAGCTTAGAGTAAAGGGCAATAATGGCAGAGAAGCCTGTTCTAAGATGACACGACGCTGTTCAAGCGCTCAATGTCGTAGGAGGCAATCGCGAATAAAAGACATTGTCCTTCAACGTTACTAATACCAATTAACAGTACACTCGACATCTGCGTTGCAGCCCAAACGCAGCCTTAGGGAGCGAAGCAGCATACGATCATACCTCGGGCATTGTCACCGGTCAGCGCCGGCTCGCACAACAGCAGAATGAGTGCTCGGCGCTGCGAAGCAAACACCACGAGTTTACTACGGTGGAAAACGATTTGCGCGAGTAGGGAAACAATCCTCGTGCATCAGAGAGCCCAGTAGCGACTTTCCGAATATTACTTGTTTGGAAAGCTGACGGCGGAGGCATGTGCATATGCTAATTTGTTGCTCCGTAGGAATGAGATTCGCAAGGAATATAGGGCGATCCTATAAGACAGATTAGAACACGTCGGCGCCTCGTCAGACCAAGTGTCCCTTGTGCAGTCCCATTGCGACCGCACGATCGCTTCATTCTACTTTCTCTGCAAGCTCCTATGTGGCAAGAGTAGCAGCGTACACTGGAGTATAGTGTGTTGATGCATGTGCGTGGTTCGGAATTGAAATGAAGTGCTTATCGGCGGATAATGACTTTATAGGGGCAGCTGCGATGTTGTTGAGCAGCCGCTGCACCTGCTCCACGCCTTGTGAAACACCGATCAATCCTCGGTGTGTATTGCAGTGACCTTATCGTGGTCTACATATCAACTACTCGTTCTTCCTGCCCTGAACAATGACTGTCAACCTCGCGGCTCGTTCAGCTGTTGTGAAAAGGGCGCCTGTGTTCCCGAACCGTGCCCGGGTGTAGCTTCTTTCACGTGCTGGCCCCCGTAACCGTCGTTCGAAGTAATTCAAAGTGAAGGAAGTGGTTGACCGTGGCAGGGAAGGTGCCCCGCCTTCACTCGTGCACTTTGAATTACTGATGCCACGCCCGAGGTGAAGG
Source organism: Bimuria novae-zelandiae CBS 107.79 (assembly GCA_010015655.1). Taxonomy (NCBI): domain Eukaryota; kingdom Fungi; phylum Ascomycota; class Dothideomycetes; order Pleosporales; family Didymosphaeriaceae; genus Bimuria; species Bimuria novae-zelandiae. The sequence goes on along the minus strand of ML976668.1, from coordinate 389,886 downwards.
TGGTTCCAAAGCGCTCAACAAAGTCTTCGACCAACCGCACTCTCTGTATATAACCTTCCAGCCCCCTCATTCGCTGTACTCGAACCCGTGCTTCTCCAGCGTTGGCCTACATCCGTGCAAGCCCCGACGCACGGCAATGGCGAAAAGGCGCGTCACTGTCAAACGCAGCACCTGCGCTACCTCGCGTGGTCGTGGCCTCACCCATCGACAGCCATCCCCAACTATGTCCGACAGCTCCGAGCTGTCTGTACTTTCTAGGACGCCGTCCCCACCACCCGCTCCCCGTGATCGGAAGGCGTCACCCGCCCTGTCGTACTCGTCTGAGCTGTCGGTGCTGTCGCGCACGCCATCCCCGCCGCCCGAGTGCATGTCCGACTCTTCACCATCTGACTATTCGCCGTCCGAGTACTCACCTACCCCGAAGCGTCTCGAACGCGGACCCAACGGTCGCTTCCTCCCTAAATCAGCTAAGCGTACAGCTTCTCCTAGCCCTGTTCCCCGGTAAGCTCTTTTGTGGGGTCTCGAACGGTTGGGTATTTGCGGGGTCTGATTACAAACAGGTCGGCGAAGCGGTTGCGCTTGCGCGTCGTACCTGATCGTCCCAGCGAGGTCTCTACCCCGAAGAAAGCACTTGCTAGTCCGGCAAGCCCATGCGCACCTCGCAAAACTCGATATGCGCCCAGTTCTCGCAGCTCAGCCCAGAAGAAGAAGATCACAGCTTCACCTGCTATCATCAAAGTCCAGAGTGGTTCCGGCGACCTAGATCGGCTGCCTAAGGAGATACGTCAACTCATATACTCTTACTGCTTGGATGCCGAGGATCCGGTGCTCCTCAAACAATGCTGTGGCCCGAACTCTACACGCCGTGAGCGAGCCAGTTGCAGGAAGCATGGAGATGGCTGCATGAAGATCGGGAAGGGTAATGGCCTGACGCTATACGATGAGGATCTGGAGGGATCCAGCAAGACGTACGGCCGCTTCAACGTTCTCTCTCTGTCGCGCGCGATCAACGAGGAGGCTTCCTGGCTGCTGTATACCCGAGGCAGCGTGCTGATTGAGTCCACCACGGCCTTGCAGGCCTATCTCAGCGACACTCAATGTACGTTCTATCGCCTGCCCAGCCATGCAACCGAACATGCTAAGCGCATGTGGCTCTCGGTGGCGCGCTTTCGCAACGTGTGCTTCGAACTCCCCTGGTGGAAGGGTTCCATCGACGATCCAGTCGAGTGCGTATATCGCCTGTACGAAGCAAGCGCCTTCTTGATGAAGGCATGGAGCATGTTACCCGAGAAACCGACGTTGTCGCCTGTGGTCACCGTGCAGCTCAACGCGCTGTACACGTCCATCATCCCATTCAATGCCGATAGCTCTTTCAAAATGGCTTACGAGTGGACCGCCTATTGGCAGCCGCACTTGGCCTCGAATTACCTGGCGGACTTTGAGTTGATCGGCGAGACAACGGGGGAGATCGTCGAACGCTTGCTTGACCTTGTTGGGCGCCATGGTGGTTCTTCACAATGGAACCTCATTGCAGAAGCTCCCGATCAGCAGGATGACCAAGATGATGGTAGCGCTGCCCAAGCCGATGGCGAGAACGGAGGCGTTGCTCCTCTACGTTCGCTGGAGAAGTGCTGCGCGCTCAACGGCGTTGCATTCGCCACCACGGCCTAATCTTGTTGCGAAGAGCTCAACGGGCCACAGGAGCAAATATCTTGCGACCAGTGTACGGTGTGAAATATCTTTACAATTGCGGAATCTCGGTGTTGCTGTGCCGGAATATTTATCACTCATGGAGCCTAGTCTGGCATTCCGCTGCGGGCTGGCTTCGACCAGCTAATCTGCCAGGCGCTTTTATCTATTTTCATCTTTTGGATAACTGCGGTATTTTGTTTGGATAATCGGCTATCTCATGGTTAGTTTCAGTCATGCGAGGAATCCATAGCAAATATTGCTACTATACAATTATGCGCTTGATGTTGTGGATGCGAATAGTTTCTGGTGCTGAAGACCGCGCGTTCAATATATAGGCCACGGCGCGGTTTCACTGCTGCCGTCGCGTGGCGTGAGGAGGATGAAAAGACTGAGAGTTAGGAGGTTAATTAAGGCTAATTAACGCGAAATGCGAAGATGACGCGTGGTTGCAGGATCTATCTCCGAGATAACTCCTAGCTTCGGGATCGCGCTTCTCTCCCCCAACGCTTTCACCCCATCATCACGCATCATGCTCGAAGAAGGAAAAATCACATATTGATGCTAAGCTAACTACATGTTCCAAAACGAAAAAGCCGTCTCTTCAAAACCATCCAAACTGGATATCCGCGAGCCGATGTTCAGATTCACGAAGCCATGTTCGCGAGTGCGAAGTGGATACTTACGTACTTCACGTGATAAGTTGATGATTGAGTATTACTGGGGCTCTCCTTCGTGGAACGCTACCCAAGAATAAGAAGGCCGCTTGAATGCCATGCCAGGAGAAACATCGCATTGAGGGAAAGTAAGGTACTCCGTGGAGTAATTGCCAGGTAAATGGTGATGAAGGCGATCGTCTTAGTCGTTTTGGTCCCCTTGAATCGCCCATATTGAAGATTTCTGAAAGTCAGCCAGTCCGACGAGATCCGGTGAGCTGTAGCGGGAGTAGGAAGCTTGGTAGTTCACGCGAACTATGAGCAAGAGATCCTTGGTAGCATATGGGGATGTGCTTGGTGGGTGAGGGTGAGTTGTTCGGTAAATGTGTTTGTTGACTGCACACCGTCGTCGACGCGCAAGCGGTAGCACAAGAAAGCGAAATAGTTTTCCGCTTCTGCCCGAGAGGATTGGCGCACACCTCTTTATTTCAGATATGGGAGGACGTATAGGCCTGGGATAACCGAAGGCTCTTGATGCCTCGTTGTCTTGTAATCCTCGATGATTTTGGAGATGGTCTGGATGTAATCTGGATATTGCTCCCGTTTAGCTGGATGCAGTTGGTCGATTCGGGAAAGGATGTTGTATTCCCTATTTCTGTCGGGCTCCAGTGCGTCGGAGTAGAGATATTCTTGGCTCTGAGGAACAATGGCATAATGGACATTGTTTTTGCTTGTCCCCTAAGTCTTCATCAAGTACTTTCTAGCGTAGTCTAATCCGCTAAGCTTGATGTGGCCGTTCTATTCACATATCAAGCCGCTCAACCGAATGTAGTCCATCCAAGCGGGTTCCACGATCTCGTCCATCCAGGATTCGCGTGTATCTGTAAGTTGGAGCGATCGGAAAGGCTGGAACACTGTGTAATTGTTGAATTTCCCCTCGATTATGTCGTACACGTACGAGTTAGTCTGATCTAACGCAGAAGACTTGACGCATCCATGAGTTACTGTGAGTTGCTCAGTGTTAGGAAAGAAGCCCTGGTCATATCCCCGACGAAGCATCTTCGCTAGATCGTCGTAAATCTGGACCTCCTGCTCATCATGTTCCATAGCATCCGAGTGAACGGGATCGAAAGGAATGCGACCCAGTGCGCAGAATAACTGCTCTGGTTGGCATTCAGAATTTTCGAGTGGTTTCAAGATAATATGTCCAGTAACCCATCCCGATCCAGAGCCCCTTCATGTTGCTAAAAAGCTTCTTGGATCCTTCGGGGTCATCCAGGACGCCGTCCTCAAAATCGTAAGTTTCAGGATTCCACCGACAAGGACAGGTACACACAGAGTCTATGCACAGATAGTTCAAGCGTGGAATCACTGTGCGGAGTGACGAGCAGATGTGACCACCTCCGCTATTTGTTGCAGGCAAAGAAGTCGATATGATGTCATCAATTTCCAAACTGCGGCACATCTGTGGGAGTGCTAACATAAGAGCTTCAAGAATCTGAGCTGGAAGACCCATTAGCTTAATGATCGCGCCGTCCGCCCATTGGTCCAAAGGATGGTCGGGATTGCAGCCACTCGAAATGAGGAGCAATATAAGATTCTCCAACGATTTCGCATTTGCGCAATCAAGATCAGGAACCTCGTAGCGCTTTCGTAGCTCCTTGATGATTCGGCCCCTGCTAGTCTGGCCCAGTCGCATGCTCAAAGAGCTGGGACCTGGCAACCCAAAAGGATTCCGCTGCGGTATAGGGCGCGCGTGGACCGTCAGGCTGCGTAAAAGTGGTCCCTTGGTATCGCCGTAGCTGTCGTGCGGTTCGACGAAGCTTATAAGATTTTCGTTCGTGGCGTAGATGTGCGCCCAGAGAACAGGAATGCAGATTTTGCTCCATAATTTGCAGGCAAGGCTCGCGTTGACCAGATCAGGGGGTTTTCCCTCTTGTGAGAGCTTCTTGAATACCATACTCTTTAGCTCAGCGGGTAGTGTTTCGAAATTTAACTAGCCTCGTGAAGAGTTGAGATTGTTAGTGATTGCATGCGCAGCTGGTGATGCTGGAGCATCGCCCGACGGAGACGACGCGTCCATGCTGGATTGTGAGAACAGATTCGGTTTGGTCGAAATACGGGGGAATTTGAAGGTCCGCTGGATCTTGTGACTACACGCTTGGGCACTCCTGCACATGTGAGGTCGCCTTTAGGTATCTAAGGAGAGGGTCGATTGCGGGAGTTGCGCGTGGTCGAGTAAAAGTGACCGCGCTAACCAAGTAGTGGCCGCGCAGGACGAATGGTGAACACGGACCGCCTTCATCGAGTTATGCTTTCACGCTCGGAGGCTGGTTATTTTCAACCGTGTCCGTGCTTTCTCTCCATTCTTTCCCTCAATGATCCTCACGTTTCTTTTCTCAAATTCACAGACGATAGTTGGTACCATTGCGTTCAGCAGCTGACACTTGAGTCCAAACTGTGACAGCAACAATAATTCCCCAGGTTGATATCTCTGCCCTTCCGCGTTCATGATGAAGAATGTAAAAACTCCTTGAAGAACCCCACAGCTGAGTTCTTCGATCTCTCCAACCCATCCTTCTGCTTATCATCATTCTGATCGCCCTTCGCCGCAAACCCATGCACTAAACCCGGAAAATAGATGTACTCGTACGGCACACCCAGCGTCGGGATCACCTTATTCGTATACTCCTTTAACTCAGGCGTAAATTCCATATCGTGCTCGGCTGCCATGATCTGCACGGGTACCTTGCAATTATCAATCTCTGGCTTCTCCACGAGCAATGGGTGAGCCACGGATATCACATCGACAAGCGCCGGATCCGCGCCGAGCCGGAAACACGCGCAAACACCCCAACAGTAGGCGATGACTGCCGTCTTCTTGTACTTTGACTTCAGCTCTTTCGCCGCTGCAACTATCTCAGGGAAGCGCACATCCTTGGAGTGTTTGGCGAAGAAGTCTGGCATGGAGAATTTTGCGCGCTTTTCCGGGTCGTCGAGTGTTTCGGGATCGACGACATCATCGTCGAAACTAACGGCTGTGAGCACGTGGTGATGTGAGAACTCTAGAGTGTAGTGCCTTACAAGTCGGGCAGATAGACTGTGACGTTCGCTTCCTTCGCAAAGTGATCCGCCAGGAGTCTCAAATTGGTAAACGTCCAGCCAAAGAGATCATGAACGATCATAACCGCCGTATCTTTGTTGTTGCCAACCACATAGGTGTTTTTATCAGAGCTGGCAACAAGCAAGTCGACTTAATAACTTAACTTAATTAACTTAATTGTAGCAAGTTAATTAAGTTAATTAGGGAGGCAAAAGTTATTAAGTTAATTAAATAAATTATGCCTGTTTAATTAACTTAATTAGCAGACTTAATAGGCCACAATATAGGGGTAACTATAGGTTATAGGCGTTAGGGGGATCCTGCGCGGGTAAATTTTAACTTAAGATATATTAGACTTACTAGCGTTAGAGCCTAGCGCTGCTTAATATAGTATAGCGCTAATTATCTAATATCTCTACTACCTTAACCTACTTCCCACCCTCTACTAACGCCCTCCTCTATTAATATAGCGTCGCCTAATCGCTTAGAGGGCATAAACCGCAACCTCTCTTAAGTTTTTAGCTAGCGGCTT